>SSNR01000062.1:1299571-1332674 GCA_006937965.1 Callopanchax toddi | reverse complement strand
GGGGGGG
This sequence comes from Callopanchax toddi, assembly GCA_006937965.1. NCBI lineage: Eukaryota > Metazoa > Chordata > Actinopteri > Cyprinodontiformes > Nothobranchiidae > Callopanchax > Callopanchax toddi. The sequence goes on along the minus strand of SSNR01000062.1, from coordinate 1,332,667 downwards.
GGGGGGGGGGGGGGGAGGTCACACTGCAGGGTTAGGGTTAATATAGTGAAATAATACATTTTAGTTGTGGGCGCATTTCAAAACCCAAGGTCACCTTACAAGAAATGAACATTGTAACATTGTTTTGGATGGTAGACACTGCAGGGGACCAACACTGTCTTTTAAAAAAGGGATGTGAACATGACGTGAGCTCCTGGCCACGGCCCCCTAGAACCATCCTGGAACAATCCTGGAACAAGGGGCTATTCTACAACCGGCCCCACTAAAGAACAGCCCCCTGGTGGGATTGTGAACTTGGTGCAGTCAAAGGGATTTGATGATTTGAAGCAGGCACAGAAGTGATCCTAGCATCAGGTAAGCTAGACGTTCCTCTCCCCAGCAACACTCTCCATCTCCATATGTGGAATGCAGGCCAGAAAGGATTTCTAGACTTCCAGTAAATTCTGGGTCTGCCACGGGGTCTCCAGTGGGACATGCCCAAAAAGCTTCCAGACGGAGGCGATTAGGAGACATCCTAAATGCCCAACCCACCTCAACTTTACATTTTGATGAGGAGGAGAAGTGGGACTACTCCGAACTCCCTCAGCTCTTTACCTAATCACTCAGACTGAGCCCTACTTGTATCTGGGACCTTGTTTTTTCAATCACAATCCAGATCTGATGACCCAACAAGAATTTGTACTGCTCCCTAATCCAAACGTTAAAACTTCACACTTTTCAATTGATAACAACTAACAGCAAGGTCTTTTGAGAAACAACGCAAAAACTTTTTTGTGATACTCAGCAGAAGAAAACATGGATTATTGTGAGGTAACAACTATAATACTATAAGTCAATACTGCTTTAGTGCTTGGGTAATGAACCAATGTGTGTGTTTGTGTTTTGGAGAGGTTTCACAAAAACAGGCCCAGACTGGAATAGTCAGACGGGTGGGTGTGTCCATGCAGGCGGGTTAACTTTGTCCAAACCTGCTCACCTTGTCTGCTGCTTCAGCGACTCACATACCTTCATACAGAACTCTGGAAAGTTCCCCGACTGCCTGCTTCTCTTTTCTGTCTCTATAAACTCCTGCAAGTGTGTCTAGATTGGTTTATTGTTGAAGTAGCAGCCATGCCAGTGATCGTGTATTTAACCAGTGTGAGCGGTTCCATGGAGGTACAATATGCAGTCCGTTACTTGTATATAAAATATTCTGAGACATGTTGCATTGAGTCACTTGATTTGATCTCTAAAACACATTTTCTTCCAGATAAAAAAGAAACAAGAGAGGCTCATATCCATCCTGACATCCAAGAAGATCGCCTTCAAAGCCGTGGACATCTCTCAGAATCCTGCAGACAAGGATTTAATGAGGAAGCTGGCAGGAAAACCCATCGCCATGCCGCCTCAAATATGCAACGGGGATAAGTACTGTGGAGTAAGTTTAATCTGAAAACAGCCAAGATGGTGTGGATGTGAAAGGATTTAAATGAACAATTTTCTATAACGCTTGAAGTGTGGTAACAACATGACAGCCTGTGGTGGGTTAAGGTGTGGATTAAACAAATATTTGCTTTGTGGATCGCCCCTGCCGTGGCTTTATACGCACATTCTGTAACCTGAAACAATAACCTGTATAAAGTTAAAATAATGCCAGTATTTATGGCGTTGTTTCATGAAATATAGGAGAATCGTGTCTTATGGTTACTGAACTACGGAAGCGTAGAGCTGCCACCCAAGCAAAAGAAAAAACGAGCGTTATCACGTTATAACGTGATAACTTTATTGTTCGAACAATATACTTTTCACGTTCTTACAATATACTATCACGTTCGTACAATATACTATCACGTTCGTACAATATAATATCACGTTCTTACAATATACTATCACGTTCGTACAATATACTATCACGTTCGTACAATATACTATCACGTTCGTACAATATACTATCACGTTCGTACAATATACTATCACGTTCGTACAATATAATATCACGTTCTTACAATATACTATCACGTTCGTACAATATACTATCACGTTCTTACAATATACTATCACGTTCGTACAATATAATATCACGTTCTTACAATATACTTTTCACGTTCTTACAATATAATTATCATGTTTGTACAATATCACGTTTAAACAGTATACGTTTCACGTTAACTGCTGTTTGCACTGAGCCATGGAGAGGTTTTGTTGTTACTGAGCATGTTGGACAGCAGGAGTTCTTTCTTAATGAAGGATCTTCTCAGTGAACTCACACAGCTGCATGTCAGTGCGCGCTGCGCCCAAGATGCGCTCTGGCGCAGGGTTTCCCGTGTTCTCGGGTTGGATGCAGATAGCGGGAGTGTGTGTGAGTGACAGAGACAAACTGCGGGCAGTTGTGGTCAGGAATTCAGCGGGAGCGTGTTAAGAAATAATAGTCCTGCAGGGCTCTACACTGTGTGACAATATAACCCGCCTGAATGCAGCTCGGGTGGTGTGATTCCGGAGCCTTCTGGACCCCTGCAGTTGATCCGAGAACTGCAGTCAGTCTGATCAGACTGAGGCGGACTCTCAATCTGTGAAAAACGAATGATACACCGATTTTCCTCCTACACAGCCCCATGCGTTATGAGTTCCTTCTGTACGCATCAGCAGCCACCGATAAAGCTGCTCAATAACAGCATGGAGCCTCGGTCCATGGTGGTCTTGTGGCGTCTGCACACTCATCAAAGTGAAGACAGGAGCTAGTGCTACTTTACTGGGTGTTCTCGTTCACAATCATACAGATAGGTCGCCTTCATCCCTGCTGTGCTCTGTTTTAGCTTCGTGATGCGTTCGCTGACTACCCGTAATACTCAAACCTTGTACACATATTGTACAAACGTGATATTATATTGTAAGAACGTGATATTATATTGTAAAAACGTGATATTATATTGTACGAACGTGATAGTATATTGTAAGAACGTGATAGTATATTGTAAGAACGTGATAGTATATTGTAAGAACGTGAAAAGTATATTGTACGAACGTGATAGTATATTGTAAGAACGTGATAGTATATTGTAAGAACGTGAAAAGTATATTGTATGAACATGATAGTATATTGTACGAACGTGATAGTATATTGTACGAACGTGAAAAGTATATTGTTCGAACAATAAAGTTCTCACGTTATAACGTGATAACGCTCGTTTTTTCTTTTGCTTGGGTGGCAGCTCTACGCTTCCGTACTGAACAGACGGGTGGAAATTTTGCTTCAAACATTCACCCAACATTATAAGAACTGGTTTTTAACTCCATATTTTTCTGTTCAGAATTTCATATTTTATAGATGATGGTGTTGCACTATTTGTTAAAACCAGAATTTACAATATTTAATAGACAAAATAAAAAGTATTTATTGTTACCCATACCTTGCTGCATAACTGCATAAAGTACTTTCTGCAGATATTTGGGTCAAAATAACCTCACTGACTCAGAAGCCCAAGGTTTTTATACATCAAAGTATGTTTACAGGTAATGGATTAAAATTATAGGTCTATATAATACAGTGCTTAATGTAAATCATTGGTTTTACTTTTTGATATTGTGAGGATCAAACTGGCACAAACTTTGAACCAACTGTGTTCTATTTATGGAAAAAGTAAATATAAAATAGAAGCTAAGGTATGCTGAAAACATGTCAATTAATGCAGATTTAGAATTAAAAATAAGTATAAGATATGCTTTTACTCCTTTCTATCTAAACTTCTAAACGCCTCTATTCTTTTCTTTCAGGACTTCGAACAGTTTGAGAATGCAATTGAGATGGAGCAGTTAGAGAAGTTTCTTCTGCTCTGAAGATGCTGAACAACAACTCGACTCCCAAACAAGCAACGATAATTGTGCTTCTGTTGGTGCGATTGTTCATGTTTGATGAGCTCAATGAAGATACCAACACTGTTGAAAAGTAACAGTTTTTTTATTATTATTTTGAGACGTTATTAAAAGGCAAAAATATTTTTAGCATATCCAAAAAATGTGTGGAATTGAAATTAAATATAATAAAGTCTGTAAACTCACTAACATTATGGCTTGTAATGTCTTCTCTGTGTGTGTTATGTCTGTTTATGGGACAAATAAATTACGTAACGTTGAGTTTTTATTATTTAAACAAGAACAACATATGGTGTGAAAAGTTTAATTCCTGAGAATCCGTGTATGGTTTGTTCTTTGGTTTTTCCGTTTCAAAATAAAATCAGAAAAACCAAATTATCAATTCGTTTTTAATCCGTGTACTCTTCGTTCTTTCCATTTTCAATTAAAACCAAAAATCGAAAAAGGAATTTTTTCTTTCATATTTTGTCATTTGTTTTTGAAACGGACACAAAACGCCAAAAAAGGTCTTGTTTTTCATATTTTAATCCTAGTCGAAGATCAAAAAATCGAAATGGAAAAACGGGCTGTAAGAAAGAATTCGATTTTCATATTTCATTGCTCCGGTTTGCGAGTCCGATAAAGCTTAAGAAATTGGCAGATTCGAAGTTTGCCGTTCAAAAGCTTCTGATCAAATGGGTGTAATAACAAATACTGCACCTCATTAGAATCGTAGGAAGGAGGTCTACAAGCTACAACCTCGTTTTTATAAAACCATCCCTCCTCCGCTGCAGTTTTACAGTTTGATCGCTGGTCCAGTCAGCTGAAGGCTGCTGAGCGGGCAGGGACCGTCTACAAATGACCACTCTGTTGACAGCTCTTATGTAAAAATTAAATAACTACACTCTTCTACACTGTACTTTCACCAAACTTATACATAGTGTCAATAGACATCTTCTCTTCAGATTGCATTCTAAAAATATAATTTTGGGGGATTTTTGTTTATATTTTGTTAATATTTTTTATTATATTTACTAGGAACTCTAAACCTGTACACTGTAATCACCATATTATTTACTCTACATACTAGAAGTCACCAAAATCACACAGATTATCACAGTACATATATACTACAGGTCTCAGTTTCTGGAAATGTGTTTTTTAAAATGATTTTTGGTGAAATATTGTTTATTATTTTGTCAATAACTCCACCACTGTACACTCTGCTGACACCAAACTGACAGAGATGATCACAGGACATCTCCTCTCTATACTACAAGCCTTAGTTCTGTCGAAAAACAATCAGCTGATTTGTCTACCTGGATGAGTCTACCTGATTAACTGCAGCTGTCTGTTGTTTCTACATGAGCTGAAAGTCCCTGTGAATCACCTTCCTCCTGAATCCCTGAGATGTTGTAGATGTCGTTAGGAACTATTGTCCTTGAACGGTTCTCTTTTTTTTAATGCAGGAATGTGTAAATTAGATCAAAGCAGGTTTGGAATCAGGTTCAGAGAAAAATGGTCGTACTGGAAAAGTGCAACCTGAGGCATTCCCTTGTTTAGTGTAGGTCTTTTATGTTTGACGTAGATCCTCTCTACAACCATCTACCTTCTCTGTCCACAATGTGGACATTGTCATTTTCAAAGGTCTGTCCTTGTCCTTGAGATGTAAATGGACTGCTGAGTCATGACCTGAAAAGGTGACTCTACTGTGTTGTGCCATGTACTTGTGTAATTGTTGGTTTTTATTCCGATGTAAGAGTCTGGCCAGTCCCACTGTAAAGGACTGCATAAACAAAGAAGCCAAGCTTCTTTTTGGTTGTATGGTTCAGTTTAGATTAACCAGTTTCTGTCTGAGTGTGTTGTTGGGTTTGAAGTTGACTGTCAACTTAATTTTAGGAGAGTAGATGTCCTGTGATCATCTCTGTGAGTTTGGTGTCAGCAGAGTGTACAGTAGTGGAGTTATTGAAAAAATAATAAACTATATTTCACCAAAAATCATTGAAAAAACCACATTTCCAGAAACTGAGACCTGTAGTATATATGTACTGTGATAATCTGTGTGATTTTGGTGACTTCTAGTATGTAGAGTAGATAATATGGTGATTACAGTGTACAGGTTTAGAGTTCCTAGTAAATATAATAAAAAATATGAACAAAATATAAACAAAAATCCCCCCAAAATTATATTTTTAGAATGCAATCTGAAGAGAAGATGTCTATTGACACTATGTATAAGTTTGGTGAAAGTACAGTGTAGAAGAGTGTAGTTATTTAATTTTTACATAAGAGCTGTCAACAGAGTGGTAATTTGTAGACGGTCCCTGCCCGCTCAGCAGCCTTCAGCTGACTGGACCAGAGATCAAAATGTAAAACTACAGCGGAGGAGGGATGGTTTTATAAAAACCAGGTTGTAGCTTGTAGACCTCCTTCCTACGATTCTAATGAGGTGCAGTATTTGTTATTACACCCATTTGATCGGAAGCTATTGAACGGCAAACTTCGAATCTGCCAATTTCTTAAACTTTACAGGACTCGCAAACCGGAGCAATGAAATATGAAAATCGAATTCTTTCTTACAGCCCGTTTTTCCATTTCGTTTTTTTGATCTTCGACTAGGATTAAAATATGAAAAACAAGACCTTTTTTGGCGTTTTGTATCCGTTTCAAAAACAAAAAACAAAATATGAAAGAAAAAATTCCTTTTTCGATTTTTGGTTTTAATTGAAAATGGAAAGAACGAAAAGTACACGGATTCTTTTTCTTATTTATTTGTTTTGTTTTAAAACAAAATTTGAAAAACGAAAAATTGACAAAGGAAAAAAGCCTTATTTTTTTGCAATTTGCAGGTTAAAACACACACAAAAAAAAAGCTTTGGGGCCGTAAGAACGAATTTGATTTTAATATTTCATTTGCTCAGGTTTACCTTATCAGGTGTTACATATGAGCCCCCCCCCCAACCCCACCCCCTCCCCCAACCCCACCCCCTCCCCCCTATAAAAGTCTATTTCAAAGGTTGTTGTAATGTCACTATTTCGCCACAAGAGGGCAACATCTGATTGTAAGAAAAGCCTATTTCAAAGGTTGTTGTAATGTCACTATTTCACCACAAGAGGGCGGCAGCTGTTCAGCGAAAGCAGAAGCCAAAGATCATATAATCACAAGATATTTCACTGTTTCTGGCGTTTGTCCTCACTTGAACAGGTCAGCTGTCATTTAATGTGAGCTTCACCTTTGCCCAAAACCAACTTAAAAACAAGATGATAATTTATTGTGTCTAATGTTTGAATAAATCATAATATTGCCTATATATATATATCTAATACTTTATTTAAAATTAAAGATCTTTTCAAATTTGGAGTTATTCTATGTGTATTAAATTGATCATATCATTAAATAACATTGGAGTCAATTATTATATATATTATTAAATTACATTCTTTGATCATTTGTGTCATTTGTCCAACGGAATGTGCTGTATATTAATAATGTTGTAATGTCAGGAAACCGCCACAAGCGGACGAGTATAATAATAAAAAAAAAATGCAGGCTTTTTTCCTTTGTCTATTTTTTATTTTTCAAATTCTGTTTTAAAACAAAAAATAAGAACACGAAATGATTATTTGGTTTTTCTGATTTTACTTTGAAACGGAAAAACCAAAGAACGAACCATACACGGATTGTACCTGAATGTTGTATTTTTTATTATTTGAGTTAGAAACCCATTTATTTGGTTTTTAAACGCTATGCTCAAAAACTACAACAGGCAGCACAGTGGACGCCTAAGTCTGGTGCAGATGGGTCCTATTAAACCGCTGTCGCTGAAACGTGACGTCCTCTTTCCCCGCTACCCGAGAGGAGGTCAGGGTGCGTTTCTTAAACTGTCGGCTCAATCTGCCCCATTAATCAAACATCCTGCATTATAAACGTACAACACAACATCCTTTATGATGGATGATAACTCTCCTTTTGTATTCTTACTATATTGCAGAACTTTAAGTCCGCCATCCATCCCAAATCTACAATGGCCGAGGAAGGGTAAGCATCATGTTTCTGACTTCAGCCCCAGTAGAGCTGCTGTTCATGATTATGATTTTTCAGCAGACCTGCACTGACAGTACCTGGTCTGTAGAAAGGAGAGGGTGGTGTAACGTTACGTTTTAGTTTTCTTTTTTCTGTAGGTTTCGGTATTTTGAGACACGATAGTTCACATTAGCTGAAAGGCTATGAAGGTTCACCATTTTTCATAACGTCCTGGAGCTTTTTGAGGAACAATTATATTTAGAGAAACAATATTTTAAGTAAACTACACTTGTGATTTGCTGTGTAGAGCCTATTTTGATACTCAAAGGTTTATTTCTGTATTAGTGTGATATTTACCAAATCAACATTGATATCTGTCAGTTTATAAAGTAAAGTAGTATAAAGATGAGCATTTATTTTATAAAACAGCAGGGCATTTGTTTAAATTCTAGGCTTTTTACTCAGGTGACTGTATAAATCACCGTCTAAAACACATAACTGCACCTGGCACAGCTAATGTGGGTTTTGAAAAAAAAATCTGTTTCATTTTGAGCTTTGTTTACATGCAGAAAATTATTTCGCGCCCTAAATAAAATTTGAGTTATAAGTTAAAAATACATGATTTAAATTTATGTATCAAGGTGAGAGTTTTAGGTTTGTAAACATTTGATAAAAATGTCCCATGTGTGCAGCGTCTTACGAGTTTCCAGAACTCAAACCTAACATTTGTTTGTTGAGCTTTCTGATGCTTGAATGATGATTCACATTTTGTCGGATACCCCTTCACTCTCCAATGAGTGAGATCCTTGTTCTGACTTGCCAGAAGCTCGGGAGAATTAGACTTCATCGTTAGAATTACCTTACAAAGATGAAGCTTCGTTTTATCTCCTTGACAGCACTGCTGCCGGAGGTGTGATGGATGTCAACACCGCTCTCCCTGAAGTGCTCAAGACCGCACTCATCCACGATGGCCTTGCCCGCGGTATCCGTGAGGCAGCCAAGGCCCTGGACAAGTAAGTGAAGACTTCTCCTTAATATGTTTTTGGACTGAACAACAATGTACAAAGCATGGGGGAAATGTCAAAGGTAACAGGTTTGTGAGGCATTATTAATTTTTTATATTTTTTTAAAACGTTGAAAGGCCAGAGGTTAACCAAAGTGTCTGATTGATTCAGCTTAACATGTTAATGTTTTGTGAAATGTGTAATTAATTTAAACATTCTACTACAGTGGTTGGATATTTGATGTAGCTGATGAAATCTTGACTCCCTCTACTGAACGCTGTGAGGAAAATGCCATTGTTACCCAATTTCTGTCTGAGATACACATCAGTACACCCTGAATATACGTCCAAACGTGTTGCATATCTGTTGGCACATTTGATCAAATCACTGCACCTATGCTGACCTGCAAAATACTGTTCTGCATTTACCTACGTAACCGAGATCTCCCATTTGAAGTTTTTCAGTGACTAAAAGTTTCAGCTAAGAACACCAGGATGATCTGAGATGAGCTATTTCTTGTTTAGAGTGTGAATTTACTTTATGAAACAATCTAAGCTATATTTTATTAATGACGTTTTCTATTAAATAATCCAGATCCCTTGAGTACGCTGATTTAAAATGTACAGCGTCAGCTTTTAATGGATGTAAGATGATAGTGTTCACGGTGCGCTAAGTTTAATAGAATTACCTGAAAACTCTGGTCTGTTTTGAGTACAACAGCTTGTCCATTAAGGATCCAAATCTTTATTCTTGTTTAGATTTTTCTTGAACACTAAATCATTCTGAAGGCAGGTGAGTCTTTTATGCTGGAAACGTAAAATCAAAATACTTTTCTTAATCCCAGATTTTCAGTGACTTAAGTTTTTTTATAGAATTGTTAAAGATTGTTATTATCAGTCTATAATGATAATAATACCTGATCCTGGAGGGCCGGGATCCAGCATATTTTAGAGGTTTCTCTGCTTCAACTCACCTGATTTCAGTCAGTCGGTGATTAAAAGCCTTCTGCAGAGTTTGATGACATGAAGAACAGGTGATTAAACCAGTGATTCAGGTGTGTTGGAGCAGGGAAAACGCTACAACATGCTGGATAGATACCAGCCCTTGAGGACTGACTTTGGACACCAGTGGTTTTAATCACAAATGCGTTAGTTGTATAAAATTGACGTGGCACTGTTGTGCTAAAGTACTGTCCTTGTGAAACACGTGGTCACTGAGCAGCAGGGGTCGCGTGTTTTAAACAGTCCCTGGTTCTGTTGCTTTTACCTTGGATTAAAAAAAATTAATTTGAATAATTCAGTAATTTCAGCCCTAAACCTGGATCTGTCCTAGTCAGAATCTCATCTAGAATGAATCGACTGCTGCGGTGTTTAGTCTTTCAAATGTTAGTGTTAATAAAAAGTCTATTAGTATAAGATAATTTTGCTCAGCCTCTCCACGATGAGCCCTTAAATATTGTGAAGTCCTGAATTCAAGGCGTGTGTATTTAGTCGGTTAATGTGTCGTTGTTTGCAGACGTCAGGCCCATCTCTGTGTCCTGGCAGCCAACTGTGACGAGCCCATGTACGTCAAGCTGGTGGAGGCCCTCTGCGCTGAGCATCAGATCAACCTGATCAAGGTAAGGATTTAGGATCAGGTGTTTGGAATCATAAAGCTGGCTGCTGGGTCTTTGTTGGTGTGACTTGCTGCTGTATCGCTGATGATAACTTGGCTCCCTCTACTGAACACTGTGAGGATAATGCCATTGTTACCCAATTTCTGTCTGAGATACAGACCAGTCACTGCTTATTTCACCTGTCCCTAAAATCAGACTTATGGCTCAAGAAATTGGTTCATGTTTCTCAGCAGTTTGATGGAGTTGCTTTGACTGAAATGCTTTGTTTACTAACTTGGATTCGTACTTCAGGTTGATGACAACAAGAAGCTTGGTGAGTGGGTTGGTCTGTGCAAGATCGACCGTGAGGGCAAGCCCCGCAAGATTGTGGGCTGCAGCTGCGTTGTTGTTAAGGTAAGTTCTTTTTCTGCTGAATGCTTTTGTGCCAGTAGGAAAAAAACCAAACAAAACAATTATAGTTCTCCAGTCTCCACAGTATATGCATAGACTCACTCTTATTGTATGCGTGTGGTTTAAAGATAAATTAGTTTTAGTTTAACTCAAAGTTCAGGGATCTTTATGAGATGAACCAGTCAAGTCCAGGTCGTAGCAGCTGATCTCTGTAGTACAACCCCTGTTGTCTACTTGTGTTTGGAGTCTATGAATGGCTACAGACCATATCAAATAACATGCATTGTGATGAGTGTTGGTGACTAATGATGCTGAGTTTGTAAAACTGTTGTTTTTAATTGTTCAGCCGACTTGGACATTGTTTAAATTGACGGCTTTTTTGGGCTAATTTTTCTATAAAATAATCCTCTCAAAACTGCTCCTGAATAAATCTAAATTGCATGGATAATATTGTGCCCAGGGTCCAAAATTAACACTCGCCAAATGCGACCAAATTGCTCCACTTGGTGAGTAAAATTTGGAGCGTCATCCGCCGCATGGCGAGTACATTTTTGCACCAACTTAGTTCTGTTTATCAGATGGGTTTCTGTGACGCTCCTCTCCTGGCTGCACGCGACGTACGCGAAACGCGAGAGTCGCGCCCTGAGGCATTTCTGCCTATCTATTCACTGTTCATCAAGGCAGCAGCAGTTAGCTTCGTGTTAAAGCTAGCAGCGATATGTGGCGGTTTAGAACTGGAGTCAGCCAGTCTTCAAAAAGAAAAGTAATGGAACTGGAAGAGAAACCACCAGGACCAGTGGCAACCAGAAGATTGAATGAAAAGTGGCGAACTGGAGGTGGCGGTGGAGATGTTGATGTTGACGCTGGCTACAGGGCACAACAGGTGTTGTGCAGAAGTCTGTTCCCCTGAATTTTTCTGTTCCTCCATGTTGAACCGCGAGCTTCACAGCACTTCTAAAAGATTTCTACAACACGTAGCCGTGTCAGAGTTGATACTTTATTTAATTCACAGTAAATAAATTAATACAAATTTAAAATTGACATTTTTTATTTTTTTGTTTTGTTTTTAACACTGACAGAATCGCTGAGCGTTTTATCCGCTCCCTACACAGGTGAACATAGTATTTCAGGGGAGCAGATTTTAGCACAACACCGGAATCTGCTCAGATGAGCTGCTCCGTTTTCCTCCAGTACGCTAAAAGACCCGTAACACCTCACTGGTCCTAGGAAACAAGACGATGAAGGGACTCCAAAAATGAGGCTGTAAGACTGTCGGAAGCAGGAGGGCAGATTTTATGGAGAGAAAACAAGGAGTCTGACTAGATTTCATTAAGAGAGTTCATTAAAAACATTTCTAAAAAAATAAAATAAAAAAAATCTGAAATGAGTAAAAAGTAGTTTTATTAATGATTATTTAATTAAGTTTCATTCCTTTCTGTTTGGATCTAACATAATATCATATTATAGAATAATGTGCTTTGGTTAGATCTAAGTCATTTAGAATTTTGGCCGGTAGATTTTATCATCTACTGGCCAACTTGGCCGGTGACTCAAAAATTTAATTTCGGACCCTGATTGTGCCTATGTGTTTAATTAGCTGCCTAGCTAATCCCACATTTTCTTCTGCTTACAGGATTATGGCAAAGAGTCTCAAGCTAAGGATGTGATTGAGGAATACTTCAAAGCCAAAAAATGAGATGTGAATAAAACGTGGAAATCAAGTTGTGTGAGGTGTTTGTGAAACCAGTTTAGTATATTTCACCATGTATGTCCTATAATGGACTTTTTGTTTATTTGGGCCAATTCTTTTCCTCTTCATCTTTTCATCATTTTGTCTCTTGGTGCATCACATGGTACGTGTTTTTGAAACAAGTTGTCTCTTGATAAATTGCCCCCAGAAAACTTTACATATCAATCCATTTTCCTGCATAGACTTGTCAGTTAAGGGCTGCTTAAAACGACCAAACTTTAAATCAACTTGAGGATTTTCCAACTTTAAATGCCATTTTGATGACTTTATATCCTGCATATTAACGAAGTTTAATGAAAAGGTTATTTAAAAAAAATTGGGTAGCTGGAGGGATTTTAAAAAATATACATATCAGTCCTATATATGTCAACTATCCCAAATGCTACCTTTAATGCATTAGTTGTCTATTAGGCTTTAAAATTTACTACCTCTTGAACCATTTAGGACAAATGTCCAGAAACTATCAAACAAGTGCATTGTTTAAGGGGTTACATCTTTAAACTGAAGCCTAGTCAGGATTTCAACGCTTTAAATGCCAGTTTGATTAAATTATGCTAATGTTTCCACATTTTGTCTGGAAAATTCAGTTTTATAAGGATTTGTTTAAACTGATGCACACAACTAATACAACACAATTACATTTTGAAGTCTTATTAAACTCTAAGGATAGGGAAATTAAACTAGCATTTAAAGGCACACTATGCAGTTTAGCTTGTTTGTAGCTCCCCCTAGTGTCCGTTTTAAGTCCCTGTCATAAAACCGTTAGCATAGTTTCTGCTCAGAAAGCCCTAAATCTCCCTGTTAAACGTCTCCTCAGCCTTCACTGCTTTCTACTGGAGCGGTTCATCACTCAGTCAAAGAAATCAGCTGTTCAAGCAGGGAGAGATGGGAAAAATCAGGAATCATGAGCTAAAAACACTCCGGAGCTAGCATCACAGCTAGCCACATTGGGTTAGCCTAACCCTCTGAGATATTGTGAGACTTCAGGGCACCGGACCAGAGACTCAGAAGTTACAAACGTGGTATTCTGGATCCAAGGCTTTTCATGAACCTGTAAAGGGTCAGATTAGCTCAGACTGGATCAAGGACAAGATTTAAACTAGGGGAAAGTTACATAACAGTTTATTGGGAGTAGACACTAGTCCTTAGTGACACGAGAAGAGGAAAAAACCCGGGGTTAAAGGGTCAAACAGCAGCTGCCTTGGAACATTTGATTTTCCTTTATAACTGAAACAACATAAAAATTGATTTTTTGGGTCCTAAAATTTGAACTCTGTAAGAATCAGATGCATTAAATCACAATACAGATCCAAAATTATAAAATCAGGAGGATAAAATGATTGCTTAAGTTTTATTTCCTTGACAAATGAAACAAATATCCACTGTCCTTTATGTTTATTGGAAATAATTTACAGATTTTTTTGACCAGACTGCATTTTGTTCACCACCAGGAAGAAAACCCTAAGGGGGAGGGGTGGGGTGGGGTGGGAGGAGTCCCAGTTTACATTAGAATCTGTACAGAGATGCCTTCAAATACATTTTTGGGTGAGGATGTCCGTTTGCCGCCCTGCCAAAAACCAGATCACAGGAGCACCTCCGGGTTCTGGGAAGCCTCCATCCCGTTCTGATTCTGCAGCTTGGAAAGTAGACCGGGTCCTTCAGAGGTTTATCAGCGTCTGGACCGCGGCGCATCAAGTCCAGTTCCTCCAAACCCCGCTGACCTCTTTCTTCACCTCCTTCAACCTCTTTGCTTAAGACCATTAAGAGTTTGTAAATCCAGACATTCAAAAAGACATTAAAAAAAAAAAAACACAAAACAAATGCAGTCTAAGTTTTGTTCTTAAATAGTTGTACAAAAGAAGAGTGCTGCCTGGCTGTTTCCATGGTAACGCCGCATAAGTCCATAACGCTATGATCTTTACAGGTATTCAAACTCCAGTGCTTGGTGTAACGCGAGCAGGTCAGAGTGACTGGATATCCTCCAGAAGGGCATGTTGTGCTGTGAAGTGAACACACACCGTTAAAACCAGACATCCTGCTCCAACACCGACACTCATGCAAGCTCTCACAGCCTGTAGCTGCAACAACACCGCAAAACAGAACCCATGCAGTACTACTGTTGGGCAGCATTTTGGGAAATGTGCTGTTCAGCTCCTGTTCTGAGAGTTAGATTATAAGGAAACTAAAAAAAAAACTAGCACAACTCCCGGACTAAACGTGTGGATTTAGCAGCACTTCAAAACTTGATTACAGAATAAAAACTGAGCTAAACTGAATCTTATGTTCCCTAAAAGGATAAACGTCTGTTTAAGGTCAAAGTTCAGTTTACGCTGTTATTTGGTCCTGAAGCATGCTTTAAATTTAAAACAGCCATGCTTTTTGTGCCAAGTCAACGATCTTTATCAGTCTTTTTTAATCTAACTCTCTACAAGAAAGTGAATAGGAGAATTTCCCAAAATGCATTGTGTTTTTAAACAATCCCAGCACCCTGCATCACAAAAAACCCCAAAGCTGAGGAGAAAAGGAATCACCTTGTGAAGAAAACACCGTAGTGTCACTACTTTTCGTCTCTAGATAAACTACAACATTTTCACTGATCATCTTCTAAACAAATGATTTGATTTAAAGCTTGGTTTCTGTGTACATGTGGTCAAACTTCTAATTCTGATTATGAAGTTCCAGATCAGATTTGTTTAAATACGTCGTGTTCGGTGGTAAATCTCAGCTTTAAGTGTAAAATCGTACACGGTAAACCAAGCCAGATTTTCAGTCAGATAGTCACCCAGTTACAGTCAAGTATCCCATCACACCATAAAAACAAAAAGCCAGGAGACCAGAGAAAGACCAAACACAAAAACTGCTGCAGCAAAGAAAGGCAGGTTTCCTCCAATCAGAGCTCACACTGTGCGGAGTAGGCGGGGTCACGGGAAGGTTGCGGATCCATTACCTTTTTGGCCGCCTGTTCCTCTTCCACACCGTCCCCAATTACAACATACACTACTTTCCTGCCAAACCTTTGCATTATGCGTTCAAAGCAACTCTCTTTGCCTGCAAAAAACAAATAAACAAGGGGAGGAAGGAGGGTCACATGGTCAGAGGGGTCAAAGTTCACAAGCTGTTTGTTTACCTGGCTGGCTGCATGCTCTTCATCCTTCCCATCGCCAATCACAACATATGTAATGTTAGTGCCAAAGCGGGAGACTATACGCTCAAAACAGCTCTCTTTGCCTGGAGACAAACAAACGGCTTTCACAGGTTTTTATTTGATTTGTTCCGATGGAAATAAAACACAGGGGAGAGGCAGAGGTGTGTGTGTGTGTGTGCATTAACGTAAACACACACACATTAAAAAAAATTTAAAAAGTTGTTCTTTATAGGATCTCATGGCTCAATCAGCTCAGTGGGTCCAGAATATGTTCTGATTAGGGGTGAAAGAAAATATCGATACTGCAATATATCGCGATATTTCTGTCGTGATATATCTATCGGTCTACCCGTATCGCGATATTTTGCTTTATCAAAATTGATCCATTTTTATGTAATTTAAAAAACTTAATGGAACCATTAATGATGACAGTAATTTTTGCAGTAAAATTAAAAGTATGACCGCTAGTTTTCGTCTGTTTTCACCTTCTTCGCTCCAGTGGATCAACTAGATCTAGTAATAAAACTGGATGTGTTATGGATGAAAATGTTTTTAGAATGCTGTGACAGTTTTTCTACTCTTAAATTATATTTTAAAAATCATAATATATGGTCTCACTCATAGTATTGCAAAATATCGTATCGTCTGTCCTGTATCGCGATATCGTATCGCCAAATTCTTACCAATACACACCCTAGTTCTGAACAATTAATATCTCACCTGTTTAAGAGGTACCCTTAATCAGCTCTATGGCAATTTATGTTTAAATTTAAAGGAAAAAAAAGGGTCATGATTTATTTCCTCTTGTGGAAAAGCCAGGCAGCTTTCTCAACCACATCCTGACACCAAACAAAAACTTTACTGCAGTGGCGTCCAAAGTCGGTGCTCAGCGGCCGGTAGCCTATCCAGCATGTTTTAGTTCCTTCTTTGCTCCAAAACACCTGAATCAATGGTTGTCACCTGTTCTGCAGGTAACCAGGCTCTGCTGAAGGCTTTTAATCAGCCACTGACTGAAATCAGGTGTGTTGTTGAAGCAGAGAAACCTCTAAAACATGCTGGATATACATGGGACACCACTGGATCCAAATAATGTTGGGTTGTTTTCTAAATCCAACCACATAAAGAGGTTTATCACAAGTTAGCACATTAACAAGTTAAAAAAAAACACATAAATGACATTTTGATGCTAAAATAAACTAACCTTTACACCTAAAACCTTTTAGCTATAATGAAAACACAGAAAATCGTTTATAAAAACCCAAACCATCAGCCTTCTTCCACTCTTTGATATCAACAATCACCTATAATAAACCAGGTGTGTTAGCCTTCATGAAATACAGGTGAAATGTACTTTTTAAAATAACTTTTCTAGTCCTGTTGAAGCACGTTTACATGCATTCACATCCATTTATTCAAAATGAATCTGAACGTATGAAAACATGTCAGAAACAACCCATTTATTGGGTTTTATGGGTTCATTTTATAACATTTCTCATTCTCAGATGAATATGAATTGTGCGTGTTTGAGTCGTACCTATTTTTGTTGCACTGTAAATGTTCTCGATGGGGAAAACCGAGCCGAGACTATATAGAAGAACTTTAGCCAGCGCTGGTATGAGCTGCGTTGTGGTCACCAGCACATTTACACAGTTACTCCTGTGGAAAACAGAGCAAACGGGCTCATTATGCCCAGCAGAGATATGTCTGCTTCTCCATTTGAAGCTGTTCTCAGATCAGTTCTAACAGTCCAGAATGGTCACAGAGAAATGTGTCACCTGGAGCTGATGATGGACAGGGACTTGAGCGCGTGGGTGAGCCAGGAGTCCGTCAGAGCTTCTACTTCTGCTCTGAGCTGCAGCCAGGCGTCTCTTTTAGCAGGACCCAGCAGACCTGCAACACCAACAGGGTCAGAACTGAGTGGGTGGATTCACAGTGACCTGTTTTTAAGTTAAAAAAAACCACAAAACCTGGACAATGGGTCAAGACGTTTCTATATAAAACCACTTAAATAGCACCTTCCTCCTATCAGCTTACCCCCAACATTGTTTTTGTAAGTGCTATACAACTCCTTGACCCGACGGTAGCGGAAGGCCAGCTTCCTCATCCAGTCGACGCCGCCGCGGACCCCCGTAGCCAGGCACAGGTTGGCGCTGGTTGCAGCTGCATGGAAGCCATCAGTTGCAAAACTGTAAGTACTGTCAATAATAATGATATGTTTTATTTGAAAAGTCTGATCTGGTGGAACAAAAAGATGATTATTATTGGTCGTCATGACAATATTTCACACTACGCAGCAAAATGTAGCTCAGCTTTGACTAAAACAATGTTTTACCTTAAGTCCTGGCCGTTGTCGTCTGATGACACGTCATCGATATGTACCTGATCACATTCCTGGAGTCGAAAACACAAAACTCCATGCATCAGAACATGGCGGTGTCCTCACTCTGCCACTAGAGGGCAGCAGTAGCATTTCACTCACTCACAACCAAACTTCAAGAGACTTTTTTTGTGCATGAAGTTGTGCAAAAATCCCCTCCATTTTTTAACATTTCACGTGAAAGTTCAAGAGTTCTCTCACCTCCAGGTCGTTAAAAAATAAATGTGTGTCGGCCATGTTGAAGATCATCTCCTCCATCCTCAGGCCAAGAGTCACCGCCATGGGAGGATCCTAACAGAGGAGGACGATGATGTCATTACAAAATGCTGCTCGTCCTCAAAACTAATAATTCACACCCCCTTCCTGTACTGGTGGAGCTGGGACATTCCAGCAGACGTTGCTCCGGCCCAACAGCATTCTCCTAATGTTTGCAGGAAGAGTGTCTCCTTGCGTGGATTTTGCAGGGAGCTTGAGCGTATTTGGTGTGTGTGTGTCTGTGTGTGTGTGTGTGTGTGGGGAAGTGCAGCCTGCCCTGCCAGCCTGAGGCTCAGCTGCAAAAACCATCATCTGCGATAGGTCAGCGGGGGTCGACAGCACGATTCGCTGACACTGTCAGACGACTGGAATAGAAAGAAACTAACAGGAAGGAGAGGGAAAGTTAGTGAGGGAAGCACACACACACACACACACACACACACACACACACACACACACACACACACACACACACCGGAGCATTCCTGAGTGTGAAAAGGAACAAAATAACGGGTGAAAGAACTAAAAGATGTGACAGTTCTCTCTAAAATGCTAAAGTTGGACCAATGTTTTGGTTAATCCTTAAAGGTTCACACACACTCCTCCTGACGGTCTCATCATGAACACCTCCTGATGCTTCGAACGCCCTCCCTCATTACGACGGAGCTGCAAAGAGTCTGATGGTTTCACGTTTGTTTCAAGCAGATCCGTCCTCAAACCACATGAGGGGCATTAAGGTCTCAGGGTTTCTACTGTAAATGCTCTTTTGAGTGAGGCGCAAACAGAAGCAGCTGCTACTGCTTTTTCACATCAGCAGAAAACGAGGTGAAGAAAACGTCCTTTAGGGGTTCCTTTTCACTAACGGGTCCTGATGTTTGAGGCTGAGTGAGTGTTGGTTTAGGTTTAGACACACGGACCACCAGGTGAAGTTCAGATGTTAAAATGGATGATGGTGTTTTAAAATGCATCATTTAAAAAGGTTTGTTCTTATTAGAAATGACTGGTTTTAAACATTCCAGGAGACAATTTCTGCAAAAAAATGCAGCAAACATAATAAATCTAATACAAAATACACCCTGTAAGTATTTAGTAAGTACCCTACACTGTAGAAACTGATTTCTAAGAAAGTAAAACAGCCTTGTTTTTAGACATTTTGTCTAAAAAGAAAATATATTCTTACAGCCCTACTTGAAACAGGCCAAATCTTCTTA
The DNA here is from genome assembly GCA_006937965.1 of Callopanchax toddi. Lineage (NCBI taxonomy): Eukaryota > Metazoa > Chordata > Actinopteri > Cyprinodontiformes > Nothobranchiidae > Callopanchax > Callopanchax toddi. The sequence goes on along the minus strand of SSNR01000062.1, from coordinate 1,313,068 downwards.
AATATGGTCACATTTTCTAGATTTGAGCAAAGAAATCTGCCAATGGGGTAAGCAAAATGTGCTTGGCTAGATTCCTTAAAAATAGCGAATTGTTCTAAATGCAGAAAATTTTGCAATTTTTTAAGGAATCTAGACAAGCAAATGTTGCTTACCCCATTGGCAGATTATTTTGCTCAAATCTAGAAAATGTGACCATATTTAAGAAGATTTGGCCTGTTTCAAGTAGGGCTGTAAGAATAGATTTTCTTTTTAGACAAAAATAAGTCAAAATGTCTAAAAACAAGGCTGTTTTACTTTCTTAGAAATCATATAAATACTAGGTGGACTGGCAACCAAAACGTCATGTTCTAATCAGATAAAAAAAGTGCATCATTTGTATTTATTTGCACAAAACCACGGCCCTAATACCCAGTGGCGTCTCTGGCATCATATGTCAGGCGGGGCACAACTCAAATATATAACTGTAGCACAAACTTTCACATTAAAAATGCAATTTAATCTAAATCTAATTTAAGAAAACAACTATTTTATACATGAAATTGCAAATAAAGGTTCACTCACCAGCGTTGTTCATTTCTTTAAAAGAAAAGATGCAAATCATTTTTAAAATCTACTTCAAATTGTCTTTTTGTCCTGTAGCTCATGAGCTAATCAACACTAGACTGAGAAGCTCTGCTTTCCCACCGAACGTGAAGGTAACGTCAGTGTGATATTCCAGTGTTTTAATTGGACGGTCTGGGTTTGGGGCCCAGCGCTTCGTGCCCCGTGTCTGTCTATTGAGAGCGTGTTGCGCCCAGTGATTTTCAGATGCTCGTCTTTTAGACAGGCTGAGAGGGGCCGGCCCGTCGCCAGGATTTCAAGAGGATTTAACCTCCTGAGCTTGTCAGTGTCAAAGCAAAGATTAGATATGATTACACCGATATTTATAACAGAATATCTTAGTAACAGAATGGGTTTTTATGCAGTATTAGTCTAAAAACGAACTATTATTTCCCACTGATCCCCACAGCGCCATCTGGTGGCTGGTGGGGCCGGGACCCACCGGCCCTACATGACGAGACGCCACTGCTAATACCTAATAATTCTATAAAACCTGTTTGGTTCATTTTTTATCCACTGAAAACATCTCAGCCTTGGAGTACAAGTCAGGAAATAAATGCACAAACTTCTACCCTCAAGCCAAGGTGCACGTTGTGAAATCATTTTGTTATTTCTACAGTAAATCCATCACAAATCAAGCTGACTCAGCCACTGAGGACACGTGTGTTTCTGTCTCTCACACACACACACACACACACACACACACACACACACACACACACACACACACACACACACACACACACACACACGTTTATAAGCTACCAGGGCCTTTCTTCTATCCATTAAATCTAATCTGCCAAACCTTACATTCGACCAGTGTGGAGCAAAAAGGAAGCAGATCAGTGCCCAAAACCTCTATCGATAAAACGCCTCGGCTCCCAAAGTTCTAAAAAAGTCTGAATCCAAACTGTGTGTGCGCGTGTGTGTGTGTGTGTGTGTGCGTGCGTGCGTGCACCGTGCCAGCTTTTGTTCGTCAGCCAAACAGGATCAGAACATCAGAACTGCCCAAATCTGAAAACTCTACACAAGGAGGCCGGTGCAGCTGGTACCCACAGGAAACGACATCACCCATAAAAAGCCACAGAGGATGATCCCAGATCAGTGCCAAGAGCCATTCAAATAAAGGGAACTATAAACAGTGTAGCTGCTACGTGAGAAAGTGAGACCACCAAATCTGTTCAGAGAACAGTGGCGCTAACAGGAATGATTCAGGTTACGATGAAGCTAATGAGAGCGCTGACCTTTAAAGGCTCAAATTGAGCGTAACGCTCTGAGAGGAGTTAGTCCACTGACGGGTCAGGTAGGAAGCTCTTTGTTTGTTGTTGAGAGTATGAGCTGATGAGGAAGGATATGAGTTGGTTGGGTAAATGTTTTGAACGTTGTTGATAAGAAGCGCTGGCGAATTGTTGAGCCTTCGATCCAGGAGGAGGCGTTACTCTGGTTACGGAGCCGTGAACCAGAGCTTTCCCTTGTCGAGTTGCTCAGAAGCTCCACTTTGTGGACTTGGAGGAGGCTTACCACCTCGTCCTCTGAGGCGTGTTGTGGGGATGCAGCAGGAGTTTAGGGGACCAGAGTCTTATTCAACAATTTTTTAATCCCTCTAAAACCAAAGAGCTCAACTCTCTGCACTAAGTCCGGTTTACTGGAGGTAAGACTCAGCCAGAGCGGCCCCCGGTCTCTGCTTAGGTTTGTGGTGTTCGTGGACAAGGTGTAGTCATGGTAACTAAACTTCTGGGTCTCTGCTTTTTTCAGATGATGTTGGAGAAGTTTGGGTTCATGAGTGATGGTAGGATGGATCTGGGTTTTGTCTTCAGCATAAGGACTTTGCCCCAGTGGTAAAGAAGGAACTGAGCCCAAGTCCAAATCCCAGTCAGGAGATTTGAGCTAAAGAGCGAGATGCGGAGTACTAAGAGCTGAAACGACGACGCTCCATCGTCCAGGGGGACTTTGGAGTAGAGCTGCTGCCCTTCTGCATCAATAGGAGTCGGCTGAGGTGGTTTGGGGACTAGAACGCCTCCTAACGACCTCCCTCTGGAGGTTTTACAGAAAGGTTCCACGTCGAGGGGCAGACCCAGAACTCCCTGGAGAGATTACATTTCTTTTCTGGTCTGGGAACACCTTGGATGAACTGGAGGGACGTGTCTGAGTTTCTCTCCTAGATTAAAAAGACATTCGTCTGGTCTAAATTCCTCCAACATGAGAGTGAGGCCCTGAGACCCCTCACAAATGTTTTGGGACATTTTGGGAAGTCCCTCATGAATGCCGTTCACACTTTGTCACCGGCTCGGTGAGTCTAACTACTACCAGACTGCAGGAGTGGACTCCTATTTCCTACCTTGCCATATTTCTGTGCGTAGGAGCCTGTGAGCAGAGAGTGGAAGACGATGATCGTCTCGTCCAGATCCCACACAAACACCCTCTGTAGAACAAAAACAAGAAGACAAAATCTATCAGTGACGTCTCTATAATCAAACTAATGGATGAAAATCAAATGGATTATCCAGTCAGTGCTCTAAACGCTCTGTGAGAACATGTTTTTCAGTCCTGTACCTCCAGGTCACTGTCAGGGGGAGGAGAGGGGTTGTTTTTGCGGCCCCTGCCGCGAGACTTGGACCCCCCACTCCGGCAGGCTCTGTCATCCAGCTCTTTGATGGGTGTGGAGGGGCTCTGCACTGCATCGAAGTCCCCTGAGAGCAAACAGAACCACAGACACGGCGTTTGAAATATTCAATATTTGGCACATATCTGCTTGAAACTGCACGAGCAATCAAAAGTCCAGAAACAGTAGAGACGCGGTTAGAGCAGCTTCCACTCCAGGAAGAGCAATAACTCACGACTACACTGAGAGTTTTGGCAAGTTTAATAATTCACAGTAATTGCTGTGACAGATCAACTTAAAGGCTCGCAGGAAAACTAAACAAAAGCGCCGCTGGAAACTGGAATGATTCACGATAACATGAAGATTTAACAGAAGAGAAGACAGATTTACGCAGTGAATCAAACGAGTTATGTAATCGGATGCTTCTAACAAAGATACAGCGTTTACAATATACCGAACGCTTGAGAAAACACTCAGAAGGCACAGACAGACATTCCAGAAGAGCACGCCCTCCCAGAGCCACATGCTCCCACTGCTGCTCGCCGGTAACCAGAACCAGACTCTCAGCTCGCGTATTGTTATGTCTCAATCAGAGCAGAGAGAGTAGTGGGGGTGGATGACCAACACCCACACAATATGTGACGAAACAATAACAGAAAACTAAAAACGAGACCAACTGGAGCTGCATGAGGAGCCGATCGCTCCTCTTTAAAGTCCAAATCTCCTGTTCAGCTGGAAGAAGGTTTGAAGTTTGTTCCTGAGTGAAAGCTATAAATATCTGTGGATAGCTTTCTGAAGGGCCTCGGTTTAGAGAAATAGCTTTTACATTTAACAGGACTGACAGGCTAATGGCTAGTTGTCCAAAACCAAAATGAATGAGTCCATCTTAAAAGAAGCCAATCACCAAAAAGTCCATGTGATTTTATAAACCTTTACAACGCCATCCGTTTGCATGGCTCTTCACGTAGTGGGTTGGTTGTTTTTTACTCTGAATTCTTTGCTTTTGGGGGTATTTCTCTACAAAAAATTACTTCTTTTTAAGAAGAACTCATTGGTTTTCATAGGGCTTTTGAGGGGTAAAAATCTGTTTTTTCCATGTAGATTTCCATAGATTTTTAAAGCATAAATCCTCCTTTCTCCACAAACCTGGGTGCAGCTCTGCAGCCTGTCCCGTCATGGCCTGAGTGTGATCCTGTAGCTGGTAGGCTGCTGTGGAACTGGTCCCATCCACGCTGTTGGAGGTGACGTACGTTCCGTAAGTGGAGGCAGGGTAATACTGCGCATACTGGTTTTGGCCAAAGGTTGTGTATGAGGGATAATCCTGTGACAGGTGAGAAAACAGAGATGTTACACTTATCTTTAGTTCCCTCTGGTCTGTATTTTAGATTCCTTCTGCTGCTGGTTTTTACACGCAACCTGCTGTGTAGTCCAACAAAGACTTCGTAAGTGTCCCATGTAAACTAGATAGTATGCAGACTGATCCTTTTAACAGTATCTTGCTTATATTTTTTCTTCAGTTAAACCCATTCAAAAGATTGCATTTGTTTTATTTTTGTACCCAAATCACAAGTGATTTCAACAGATTTGTCCTCACAACATGAGTAATACCGCACACACACACACACACACACACACACACACACACACACACACACACACACACACACACACACACACACACACACACACACACACACACACACACACACACACACACACACACACACACACACACACACACACGTCTTTATCCACCCACGAAGGCCGGACCTTGACTTTCCTAAACAGCCACATCTGTCATAGCCAGAAATGAAAATCCCCCTTTGAAGCATTTTACAACCACAAAACAATTCATCGTTCCAACAAAGATAAATATTCAAAACAAAACACTCTTTCAGGAGTTGCTTTTTCCATGTTTCAGTGCAATAAGGTTTTTTCCCTCGTTGTATCCTGGAAGGAGACGGCTGCGTGGGAGTACGGCTGTAAAATCACTTGCAGCAGAGAAAGTTGCATTACCTTGATTTGTTTAAACTACAGGATGCAGAATGCTTGAGTTTTAAAGTGACGGGGTAACGTGTGTGTGTGTGTGTGTGTGTGTGTACAGTACCTGCTGTGTGGCAGTGTAGTTGGCAGGGTTGGACACGGAGTTGTTAGTGGCGTAGAGGCCCGAGGAAGCAGTGAAACTAGAACCTTCCAATTAAAAAAATACAAGAACACAGAGGACTGTAAAGATTTCGCCTTCCTGGAAGTGAATTATTTTTTCACAGTGGAGGTCATATTATATTTAGAAACAGATCTAATAAAAAATTATTAAGTGGGGCCCTATCTCCTCCTCCTCCTCAGTGAGTCAAATAAGGCTCAATTACATATAAAACAACAGTTTAACACTTTTTCTTATAATAAATATGAATTTTAAGCTCATATATGAACTTTTAAAGAAGAAATCAGTTGTTTGAGGTGTATTAGAAACAGACTGGAGTCTTTTTGATTTGACCCTTTCCTGGGTAAAGTCCCACGAACATCCAAACTGTCGATAATGTTTATAGGACAATATTTCCCTGTTTATTTACATTTTTCCTGTATATTCCTACAACACTCTTTTTGGGTTGATATGTGTTATTACAACTGGAATATCAAAAAGTTAAATTGTTATAAGAGGAAAAAGGCTCGTTATATCCTTTAATATATGGTTGAGGGTGACCCTACAGGAACTAAGGGTGTTCAGTTCAACAGAAACTCTTCAACCTTCGTGACATTTTCGACCTTTTTCCATTGATTTATTTAAATTTTATTAGTCTATATTATAATAAAACACCTTATAGGTAAAGAAAATGTGTTTAACCCTCAGGCTTCATTCTAATTTACTATACTCTCGAGTCTTTAGTGGACAAAAACGTCCATTTGTAAAAGTGGCTATAAAAAATGAATACATTCATATTTGTTTTTGCTTTTTTTTCCCATAGATCTGTTAAACAACTTCAGCCCTGCTCAAACATATAAAAACTTCAATCATTTTGAGGATTTTAACTCTTGAAATGCCAGTTTGAATAAACAAAGTCATCGATGTAATTTATGAAAAAACACAAAACATGAGTTATTTTCTAAAAAAATTTATTTTTTGTGCACGGGGCATTTATTACAAATCAGTCATGGTGATGTCATGAAATATCTAAAATTTTGAATTTTTTGCATTTATAGTTTTTGCGTAGCGACAGATTTAAAATTGACTACCCTCTTACGGACAAAAATGTCCACTTCTAAAACTGCTTTAAAAATGGTCTAGATTAATATTTTTTCTGCTTTTTGGGCTTAAATCTTGTGAACAACTTCAGTTCTGATCAAAACAATCAAATATTGAATAATTATCTATATTTTAACCCTTTATATGCCAGCTTGATTGTGTGATGCTCATTTTTTCATGCAAAAAGCAGACAAAAGAGGAGATATTTGACATAAAACATATTCTGGTGACTGAAATATATTTTTCTAAATCAGCCTTGGATATGTCAAGAATGTGATAAAATATCAAATGTTATGCTTTATTAGTTTTTGTGTAGCAACAGATTTAAAACTTCCCTCCCTCTTGTGCCTCTCCAGGACAAAAACGTCCCATTGACTTCAATGCAAACCACAGTTTTTGATCCTGTCGCCTCTGCAAAAAATAATCATGCATTCTGTCATATTAGGGTTTCATTTTGAATAAAAGTGGTCAAATTAGTCATTTTTACTGTTCACCACCAAAATCAGTCATTTCTCCATTAGTGGCCCAGGTGAGAAACTCTTGAACATTTCTTCAGATCTTCTGCTGTTTTTATTGAAGTCAGAAGGTCACATGACCTCTGTCAGGTCAACAAAACACAGTTTCACTCTCTGGCTGAACTTTAAAGTGTGTTGTGTTTTTTTCATAAATTACATCGATGACTTTGAGTATTCAAACGGGCATTTCAAGGGTTAGAATTCTCAAAATGATTGAAATGTTTATATGTTTGAGCAGGGCTGAAGTTGTTTAACAGATCTATGAAAAAAAAAGCAAAAAAAATATGAATGTATACATTTTTTATAGCCACTTCTACGAGTGGACGTTTTTGTCCACTAAAGACTCAAAGAGTATGGTGTTTTTTTTTCATAGTGTTCCCTTGATCTATTTTCAAAATTCCAAATTGAATTTCAAAATTTGTCAAGAGAGGGGTTTTGTGACAAAAATTTGTACCATTTGCACAAACGGTGTTAAAATGGCGAACATGGAAAAACTGCCCAAACGGACAAAAATGTCCTCAGTGAAGCCTGAGGGTTAAATCAAAATGATATTAAGACAAATTTAAAAAATGGGGAAAAACATGAGTTTGGGGGCAAAAACCAATAAGATTAGAAAAGAAACACCTATTTTATTGTCTGTGTGTTTGCTGTGAACCGACCTGGCATCTGATAGGGGGAGTAGGCCGTCTGTCCAGGCTGAGGGGTGGTGAAACCAGGGCTGTAGCTGAGGCTCGTCTGTAGAGGAGACTGACTCTGGGTTAAACTGCTCTCCGTTTTAATCCCTGGAAGCATCATACCCAGGTCTACGAGAGGGAGAACGAAATATGTCCGAGTTAAAACATTAACATTTCAAATAAAATGTGAATCCAATTAGAGATCGTCAGAAAACACCTGCCATCTATTGTAACCCGTCTATAAAACAGATCATCTCCCCTTGTAGGATCCCATAGATACCGTAGTTTTATTGACTCTATTGACTTGAAGTCACTTTCTGCCTTTTCCATCAAACGCGTCTGCCAAATACAATATTTACAATGTCCTAAAAACCATTTTCTCATTGATACCGTAGGTGGACAGTCCGTAGGCCTGTCCTGTCTGTGAGTAGGCCGTATACATGGTGGACTGCTGCATGCTGCTGAACTGAGGCTGGCCAGCGTATGTTGGCATGGGAGGGGCTGCTGGTGTGGAGAGGATGTGAGGGTAGGGCCTGGGATCACAGAGAGGAGGTTAATACCTGACAGCAAACCAGAGGACGGGACGTCGGTGAAGTTCATAGACTTACTTAGACGGGTAGAGAGGAGGAGAGTACTGGTGGGCTGAACGAGGACTGTACCCGCTGCTGGTGATCACTGAAAACAGAGCGATAATCTAAAATAAGTCAAGGAAAAGTGGTTTGAGCAGCTTCAAGGTTCTTTTTCTTCATCTGAAATGTCGTTTTGGTAAACAGAGTTCTGAGCAGAGAGCAGTTCTCCCAGTAGAGAAAGCCCCTCTGACTGGGCCTCCCAGTAAAACAATGTATTTCTGTGGTCATTGAGATGTCAGAGCTCCGTACTGACAAACACCACGCTGCCTCTAAACCCTCTCAATGGCTTTGTGTCTCACTGTGTGTGAGTCTAAAAAAAAAAGACGTGTAAAAATGTCTGTCATCTCTCTGCCAGCCTCTGATGAACCAATCCAAGGACAGGCAGCGGTTCAGTGGATTACAGCTTTCAGCGGGGCTACCGCAGAGAGATGATGTTTGAGGGGATTTGTGTGTGTGTGTGTTTTACCTGAGCCTGCGTACGTGTCCAGTGATGTGTCGCCCGTCGTAGTGACCGTATCGCTGTTGTTCAAAGGCTCTGTTTTCACTTAAAGGAAAGGGAAGGTATGAGGTTAGAGTACGACATTAAAGATGAAGAGAAAGAGAACATCTGACTGGACACAGAGCAGAAAACTACCATGCATTTTCAAATATCAGAGCAAAAATGTGCATGCAGCGTTCCCATTTAAATTACGCCTCGATCTCAATTCAAAGTATAAAGTTTATAAAACTTAAGAATGACTAAAAAATGAATTCCTTTCTTGCTTTTCTGAACTTAAAAAGTATTTAAAAGCACAGAAATTTGACAATTAAGCTTAAAAATAAACTTCTGAGGGGAACTCCTCCATATATTTATCAAACTTCCCCTAAGAGTTCCTAAAATTTGATGCTAAAGATGGGAACCTTGCAAATACTGCATGTAAAACGACCACACGCTCCGTCCTAAATTCAGAACGGCATTCGATAAACAAACAACACAGCACTGCAAATGAAAGCCAATCAGAGCAGTTCGGCCAGAAAATATAATCAGGGTTCATCTCCACAGAGCAGGCCCCGTCGCATTCAGCGTTTAAGACTCTCAGTCTTGAATTCACACACATGCACCTCTGTACCATAGTCCTTGGACCCCGAGGCAGGAGACGGGCTGCTGCAGCCCAACAGCCAATCAGCCGTGTTTAGAACGGTCATGCTTTCACCTACAGGAGTGCAAGTTATACTCAGTATGGATTCCTTTGTCTAATAAACATGGAAAGAAGCAGGTTGACATGAAGACTTGGTTTGGTTAGCTAGAAACAGCTAGATGTCATGAAGTCTTTTACAGATAATCATTCTAAACATGTTCCATCAGTCCTGAGGAGCACTAAGATGGTTTGTTGCAAATGTGAGAAAGACCTTTGTTCAGGAGAGGTTGGGATTTGGAACAGGTCTGGTAGTGATCAGGTCTGGTAGTGATCAGGTCTGGTAGTGATCAGGTCTGGTAGGGATCAGGTCTGGTAGTGATCAGGTCTGGTAGTGATCAGGTCTGGTAGTGATCAGGTCTGGTAGGGATCAGGTCTAGTAGTGATCAGGTCTGGTAGGGATCAGGTCTGCTAGGGATCAGGTCTGGTAGGGATCAGGTCTGGTAGGGATCAGGTCTGATAGTGATCAGGTCTGGTAGGGATCAGGTCTGGTAGTGATCAGGTCTGGTAGGGATCAGGTCTAGTAGGGATCAGGTCTAGTAGGGATCAGGTCTGGTAGGGATCAGGTCTAGTAGGGATCAGGTCTGGTAGTGATCAGGTCTGGTAGGGATCAGGTCTGGTAGTGATCAGGTCTGGTAGGGATCAGGTCTGGTAGTGATCAGGTCTGGTAGGGATCAGGTCTGATAGTGATCAGGTCTGGTAGGGATCAGGTCTAGTAGAGATCAGGTCTGGTAGAGATCAGGTCTAGTAGTGATCAGGTCTGGTAGAGATCAGGTCTGATAGTGATCAGGTCTGGTAGGGATCAGGTCTGATAGTGATCAGGTCTGGTAGTGATCAGGTCTAGTAGTGATCAGGTCTAATAGTGATCAGGTCTGGTAGGGATCAGGTCTAGTAGTGATCAGGTCTGGTAGTGATCAGGTCTAGTAGTGATCAGGTCTAGTAGTGATCAGGTCTGGTAGGGATCAGGTCTAGTAGTGATCAGGTCTAGTAGTGATCAGGTCTAATAGTGATCAGGTCTGGTAGTGATCAGGTCTGGTAGGGATCAGGTCTGGTAGTGATCAGGTCTGGTAGTGATCAGGTCTAATAGTGATCAGGTCTGGTAGTGATCAGGTCTAATAGTGATCAGGTCTGGTAGTGATCAGGTCTGGTAGTGATCAGGTCTGGTAGTGATCAGGTCTGGTAGTGATCAGGTCTGGTAGAGATCAGATCTAGTAGGGATCAGGTCTAGTAGGGATCAGGTCTAGTAGTGATCAGGTCTAATAGTGATCAGATCTAGTAGGGATCAGGTCTGGTAGGGATCAGGTCTAGTAGGGATCAGGTCTGGTAGTGATCAGGTCTGGTAGGGATCAGGTCTGGTAGTGATCAGGTCTAGTAGTGATCAGGTCTAATAGTGATCAGGTCTGGTAGGGATCAGGTCTAGTAGTGATCAGGTCTAGTAGTGATCAGGTCTAATAGTGATCAGGTCTGGTAGTGATCAGGTCTAGTAGTGATCAGGTCTAATAGTGATCAGGTCTGGTAGTGATCAGGTCTAGTAGTGATCAGGTCTAATAGTGATCAGGTCTGGTAGTGATCAGGTCTGGTAGTGATCAGGTCTGGTAGTGATCAGGTCTAATAGTGATCAGGTCTAATAGTGATCAGGTCTAGTAGTGATCAGGTCTAATAGTGATCAGGTCTAATAGTGATCAGGTCTAGTAGTGATCAGGTCTAATAGTGATCAGGTCTGGTAGGGATCAGGTCTGATAGTGATCAGGTCTGGTAGGGATCAGGTCTAGTAGTGATCAGGTCTGGTAGAGATCAGGTCTGATAGTGATCAGGTCTGGTAGGGATCAGGTCTAGTAGTGATCAGGTCTGGTAGTGATCAGGTCTGGTAGTGATCAGGTCTGGTAGTGATCAGGTCTGGTAGGGATCAGGTCTAGTAGTGATCAGGTCTGGTAGTGATCAGGTCTGGTAGGGATCAGGTCTGATAGGGATCAGGTCTGGTAGAGATCAGGTCTGATAGTGATCAGGTCTGGTAGGGATCAGGTCTGGTAGGGATCAGGTCTGGTAGGGATCAGGTCTGGTAGGGATCAGGTCTGGGTGATGCTACTGAATCTGAACTCAGCTCTCTAAATAACGTCAATATTCACATTTATTCGTGACTGAACAAAGAAGACATTGACTTTCTTCTATAGAGCCAGGTTTGTGTTGAAAGCCTTTTTCCATTAATTAATAAATTCTTCATTTGAAAACTGAATTTATATTGACTCAGGTTATGCTTGTCTGATTTTGAATATTGTTTGATGACGTGAAACGTAGGGACAAAAAGGGAAATCAGGAAGTTGGGATCACGTTTTCCCACTCAGTTTGTGTCTGTGATTACTGGAATTCTTTGTGACACTAACAGTTTAAATGATAAAATGTTGATAACTTGTGCAGCTCCAATGATGCCCTTTAAAAATATGCATTAACAAAATGTTTTGGGGGCTGTCATCCAAATGTTCAAAATCCTTTGTTAAAAATGCACATACATTTAAAAAAAACTACGGCTTATTTTGTAAATAAAATATAAATGTTCCCAAACGGTTCCAGTTCTGACCCTATAAGAACCTGGTTCTGTTAACCAACTAGCTCGTGTTTCTTTGGTCACTTTTCTTTGAACGTGATTAAAAGTCATTATCAGAAACCGTACGAGAAGTCCATTTCATCAGGACAGCTCCATTAATCCCCTCAGGGAGCAATCCAGTCCACTGGACCAGCTGTAATGAAGACAAATGAGTTGCTATGGAGACGGCCCGTGGGCCCGAGTGTTGGCTGATGTTAAGTGAGGGGAATGTTGGTTATGTAGTTTGTTTTGGCTGCGTGTGCGTAGTCCCACCTCTGTCTGCTTAAACTATTAACTCTGAGCTCATCTAAAAGCGACCTGATGTGGTTTCATCTTGTCCGTCCACCCTGAGAACCTTTTTCTGTCATTTTTCTGCAGACACATCACGATGCAGCTCATTTCCCCGTTATCGTCTAAGGATCACCCTCAGCAGCATCATGACATTTACAATAACTCCGCCCACAACAAATAGGGGGGACTGAAGGGTGACAGATGCAAAAGAGATTAAAGGAGGTCTAGATATATAAAGGGCAGAAGGGATAGCTGGTGTTGGAGAGCGGTGATGCTTTAATGCTCTTCTAGAGGAAATAGTTTCCAGTGGGATCTTTGGCTGGCAGTAAAACACTCTGAAAACACACAAATACACTTTGCCAAGTGGTTAGTGGAGGAGCAGTGATTTGCTGAGTGTTTACTCACATTCTCTAGTGGTTTACTCAAAACCCAACAGCAGTGTGTGTGTGTGTGTGTGTGTGTGTGTGTGTGTTCATGGGTCTGAGTTTACATCTAATTCTTCCACTGCACATGTGCTCAAAATGCATTAAATAATGAAGTAATCATTTTAAAGTCAGTCTTAGCCATTTAGCACCTGCTGAATATTCATTTTATGCAAAACCGGCTGCAGTGCAATGACTCACTAAAACATCATCGTATTTTATTTGTATTGTTAAGACATTTTGGAGATTTTTTATTTTTTATAACAACAGAAACTTATGTTACAACGCCCTACTAAGAGCAGGCTTTAGCTCATCTGTCCAGTCAGAGCTAATCTTCATTTCACCAAACTGAGGCTGCTCTAAGAGCTATCTGACCCAACTGTTTAGTTTGAACTGGATGTCTAATGCTGACGAGGCTTTTGTTCTCACAACTGAACCGATAAACACGTGGGACTGTTCTCTTCAGAGTAAATATTACTGTTTTCTTCTGGAGGCCTTTTCACCATCGCTAGCGGTGAGAGTGTCTCCTCTGATCAGGTTTGGACTGGTGATAAATGCTCAAACAATGCATGCTCCGTTTTCTATTTCCGCGTTTAAAGAAAAGGGGACCATTACAGCCCAGTGGACGATTTCTGTCCTCTCACCTCCTGTCCCGTTGGTGGTGATGGACGGGCTGCCGAGGTTGTTCTTGTCCAGCTTGGAGCCTGTCGAATCTCCACCTCCCACGCGGTTATGAGGACTGGCTAGGTCCTGCATTTCCATAGACC
>SSNR01000062.1:1260613-1285288 GCA_006937965.1 Callopanchax toddi | reverse complement strand
ACACACACACACACACACACACACACGCACGCACGCACACGCACGCGCACACACACACACACACACACACACACACACACACACACACACACACACACACACACACACACACACACACACACACACACACACACACACACACCAAACCTCCCAGCTGCCTTGGTCTGAAGATGGCACTCTTTCACTTTGGTCATCGAGGTTTTATAGGAGAGGCCTCGATGCTACATTTACACACATTTATGAACAAAAGGACTCTTTTATGCAAAAAATGTCATTCTGATAATAAAAAAAACAAGAAAACTTCATTTTAGAGTTGTTTAAACTCTATTTCACTGGTGCAAAGATGCAAAAACCCACCAGTTTTAAAAGTTGCAACGCCATAAAATAATAATAACAATGCATTTTATTTCAGGCGCCTTTCAAAACACCCAAGGTCACCGTACAATTAAAATCCACAGTAAAAAACTTCAACAAATAAAACCACTAATTTAAACAACCAGCATAAAACAATCAGAATAAAACAGCCATCAGTAATAAGGTGCACAGTCAAAACACAATAAGACAGAAAAATGACAAATTCAACCGTCATAAAATCATTAACCAGATAAAACAACCATAAATCACAGCAGTCGTTACACAGAGTTTTAAATAAGTGAGTGTTCAGCCTGGATTTAAAGAGCTGAGAGATGTGGTGTTTCTCAGGTCAGCAGGGAGGGAGCTCCACAAGGAAGGGGCAGATCTGCTGAATGACACCTTAGGATACATATTTGTACACCTTAGGATACATATTTGTACACCTTAGGATACATATTTGTACCCTTTAGGGGAACAAATTTGTACACTAAGGTGCAGGTTTGACTAGTAAAAGGTACAAACTACAAAGGTAAAAATTTGTACCCCCAGTTACGGTACAAAATTGTACCTTTTGAGGGAACCATTTTGAACCTTAACTGGAGGTACAAATTTTTACCTTTGTAGTTTGTACCTTTTACTAGTCACACCTGTACCTTAGGGTACAAATTTGTACACCTTAGGGGACACATATGTACCCTAAGGGGTACAAATATGTATCCTAAAGGGTACATATTGGTTCCCCTTAGGATATAACCCCCAGTTAAAGGTACAAAACTGTACTTTTGAGGGTACCACCCCAGTGACAAAAAAGGTACAATTCTTGTCCTTTCATTTCTGACAGTGTAGTATCATCAAACTATTTTCAAAATCTTCAGTACCCATGGACCGATTTGGGACAGGGTGTTCAACTGGGCACCAAACATCGTTAGTTTGGTTACCATGGCGACAAAATGCAGCCCAACCCCTCAGCATTTGTCCCCATAACCCCAATAAACAGCCTGATTGATAGACTGACGGTGGACTTGTGTGTGCGCGCTGGACGCCGATGTAGAGGACTAGCTGTCAGAACAGATTAAGGTGCTGCCGAGGCGCTTGACAACTCAAGCACTTTATTATTAGCCAGGCAAGACCCGTTTTGGAGGGGGTCGTCCAAAAACATCCCCGCGGAAATATTTTCACGGCAAGCGGAGAAGAGAGGAGAGGAGGGGTCCCTGACCGGGCCTGATAAAGTGCACAACCGGAGTCAAAAACAGGAGAAAACACAACACAACAGCAGTGAAGCGCAGACACATCAAAGCAGTTCTTATTTCTGCTGACTTTAGTCGTGATTTAAAGGAGCCTCACAGGAATAAAGTGTCTCGCTCTGTAAGAACCCTGGAGAACAACTTTGTTCTTAACGTGGAACAACGGCTTGTCCCTTTCTTGGACATCAAGACTATCAACTGACTTTTATCAGTGATTTACGGTAGAGACACATTTTTGATCGCATTTGTACAAATGAGTTGATTTCATGTTATTTTTGTGAACTTCTGAAGAAAGGTTTTGGAAACGTGATTATTAGTTATCTTACTGAGAGTCAAAAAAGGAATATCGGCATATTAAAACGTGTAATGAATACAAAAGATAGCGAGTCATTAAAAAAACTATATGATTTATGTTTTTCATGTTTGAATCAGATTAAAAGTGATTAAAACCTTTAAAGCTTATCATTTGTTTCTTAAACTTTAAAGGGGTATTTTGGTCATTTTAAGAGGTGTTCTATCAGTTATAAGGACCACACCCACTGATGACATCACTCAAAGTGACCACTAGAAATAGTTCTTTGACCAGAGCAATATTCAAATCTGGAGAAACGAGGCCGTTGAACTGTTTGGGGTATAAAACACATCCTGCACTGGATGCATGACATGTTTTTGGTCCGTCGGAGGAAACTGGAGGAAACCCACACATGCATAAGGAGAACATGGAGAAAGGCTGCAGATGGGAATCAAACCTGCAACCTTCTTGCTGCAAAGCAAAATTACTACCAAGTGTGCCACCATGCAGCTGTCATTCACAACCAATTAAACAAAACACGCTTTTCAATGAAAAAGTAAAAATAACTGTCCAATCGGTTTTTATTTTGATGTTCTAGACAGCATGCTTTCTCACTGGTTACATCATCAATATAGCTGGGTCAAAGGCTCAGTGGGGTCAGTTTGTTTAGAAACTGACAGACAAATCAGCCAATCGCATTCCAGTGGAGAGTCGGTGGGACCATGGACAGTTGGAATGCAGCTCAGCGCATACTCCTGTGTAATGTTGGGTTTGCTACATGGTTTCCTAGGATGAAAAAACAAGCCAAAACATTTGGAAATGATTCCAGTGTGACACAGGGACGAAGGATCACCTGATTCTGGAGGATATCGGCGCTCAAACATGATTTACAGCCAAAAGCCGCAAAGATCAAATGTGATTTCTGCTTTTTGGTTTGAGTTGTTCATATTGATGAAGTTTTTGTGAAAAGCTCTAAAAGTATTAAGTCCTGCCCCCTCCATGTAACTAAAAGAAATAACATTTTCATGCATTGACTCAGGCTCTTCCTTCTAGTTCTCACCTTGCTGCTAACACACTGGTGCACCGTCTCTGGTTCCTCAAACACAAGACAGCAGAACCTGCACACAGAAGTTCTTGGCCTCTTTTGCACAATGGAAATAGACGGAGACGTGTCGGCCATCTTTATATATGTTATTGGGCAGACAGCACACACCTGTGGGACGTCATTAACCAATCATCCTCCAGTTACTTATTGGCTGAAGTGTCAACCACAAAACACACTCCTATAGGACGTTGGTTACCATAGAAACACGAGCACATATTCATCCGTAATCCAAATTCTTTTTCTCCATAAACACACACACACACACACACACACACACACACACACAGCTCCCTCTTCACCTATTCCCTGCTCAAAGCTCTCTGCTGTCCCCATTTGTATGAGTAGTTATCAGTGTGGTAACTTTATCCCCTTCCTTTCATGTAAAATACATTGTGCTGCGCCTCCTCCCTCCAACCCCCCCTTCCTCTATTCTGCCTACACCCCCCTCCCCCCTCCCTCAAGTTCCCCCACCCTGGGAGGTGTAAATCTATCCGACTCTTTATACCTCCAAAAATGCCCCCTTTTCAGGCGGAGTAGGAAGCTATAAAAGAAAAAAAGAGAGAGAAGTAGTCAGGGAGTGAAAGGAAAGAACAAGGTGAGGCTGTGAAGCAGGGAAACAGGGAGGAGGAGGAGTTCAGGTGAACTAGGTAAACACATTGCCCTCTCTCTGGGCCTCTTTAGGTTCACCGATGTTTACTAGTAAACATCAAGTCACACAAACTTTATCACAGTCATTTTTACGTATTTCCTATATCGAGTGTCAACCTGTAATACTTAAAAAAAATAAACTGATGTGATTTTAAAAATGTTTCTTATTTTAAGGATATTAGCCTGAACAACAGTTCTTAAAAACACACGAATTGTTGTTTTTAAACAGTTTCACTACACAAATTCACATCATACTGATTATCATATATATATATATATATATATATATATATATATATATATATATATATATATATATATATATATATATATATATATATATATATATTTTTTTTTTTGTATAATTTTTTCTGTGTAAAAGTTCATAATTGCTATTGCGCCCATTGCAGAATGGGCCTGAATGGCAGCTGTTTGGATGAATAGAGTTTACGTCCTGTGGGACTGATGAGCTAACAGCGAGTCCACGTTCAGCCAGGACCAAAGTGTGCTTCTGCCATCTTTAAAAAGGCTCCAATTTCTGCTGTTTCACAGCAGTTCACGTGGACATAACTATAAAACTATAAAAACTATGGTCATATTTATTTCTAAGTAGACGTAGAACCAGATCATCCCCCCAAAACTATGTACATTGATAAAACTCCCACTCAAAGGGGGGCAACAAAGACACGGAAAACAGAAAGACCACGAGAGTTACGAGCTGAAAAAGAAACTGCTGCAAGGAGTTATAGGTCACAACAAGAACACAGGCCCTGTCTCAATACTCGCACTTCCACCCTACGGTCTTCAATGAAGTGCACTTGGATTTATGGGTAATACCCTTCGCTGAAGCGTGCACCCATGCGGACTTTGGTGAAGTGCATAGCGAGGGTGGAAAAGGGGGCGGGGCCAAGGTCAGGATTCTACAGCCAGGAGAATCGGGACACCCTGAGCACTCGCACACCTCCGCGGGAACGCACAACTGAGGGAGAGGCACCTGGATGCATCAAGCGTGAAGGGGCGGGGTTGGAACACATTGCGATCCAACGCCATTTTTGGAACTGACTAAGCTAACCTCACCCCGACCCCTAACCCTAACAACATTGTGAATTAATAACGTTAAGCTAATGTTTAAATTAAAACAACCATTCATGTGTTCTCTATCTTGTACTGTATTTTTCGTGTCTTTTCTGGCTTCTGTTACGTGTAATGTGTCACTTGTAAAGTTTTAAATAAAGTTTACCAAAAAAAGACTAATAGAAAACAGAAAACGCTCTTCAGTTACGGAGAGCAAAAAAGAAGTTACGGAGAGCAATGGTAAGACGTCCCCTTTTGTTCCAAATATGGTATTGGTTTGCAATGTGTTCCAACCCCGCCCCTTCACGCTTGACGCATCCAGGGACACTTGGACTGAGGGGCGCAAGGGTGGAAGTGCGAGTATTGAGACGCGGCCTAAGAAACGCTTACATTTCTTCTTTTTCGATAGACAATAGAAAAGCCTGCACATCATCGCCCCCTAGTGAACCGGAGTGTAACTGTAGACACAAGTTCACTGCTGTGGTGGAAGTGATCCCAAATGACCACAGGCTTGAGAACCTGCATACTTTCAGATCAAAGTCTAATCCACGAGGAAACAACAACACATGACAGAACTGTGTGCTTGCATGTTTGTATTTAAAATTTGTTTCTTGTCGTATTATGGTTGCAAGTGATGCACAAATAACTGACGTGAGGTCTAAGTTTGGGAATCTGTCTATCTCCTTCCATCCTAACGTTAGGCTTACTGACAGAAGAAATGGAATATTCCTATTTTTCTCCAAACACTCCTTGTGTGTTTATGCAGAACTTGAAAATCGGTGCTCTTTACTCATTCATCTCTCAGTCAATTCTTATTTAATCAACTTGCAGTTAATCCACATGTGTGAAGTCCAGTGGAGGAGAACAGGCCTCTCCATCCTACTCACTTCCCTGGTGGTCTTTCTATCTTCTGCTCAAATTGGCTCCTCATTGTCTCAGGGAGTGAGCAGATCACAGACACGATTTAATGCAGCTTTACTCAATGAACGCAAATGAAAAGTCATTGATGGATGTCTCTGTGTGTGTGTGTGTGTGTGTGGGGGGGGGGTACTGGGGAAGGGCTCTGGTTCTGCACTGTTAATTGTGCGTTTGGCCTTAACTGCCCCTGTTCAGTTAATCTGATGAGGGTGATTAAAAAAACAACTGGGGGGAAACCTAAGACATCATGGCTGACCATGCAGACACACGTTCTGCCCATCACTTTAATCAGACAGAGGCATGCTTAAAACTTGGAACACATTATTAATTCTATACGAGCAGAGTATTCATGGTGAACACTGAGGCAGAAAGACCTAACCCACCCAGACTTTATCAAATGAGTATTGAAGAACACATGAAAGAGAGAAAACAGGCTCTCCTGGGTCTCTTTCACATAGGAGCCTTCTAAACACTAGAAATCAGTTAGAATGCCACTGGTCTTTTTAGGATTTTGGCGACATCTTTAAGAATGACTCTGTCACATGATAGCTTCGTGCTGGAGTGATGTGAACTTTTAGCATGAAGCTGCATCCTGGTGCAGAGATTCACACTATGGGGCCCTGGGAACAGTGGCGGCCCGTCCATAGGGGGCGCTAGGGCGCCGCCCCACCAGTCCCAAGAGGAAGAAGAAGAGAAATAGGGATCACAAAATATAAAAAACTAACATGAAAGTAAAACTAAACGAGCCATCCATTATATATACAATAAGTGCTGTGTATAATCTGCATTTAGGTGAAGTTTAGAAAGGTTTTCTTACTATTTTTTACCAGACCGATAGGTCCTGTTTCTCTGGGATCTACTGTGCATGTCTGGACCGGACGCCGTCCCGAGACACCGCATTGTTTTCTGCTCCTGACGCATGGAAATCATCCTTAATGCAAAAGATAGGAGACCCATCGGGACGCAGGTCATAGCGTCCCTGACATGCGCACAACGGCACAGTCAAAACCGGAGGATTAATGCTTATTATTTAAGTATTTACTTTAGTTTTTATCATTAATTATGGCAGTGTAACACGCTGATAAGTCATAAGTGATTACAAATAAAGTAAAAAAGAAATAGAAAAACGTATTGAATGACTCAGACCGGATGTTGACCCGGAAGCTCTACAGAGCGATCGTTTGCTCCTGCCTGGCAGCAGACGTGAGTTAAAACTGGAGAGAACTAAGTAACAAAATGGATATTTACTCAGAGAATGAAAAAAACACCATACTCTTTGAGTCTTTAGTGGACAAAAACGTCCGCTCGTAAAAGTGGTTATAAAAATTCATTCATTTACATACATTCATACAAATACATTCATTTTTTCTTTGCTTTGTTTTTTCATAGATCTGTTAAACAACTTCAGCCCTGCTCAAACATATAAAAATTTCAATCATTTTGACGATATTATGCATGATTATTTTATGCAGAGGCAACAGGATCAAAAACTGTGGTTTGCATTGAAGTCAATGGGACGTTTTTGTCCTGGAGAGGCACAAGAGGGAGGGAAGTTTTAAATCTGTTGCTACACAAAAACTAATAAAACATAAAATATGAAATTTTATCACATTCTTCACATATCCAAGGCTGATTTAGAAAAATATATTTCAGTCACCCAGAATATGTTTTATGTAAAATATCTCCTCTTTTGTCTGTTTTTATCACGAAAAAATGAGCGTCACACAATCAAGCTGACATATAAAGGGTTAAAATTTAGATAATTGTTCAATATTTGATTGTTTTGATCAGAACTGAAGTTGTTCACAAGATTTAAGCCCAAAAAGCAGAAAAAATATTAATCTAGATAATTTTTAAAGCAGTTTTAGAAGTAAACATTTTTGTCCGTAAGAGGGTAATCAATTTTAAATCTGTCGCTACGCAAAAAGTATAAATGCAAAAAATACAAAATTTTAGATATTTCATGACATAACCATGACTGATTTGTAATAAATGCCCCGTGCACAAACACACGTTTTTTTTTAGAAAATAATTCATGTTTTGTTTTTTTTCATAAATTACATCAATGACTTTGAGTATTCAAACTGGCATTTCAAGGGTTAAAATCCTCAAAATGATTGAAGTTTTTTTTATGTTTGAGCAGGGCTGAAGCTGTTTAACAGATCTATGAATAAAAAGCACAAAAAAATGAATGTATACATTTTTTATGGCCACTTTTACGAACGGACATTTTTGTCCACTAAAGACTCGAGTATAGTAAATTAGAATGAAGCCTCCCTGCTGAAAAAACCAGCATAGACCAGCAAACAAATCATGATGGTCTTGATTTATATGCTGGTCAATGCTGGTCTATGCTGGTTTGGTGCTGGTTTAGCTGGTAGACCAACATGATTCAATGCTGGTCAATGCTGGTCTATGCTGGTTGAACTAATGGATCACTATGGACCAGCATACCAGCACCAAAACACAACATATGCTGGAACCAGCATATGCTGGTCTATGCTGGTTTTATCAGCAGGGCTGAGGGTTAAAGCAAATCTTTTTTTTTTTTTCTAAAAAAAATAAATAAATAAAGCAAATCTTTAAAGTTAGACCCCTGTTTTTTACAGTGTAGTCTCAGGCTATGTTCACACTGCAGGGAACCCCCCCCCCCAAATCCAACGTTTCTGCCTATATGTGACCCATATCTGATATTTCATGACATTCTGGAGAGTAGAAGAGTCTGGTGGTGGTCACATTTTAATTATAATGTCAGCAACCATAGGAAAGAAAATCATTTTTCAGCAAAAACCAGGTATGAGCATTAAGACCTGTTCTGTGGACGACACGTCAGCATCATGAGTAAATGGTCCCTTGGTCTTGTTGATTGTCCAATATGTTTCCAAGTTTTATAAAACGACCCCTTTCCTGTAATATTTAGCCAATTAACATCTTAAATATTGTTACTACTTAATAAAATATGCACAAAAACAGTATCTGAGAGGTTTTTTTAGCCTAAATTCACTGATGTATGAAGTTGATCAAGTAGACACTGTGTGAGTTTACTTGGGCAGGGAAGAACCTGAAGAAACACAACACCGTCATTGTGTAACCCACACAAACTGACCGCAGCTACCTCGCACCCCGCTCGCTCCCTACGCCGCAGTCCATCAAATGCCTGGAAAGACAGCAGGTAAGAAAGCAAAGAACTGAAAAGAAAGAAAAAAATGCTAATTTACACATTAGGACTGGCAGTCTGATTGTCAGAGGGTCTGAATATTCATCGCTGGAGCAATTGTGAGTCTTTGTGTGTGAAGGTGTGTGTCTGTGGCAGCAGCAGCATCAATTATTAAAGCTAATCTCATTAGGCCTCAGATTCCTTTCAGACGCTTTTAATTAAATGATGAATGGGCTCCCAGCTGCCTGTTAAATAATGCTGCTCATGACATCACGAACCAGCATGAGCGGCACAACATAAGGTAGATATCCTGTAAGGAGCGAGACGAGGGGAAACGCTCAGCAGAGAGGACGCCAGGTTTTACACACGCCATCTGCTCTTAGATGCCGTCCATTATTAAAGTTCCTGCTGCCCAAGCTGCTCCGTCACACTTTGAAAGACCTCAGATCATCTTTCTAATAAAATCACTCACAATCTGATGTATTTGTGAGGAAGATGTTTAATAAAAGTGTCCAAACTGAGACAGTAAGAGACACCAAAGGCAATGAGAGCAACAGGTAAACCAAAGGACAGGTAGACTGCCAAAGCACCCCAGGCCCCAGACAGCATGGATACGGCTATAGGAACACCCATAATCCCTCTTGTTTCTCATTCCTCCCCCTTTTGCCCCCCCCCCCCCAAAAAAAAAAAGAAGAAGAAAAACACCACCACCTCCCCACCCTCGCTCTTGGGCTGGCTCTGTATCGGATTGCTGGATTCACAATGGGCCCTGAATCATCACTCTGTAGCCAGAGAGACCCGGTGAGAGGGAAGAGGCAGGCAGACTGGCGGTGGAAAGGAGAGAAGACGGACGGACGGACGGACAAAAAGAATCAAGGACACGTCAGAATGCAAAACCTTTCCTCCGAGCTGGTCAATGTGCCTCAGCAAAATGAAATCTAGGAGACGCTTACAGCACGTTGTCTCACTGCTGAAAGGAAACGAACATTACTGAGCATTTCTGAAAATCACCAGACAAATGAAAAACATCAAGTCAGAGATGTCTGTTGGAAACTATCACAGATGATTCCTTATTTTCACCTGCCTGCAGATCAGCTTTCAGGTCATTGCTTACTTTAGAGGTTTGTCCATTTATTCTACAATCTCCCAGCAGGCTTAGCAAGAATTGATGTGCAGTATATCAACTAATTAAAGCCTAGAACTCCTTAAAGGAAAACACATCATCTGTGAACGTTGATGCTAAAATTTTAGACTCACATGATAGTCAGACTCCTGATTCACATAAAAATAGGGGTGTGTGTTGGCAAGACTCTGGCAATACGAAATGTATCGCGATACAATATATAGCGCTATAATGCGATACTATGAGTAAGACCATGAATTATGATTTTTAAAACATAATTTAGAAAAACTGGCACAGCATTTTAAAAACTTTAAACGACGAAGGTGAAAACAGCTACCAACTACTTTTAATTTTACTACAAAAATTACTGTCATCATTAATGGTTCCATAATTTTATTTTAGTTTTAAATAAAATAAAAATTGATAATTTGCTTTAAATTTCGATACAGCAAATGTTGTGATGCGGATATCATGATATATGGTGACAGAAAATATCGCGATGTATTCCTGTATCGATATTTTCTTACATCCCTATTTAAAAATGTTTGATTATTTGAATTTCCCACACAAGGTGTCATCAAACCAACAATTAAATGGGTTAAAAATGGATCAAACAATATCCTATACAGTACATTTGGAGATAGTGGAAATAGCTTTGTGTTAGATCCCAGCTGTCCTCAATGCTACCTCTCTGATTCTGTGCTGCAGAGAAAGAAATCCAATCTCCCAGCAGAGCAACAGAGGAAGTTCTCCCGGCAGGCAGGGCGCGCAGGTTCCTCCATAACCAAAGAACAATTGTTGCAATTTCATTTCCTTTCCAGCAAATATGAGGAAATGTTCTTGTTTTTATTTAACCAACAGCAGATGCGCAAGATGCTGAGCTGGACAAGAACCGAGCTCAAAGTCTCACACAATTAGAAGAATGCTTTACTAATTTAATAATAACATCTGAGCATATTGGAGAGTTTTCATGTGTCCCCACTGAGCAAGTTAAATATAGATGACATTTTCTGCTATGTTCTGATTTTATTATGTTAAAACTTTCACTGGAAACAGACACCTAACATCTGGTAATAATGTGTTTTCCTTCAAATCTTTAATCGGTGGAGAGAAACGCAGCGTCCTGACTGACTTCTACTGAACAAGCCACCATGTGAAACTCTCTCTGCTCAGATGACCTCAGACGTCCCACAACACAGAGAGTGTATGTGTAAAACAGAGAAACACCTACACACACACACACACACACACACACACACACACACACACAGAGCAGACACTTATCATGCGGTTTCCTGTCTAGTGCGTTCCCTTCAGAAAGCCCACGCTGCTCACTCTGGGTTTCTAGATGAATTCTCCAGTCTGTTAGGGGGTTTGATTCTGTCACGCTGCGACCGCTCTCAGGCCGTCTGTGACCTCTTGACCTCACACCTAGCTGTCTTTTCCTGAGTCTAACACAGCTCTCATACAGGCCTTATAAATTACCTGAACTGGATGGCTTCTGGTTTAATGCATCTTAAATTAAAATATGTCAAAACATGAGAACTGTATCGGTTCTGTTCTTGTAAAAGTTGGTATTTTATCTACAGTTGGACAACTTGTGTTGGCAAAGTTCAAAAGATCACATTTTCTTTTTCTGGTCTTTTTCAAACCTTTTTTTAAGTCGCTGATGAGTTGACAGTAAATCAAGCGAGAGCGGGAGGAGGGGGCGACATGTTGTAAATTGCCCAACATCAGTGTCAAACTGCAGCCTGCTGCACGGCCGCAGCAATGATTTAACCTCTACGCATATCGTTTACACTCACCTTCTGCAGAATGATACAATCACCAATTGTGTTTAAATGAAGAAAGTTATCAAGTGGAGAACAAATGTAGAAGTGTCAGACTTACAGGAGAATAACATGTCTGAAAGTCTAAAAAAATAAGAAAAAGTGAAGCCAATAAAACAAGACAATCAGTTGATCATATGTCAAGTTTAATAGCTCTCACCTTGTGCTAACGTACTTTCTGCCTATATACATTTGTCATATTTGGGAGTTTTTTCATGGATTCAACTAAAAAATGATAAAATATGTCTTTGTTACAAGCAGTATCAAATTACTAGCTAACAGTAAGCTAGTTATTTAAATGTTAGCTAGTGACTTGCTCACTAATGTCAAAGTTACAAGTTTTTGTTTTGATATTAGCTAGCACAACTTTTAATATTAGCTAGTAAGTCACTAACTCTAATATTAGAGACTTGCTAGTATCAGAGTTACTAGCTAAGTTGTTGCTAGTTACTTAAATATTAGCTAGTGACTTGCTAGTATCAGAGTTACTAGCTAAGTTGTTGCTAGTTATTTAAATATTAGCTAGTGACGTGCTAGTATCAGTTACTAGCTAAGTTGTTGCTAGTTACTTAAATATTAGTGACTTGCTAGTATCAGAGTTACTAGCTAAGTTGTTGCTAGTTATTTAAATATTAGCTAGTGACGTGCTAGTATCAGTTACTAGCTAAGTTGTTGCTAGTTAAATATTAGTTAGTGACTTGCTAGTATCAGAGTTACTAGCTAAGTTGTTGCTAGTTACTTAAATATTAGCTAGTGACTTGCTAGTATCAGAGTTACTAGCTAAGTTGTTGCTAGTTACTTAAATATTAGCTAGTGACTTGCTAGTATCAGAGTTACTAGCTTTTAGTTTTGATATTAACTATAGCAACACACTAGCTAGTAAATTTTGCTAGTGAATTGCTAGCTAGCTCATATATGAACACGTTTCTGGTTAAATATTTGATTTAAAGCTGGTTCTTTGCTATCTGTTGACATACTGATTCATAGTGGTTTGGGAGGCTTTTTAAGGAGACTTTTCTTTTTTGCTTGAATGATGTATAGCTTAAAAAACTGGAAGGACACAAAAAAAAAAAGGAGCCAAAGTCCAAAGAACTTTGACAGACCCCAAGAACCTGAAAAACGACTGTTCAGGGCTTGAAGAAACCTGGCTGTTTGGATGCAAAATATATTTAAAAATGAGAAATTTTGCAGTGCTGTGATTTAAATTTTCGTGACACCAACCTTTGACCTTTAAGTCTTTTTCAACTGCTACTATTTCGCATTTGCTTTTTTTTTAACTTTTCAGGTTATTTCATTATTTTCCACCACACGTTAAAACGCCAGCTAAAACATGATACGAAATGATGTCTCCTGAAAAAAACACAAATAAAGTTCATATTCTTTGAAGAGACAACTCTCACAGTGGCACTCAGCTGTCAGCTAAACATTAATCTTACAAGAATCACTGACACTGAAGTGAAATTGAAGCGCACCTCGGTGCCACAGCTTGCATGCCAACCTACTAGCGAGATGCCATGGGGTAGCTGTTACACTCCACACGTCTGTGATCCGGCCACATGCCTTGTTGCCGGGCAGATTTTTTTGCAACGACCCAAAGTACGACACGCCGTCTCAGCTATCAGACTGAGCCGTGTTCGCGCTGAGCTACTGCCGCTGTGTGTAAGTTTGTGTGAATGTGTCTGTATGGCGTTGTAGGGGTGAAAGAGGAGTGCAACTTGACCCCGTTCCTCCTCTCTCGCCTGGTCCATCGGTCTCTCTTTTACACACAGACTAGGACAGCTGCCATAATGGCCTCTCCCAGCTACAGCTGAAGGAACTTTTTCCTCTTCCGTCTCACTTTGTTTCTCTTTAAGTGGTCACGTTAAAATCCTGCAGAGCCAACAAATACCGCTGCTTCAGACTGCTGGGGTTTAGTTATGGTTCTGATGCCACTGAAGAGCGGTGGGAGATGTCAACTCTTAAAATCTGTAACTTATAGAATTTAATAAAATTATAAAACCCAAATGGGATGTTTATGACATTTCATCGAGCATCACTCCTTTTCTCCAAAGCTGAGCAAATATGTGACAACAGGTGGAGTGAGACACTTAAACGAGCTAAAAGTAGCACCACAGGGCTAACCGCTCCTGGCTCCGCCCCAAGCTCCTTCCCGTTCTCCCCGAGGACCCCAGACGGCAGGCAGTCCCCTCGGCAGGCAGGCGGCCAGAGAGGACGCCTGACCATAACCCAGATGACGTGCGATGGACGTGGTGAGAGAAGGGCGGGGAGGAGGAAGTACGGGACGGGGTAAAGGGTGGCGAGGGAGGAGCAGGGAGGGGAGATCAGGTGTCAGCAGACAACTCCCCGAAACTTTGTGTGTGAGGTCTGCGCTGCCACCCAAGACACGCCTGCTTCTATGAGGCAGTGCGCGGAAAGAATTAGCCACTTTCAGTTCGATCACAAAAGACGTGAAAAGCAAGGCAGATAGCAAGGGAACGAATGAAATCAAAGAATGAATCCAGAACGAACTCTCGACTCAAGTTAAAGGTGTTTTATGTGGATTTGGACATTTTGTGAAAGTCATTCCACTGAAAATAAACTGAACAAGTTTTTGCATCTTTACAGAAATAAAGAGAACCAAAGGCTAGTGGTGGTTAAATGTTCTTCTAATGTGGGACAACTTTTAAAGTATAACAGCCAATAAAACCTACATGGAATGTACTATTCATATAAATATCACTAGATGATTTTCAAACAGCTGAATTATTTACACAATTTCTCTTCACTTTAGATGGGTTTTTTTTTACACAGTTATTAAATGAAATCATCATATTCTGTTTCTCTCCCAGCAAGTTTGTGCACAGAGCAGAAATCTGCTATTGTCTTTATTAAATAATTGTTCAGAAATAAAAACGTTTTCATCGTGTAGAAAACCTGCAGATCAGATGCAGATTTAGTGTCGGTTAAATAAACGCTTCTCACAGCCAAACAGAACGCATCAGCTGACATTTGTGTCGAAGCTTTTCGAGGAGGACTCACACTTTACAACGTGTAATCTGAGGGGAGTTCAAGGTAAGAGGCCAACCAACACAAAGCCAGCAGCCGCTGTGATTTTTCACAGGAATCAGCAATAATACTAGAGAAGCCGTTACCATGAAAATGAAGGAATTCCTGGCACTGAGTGACTGGCTGTTTTCCACAGACGAGGATAGACGTTTCAGAAACGTGATCCCTCACCTGAGTGCACGGTACATAACCAAGTAGGAGATCCTTCTCAGATGTTGTGTGACCAGAATGGTTTAATCTCAAATCATGCACTCGCTGAACGCTGCAATCAGTTTTACAACAGAAACTATAACTAGATGTTACTGATAGAAGATCCTCTGATTTTACATTTTAGCAACTTGGAGCTGATGGAAATCTGTCTCATTAGGAACAGGGCCGGATCTAGCCAGCCCCACTAAGGGGGGCAGCTGGAATATCAGGGGGGCCAGTCATGCTAAGAATCTTTTGGTCATCACACCCCCCCAATCCCTTAAATGCATCAAAAACTATGACATCATCATATCAGTTCCTCTATCCATAGATTTATGTTCATATTTGATCCCTACCCTCTGCATTTACCCGGGCTTGGGACGGAACAAGTAGGACACTGACTGATGCCCTGTTGAGGCTGACCTCATCTGGGCAGGTTCTGTTTTGTTTTTGTTTGTTCTTTTTTGGGTTTTTTGTTCTGTTTTTGTTTTTTTAGTTCTTTTTGTGTTTTTTGTTCTTTTTTGTGTTTTTTAGTTCTTTTTGTGTATTTTTGTTCTTTTTTGTTGTTTTAGTGTTTTTTGTTTTGTTTTTTAGTTCTTTTTGTGTTTTTTTGTTCTTTTTTGTTTTTGTTGTTTTAGTGTTTTTTGTTTTGTTTTTTAGTTCTTTTTGTGTTTTTTGTTCTTTTTTGTTTTTGTTGTTTTTGTGTTTTTTGTTTTGTTTTTTAGTTCTTTTTGTGTTTTTTGTTCTTTTTTGTTTTTGTTGTTTTAGTGTTTTTTGTTTTGTTTTTTAGTTCTTTTTGTGTTTTTTTGTTTTTTTTTTTTTTTTTTGTTTTTTTTTTTTTTTTTTGTTTTTTTTTGTTGTTTTTGTGTTTTTTGTTTTGTTTTTTAGTTCTTTTTGTGTTTTTTTGTTCTTTTTTGTTTTTGTTGTTTTTGTGTTTTTTGTTTTGTTTTTTAGTTCTTTTTGTGTATTTTAGTTCTTTTTTGTTTTTGTTGTTTTTGTGTTTTTTGTTTTGTTTTTTAGTTCTTTTGTGTATTTTTGTTCTTTTTTGTTTTTGTTGTTTTTGTGTTTTTTGTTTTGTTTTTTTAGTTCTTTTTGTGTTTTTTGTTCTTTTTTTGTTTTTTAGTTCTTTTTGTGTATTTTTGTTCTTTTTTGTTGTTTTTGTGTTTTTTGTTTTGTTTTTTAGTTCTTTTTGTGTTTTTTGTTCTTTTTTGTTTTTGTTGTTTTTGTTTTTTTTTTGTTTTGTTTTTTGTTCTTTTTTGTGGTTTTGTTTTGTTTTTTGTTCTTTTTGTGTTTTTTGTTCTTTTTTGTTTTTGTTGTTTTTGTGTTTTTTGTTTTGTTTTTTGTTCTTTTTTGTGGTTTTGTTTTGTTTTTTGTTCTTTTTTGTGTTTTTTAGTTCGTTTTGTGTTTTTTGTTTCTCTTTCTTTCTGTGTCATTCATCAGTAGCTACTTTGAATGAGGACAAAGGGAAGAGAGCGCTCACTCTGACCATTTTTCACTGAAATATTTTTGAAATTTGTTATTTCTGCATGCAATCGCGTTGGGGGGGCAGTCATGGAATTTGGGGGGGCAATGCCCCCCCTTGCCCATGCCTACATCCGGCCTTGTGCCTTTGAATGCTTTAAAAAAAAAAGATTACAAGGAGAATTTTATTTGGTGAACATATACGTAACTGAACCAAATAGAATGCACAGGTCAGACTTAATTTTAAAAAAAGGATTTGTGACCCAGATGATGTCTACATACTGAAACACTTCCACCTATGGACAGAAATATCTCTGAACAGTTATTTATTGTAGGTCTGTTGCAAAAACCAGAGCAAAAAACCTACAAAGATAGACTTTATTTATCAGACGATGAGCTTTACTGCACATATCAAACTTCCTAAAAGTAAGAACTGCCCTGACTCCGTGTCCCAGTGATATGATTAAAATCGCTGTCCTTGCTCTCAGCTCTTATTTCCAACATGAACAATTAATCAATGTCTTTGAGCTGCAGCTCAAATTCACATTATAAATGATATCACTGTCCTATTTAAAGCAGACGTAAATGAGGAAAATGCACATAAATATTTTAAATCTAGATAACAGCAAGACTCTTTTCTTTCTTTCATTCCATTTTTCCTGCTTTCTTTCTGTCTCTTTTTGCGTGAGGGACATGTGCTCCATGGGTCGGCTCGTAATCCAACCCTTAGTGAGTCTGACGGAGCAACACAAAAAGCACGAGGGGCGGGGGGGGAATACTTCACGGGCTCTGTCCCACTTCGCACCATTATTACTGTGGAGGCTGGCAGGTCAGAGGGAGAGAGGCTTGATGGAGGAGGAGGAGGAGGAGCAGGAGGAGAAGAAGATGAAATTACACCTGTTCTGGTGGCTGACTAACGACTTTGAAATGTGAGCGGCCCTCGCTCGCCGCCAAAATCATTTTCCCAACAATACGGCCTGATCTTTGAACAAGCAGAACTGGGACGCTCGGCGCTGACATGACGCAGAGGTAGAGAGGAGGCACTTTCAAACACTCTGATGTCTTCACTGAGGTTTTTTTTTACTTCTCCTTTATTTTTCCGCATGTTCTCAAAAGTCTGGTGCACAGACATTTCAACTTTTCTCAAATGATATGTCACAGAATGAATGTCAAACTGGAGCCTGCTGCAGTAATCCAACCTCTGCATGTACACTCAACGTGTGCACGGATTACCAGTTAGCAAGTGGAGGAGAAAAAACACCGTTCAGACCTAAAATCATCAACCAACAGCAGATGAGCAATGTGTGAAAGTCACGTCTCAGAAAAAGGACAAAAATCCTGCAGACGTGAAACCGGATCTTCAGTTGATCATCTGTTTCCAGCTCTTTGGGAATCACTGAAGCCAAAGTCCAAGGAAAACCTTTAAAAGACCTTCAGAGAACCAGAAGAATGATGAAGGCCACGTGGAAATACAAGACATTTGGGAAAAAATGAATAAATATATATGGAGAGCAATAAATGTATTTATTCTCACATTTATTTATTTATTTCCACTTTTACGTTTCCTCGTTGAGTTTATGTTAATGAGGTGTTTCTAGCTTGGTTCTAAACCGTGATTGGTCAGCTAGAACAACAGTGTCAACCAATCAGCTCCCAAGAAAGTCACAAACTTTATGGCTGCATCCTGGTCTTTTCACAAAAAAAGACACATGGTTTGCTATTTGATGTGTAGCTTGGTGCTGCAGTGGCGTCAGGTAAAGGACCTCTTCCCAAACTGGCTTCGGGAGTTGAAGCATGCGACCACGGGGTCAAACTTCTTTCCAAATGTATGATGGTCAGTGCCGTGTTGGTGGGTGTTGAGGCACCGGGATTGGGAAGCTGGGGTCTGCTTAAACACGAGAAATGTTCATTTTACGTTAATGCAGCAATTAGTGAACTTTGAGTGTTCTAAATCTAAGAAAAGTACCGTTTTCAAGAAGGTCGGCTGCTTCCTGAAGCCACTGCAGCTCCAAGCGACGTGTGTGTGTGTGTGTGTGTGTGTGTGTGTGTGTGTGTGTGTGTGTGTGTGTGTGTGTGTGTGTGTGTGTGTGTGTGAAAAGACCAGGATGCAGCCATAAAGTTTGTGTGATTTTCTTGGGAGCTGATTGGTTGACGCTGTTTTTCTAGCTGACCAATCACGGTTTAGGTATAAACACCCTCCTCATTAACATAACGAGGAGGAAAAGTTAGGGTAAAAGTGGAAATAGATAAATAAATTTTAAAAAAGCTCAATATATATATATTTATTAACATTAGTTAACATTACTTAATTAATTAGTTAATTGTAGGGATGTTCCCATACCACTTTTTTTCAAAACCGATCCGATCCGATACTAAAATCTGAGTACTCGCCGATACGGAGTACCGATACTTCTACCACACAAAAAAATGCAACAAATTGGAATACAGGTTTCATTTTTTCTTCTCTGCTTTTTACAGCAAATAACTGAGTTAGATAAAAATATATATATATATATATATATATATATATTAATAAAAATGATCACAAAACTAAAATATAAGGTGAAAAATAACCATTTTCTGTGATTTCACAGTGAAATTATTGCAGTTTTCCACATTTTAACCAAATAAAATGAACTATTTGGCACCATCTCCAGCTCTCAACCCACACTGTTCCTCTTTAGCTCAATAGCTCCCCCTAGTGTTCAATATAGGACACTACAACATAAATCACAAGTCACAGACAGTAGTGATGTGACGTTCATGAACGAACCAAATCTTTTGAACGGCTCTTCACTGTGAACGAGGAGAACCGAGTCTTTGTAGAGAACCGTTCATTGTTTTGGGGGTGACTGTAAGCACTATGCACGCCTGCTTTGTATTTGCTTTTTAATTTCATGGCGAAACAAACAAAAGCCTGTTAATGCAGGCAGGGGGTCTGAGGGTGAAAGGGAGGGGTGTGGAGAGGAGTTATTGTTGGGAAAGGGCTTGGGTGATGAATCGGTTGGAGGTGTGAACGGCTGGTTTTCAATAGGATGAGTTGAAACTTTCAAGATAACAAAAGAAGTCAAGCTGCCTTCATTGTCAAAGGTGCAGCTGTGCCAGTGGGTGTGGCTGTCAGTGGCGAACAGACCACTGATCAGTGTTAACTGGTCCCATCACTAACAGACAGTGAAGCCACTGGTATCGGTTCCTGGTATCGGGTAACTTTAACCGATACCGATACCCGGTATCGATATCGGGCCGATACCGGTATCGGTTCCTGGTATCGGGTAACTTTAACCGATACCAGTGGTATACCGATACTGGTATCGGTATCGGCCCATCCCTAGTTAATTAATTTATTTATTTTCTTATACATTTATTTATTTAATGTCAGTTTTGGCAGAATCCGTCCTCCATAAATATCATAATTTTAAAAATTAAGAAGTGAGAGGTAAAAATAGATTATGAAGTGATTTTTTAAACCCTGTCAGATAAAAAGACAGATTCTAGCACAACCTCTGGACGAGCCTTTGGTTTTGGGTGGTTGTTTTTGCCCTTAGAACTCTCTCATGTCTCATCGCTTTTTAATATCGCTGAATCATATTGCATTTTATTCCTACTCAGGTTGTCTTAGTCTGACACTGAGTTTGCTGATCTGAAACATTTAAGTCTGACATGAAATCTGTAAAATCTGTACTTCACACAGTGATTTATTACTGAGAAGTTTGGATGTAAACAAAATATTTTATATTTTTTTTCACTTTTCTCACACTTTTTCAAATGAATATCTGTTTTTATTAACTCTGCTGCCATATGGTTAGTACTGAACCTCATCTGCTGCAAGTTAACACACACACACACACACATGCACGCACACACACACACAGTGTCCATGTAATACACCATCCCTCACACTTGTGTGGCCACTATAAGGTTCAGAGACACCGACCTGCGTGCATCCAGGAGCCTCTAACTCACCATCTGTTCGCTGAGGTCCTGCGAGGCCTCCATGGCGTCTTCAGCTACAATCTGATCTCACTTTAAAAGACAAGAGGGATAAACTTCAGCAGGTTTTGGGAAACAACAACAGGTTAAATAAATCATGACAAGTTTTTTGGTAAATTGTGTGTTTTTGTGAGGAAATGTGTCAGCTCTCCGGGCTGATTTGATCAGCTATTGTTGATGAAACCACACACCATGATGTGTCCTTTTTGTGCCGGTTGGACCTTCTGTCTGTGTGTTTACATGTGTTTGAGCAACAGGAGACCGAAGGAGGGAAGCGGCAGCGTTAACTTCAGCATATCATCTTTGGCCGAGGGCGAAGTGGAGCGATAATTGCAGAAGTAAATATCAACAATGAAAATGGAGAAGCGTAAATGATACGGCTGCTTGGCGGGCTCCGGACCACAGACACAGCGGCTGACTGGTGCGCGAAGACAGTGAGTGACCTCGTTAATTCTAGACAGGAGACAGGTTGGCGGAGGGGAGCTTGGAGGCCAGGCGATTGTCTACAACTTGAGCGAGATAAGATGCAGCGATACAGAGGGAGAAATTCACTTCTGCTGCTACTGTAATTTATAGAAAGTGGCGCTGGGACAAGATGTCTCGCTGCAAACAAAGAACAACAATGTGTCCTCGCTTTTTTATTGTCCAAAGGCTGTCAGAGAGTTTGACGTCTGAACAAAAGAACGGGCTGCAAAGACGTACACAAACATGCAAACACAAAAGTCCCTCCCTGTCATGAGATCTGTGGCTCCCAGCGACGCTGCAAGGAGCCAATAAATGTTCACAGCTTCGGTTCTGGTTTTTTCCTCAACATTGTTCTGCACCTTAACACGGAGAGGTTGTGAAAGCTCTTTTCTGCACGTGGTATTTTGTGCATTCGGATCAACAAATGGTACGTGCACATTTAGGTTGTACTCATACAAAAAGAAAAGTATAAGGTTCCACTTGCGCAGCACCTGAAATGTCAACTTGACACGAACCAAAACACGACTTACCAACAGGCATTACAGTAAAAGGTGTTTATCTGGAGGTGTGTTTCTGTGTAAAGGTTATAAATAATTACTACTTTACCTGTCGGGGTTCATGAACGGCCTACTGAGAAACAGAGTTCACGTCCTCCTGGTTTATAGGAATCTGTGGGTATTTACAAGCAGCAGCAGCTAAATGTAGCACATCCAGTGCATCCAGGGGTCGATCTCTTAATATTTCTGCTAAAATAACAGGGTTCTTACAGGCTCCTGGTATATTAGAAAATGCCTGAATTTTAATGTTGTATTTTTATTGTCCTGAAAGCTCCTGAATTTTTAATAATGTGCAATAAAATGCTTGAAATTGTCACAGAAATCGGTTAGAAAAAAATCAGCATGAACTTTAACAAGATAAATAAGAAATCTTTTGAGCATTTTTAATTGTTGATTATATTTTGATGCGTAATGGGAGATGTGACTTAATTACATATAGTGACAATAAAGCTGGTTAAAGGTGTGGTTTACTGCTTTATTTAATACATCTGCAGTGTTTTCTAGTGTAAATTAGAGTCATTTTTATAAAGAAAAAAGCTCTGATCTGTTCTCTGATGCAGAGCTGTGCTGGAAACATCAGGATTCCTCATTATTATTAATGATATGCACACCCCTCTCTTCTGATTGGCTTTACGTTTTTCTGCAGCAGACCGTAGGACCTGAGGGTTGCTATGTTAGCATTAGCATGTGTCGCTAACCACAAAGACCTCAGAATAACTGATAATATCGCGGCAAAAATACATTAGGAACTTACCCAACTGCACTCTAAAAAATAATATCTGAGCTGTAGTTGAGGTGATGGACTTATTTACCTAAATCTGACCTTTTATTTTGGTTTAGTCAGGACAACTTAAAGTTTTGGGTTCAATCAACGTAAAATCAGTGATGTTCACACTAAAGAAAAAGATAAGTTGAACCAACTTAACTGAATTGCTTCAGTTGGTAACAAGTAGTTCAATCAGGTTTATCCAACTTAAATTATTAAACTTGACAAATTTAAGTCAAAACTCACTCAAATCATTTAGTTCCTTACAAATCAAAAATTCAGATCCTTCTGACTGAAATTTATGTAAATTCAACTCAAATTTTTAAGTTTTTCCAAATGAAAAAATTGAATTATCAAAAAGCACATTATCAGTGACTTTGAACTTAAAAACTATTTGTGTTTTAGCATGTTATTTTAGTTTTTACTTTCATTGTAATCAGAATTTCAAGTTGGCTAAAAAGAAAAAAAATCCACTGCAGAGATGGAACATTTTAACATTTATTGTGAGAACATCACAAATTTAACTATTTTGCACAGATGCAAGTAATAATGCAATAAAGACTTTTTTACACTGTAAAACATTTTCCTCCTCTCTGAATGGAGTTGAATATTTATGACTAGCTAAGCCCTGCTAGCAGGTTAGCGACAAAAACTAAGTATTCATAAATACTCAACTCCATTCAAGGAGCAGGAAAACATGTTGAAGTATAAAAAGTGTTCATTGCATAATATTTTAAAATCATGAACCAGTGAGCTGCTTGGTGGTGCATGTTGTTAGCACTGTTACAGTCAGGAGGTTGTGGGTTCACTTCCCAGCTCTGTGGCCAGTTTGCATGTTCTTCATGCTGTGTGAGTTTTCTCTGGCACCCCAGGCTCTTTAAGTTCAAAGTCACTGATAATGTGCTTTTTGATCATTCAGTTTTTCATTTGGAAAAACCTAAAGGTTTGAGTTGAATTTACATCAATTTAAGTCAGAAGAATTTGAACTTTGAATTTGTAGAAACTAAATGATTTGAGTGAGTTTGACTTAAATTCATCAAGTTAAACAAACTTAATTTAAGTTGGATAAACTTAATTGAATTACTTGTTACCAACTGAAGCAATTCAATTAAGTTGGTTCAACTATTCTCTTTTTTCAGTGTACTGCTCCTAAAGGCTCTCTCCTCCTCGATGCAAAAAAAACCAAAAAACATTCCTATGAAAAAGTTAACGCATACCCGGCCTTTCTGTTTGTTCTTTCTGTTGGCCTTTCTGAACATTGCATGTGAGCCAAGGTCGCCAAAAAGCTGCGTAGCTTACGATTTTGTGGGTCAATTCACTTTAAGAATATTCTTGCATGTATTTAAATAAAATCATATATTTTTTACTGGCTAATGGGCCCCCAGACCACACCAGGCCCCTTGCCTGTGAATTATCTGGGCCTGCCTGTGGGGCGGTGGGAGGCCAGACCATGACTGCAAATTCGCAGAGTGACGTAGATCTGCGAGGTTTTTCTAATCCCAGCGTTTCAACCTCTATTTTCTATCAGAAGCTAAAGCTGGAGATCCATGTAGAAGACTGTTTTCATGTTCAGCCTGCATGAAAAGCTCAGAGTGACCAATATTAATCAGAAAAAACATGAAAAAATATTTTTTCAAAAAACCACATCTTTAAACTGTAAATCATCACGTTGAAAAATCCTAAAAACTCACCTTAAAAGTGCTTTAATAGTTCTCGAGTCTATCTAGATTTGTAATAGGAACCCTGAATCATCCTGCAGCATTAACACACAAAAATGCATTGTAAAAGTGTTTGCATTAACACTATTATTGGCTGCATTCAGACAGCTATCCACTAGGACACAACAACAGACTTCAAAATGACTGAAAGCTCCCTCCAACATTAAATTAGGGTCATGTAAGCTCTTCCTGCTGAGCGTGCACGTTGGTTTGTGCACCGAAAAGGTTTCTGGCCCCGATCCTTTAAAACTAACTGGCATCCTTTTAATTTTTCATAGCGCTCAGCTCCTCCTGGCCTGAAACCCAAGACAATAATGCGTCTCTCAGGTGAATTGATTTGTGCCTGAGCCTCCAGCCTCACCCCCCCCATATCTCCCTCTGTCTCACCTCTGTGGAGGACACAATCCGGCCTCTAGTCCATCGGCCTGTCCTCATCACTTCTTTTTCTTGAACATAATATTTGGATCGACTCACAAAAAAAAGTGTTCTTTTATTGGTGCTGAAGGGTTTATTATACAATAAATAAATAACCGGCCAATCCCATGATGCTCTTTGTTTATTATATAGTGTCAACTCTTAAATAATAATGTCGGTGGAGTCAACCTGACACTGAGGAGATCAATAATCCTGCCATTTCCTTCAGAATTATATTTCTCACTCTGGCTTTTGACATAAGAAACACACATATGAGACGGTGGAGGTGTGTGTGTGTGTGTGTGTGTGGGGGGGGGGGGGGGGGT
>SSNR01000062.1:1239580-1260603 GCA_006937965.1 Callopanchax toddi | reverse complement strand
GGGGGGGGGGGGGGGGGGGGGGGGGGGGGGGGTTAACGAGCAGCATGAGGCTGCAGACGGCGGAGGATGTTCAACAAGAGAGGCGTTTTACTTTAATAATAAACCGGTTTTACTCCCATTTTTAAACAATTTTATATTTTTTTATAATTATGAAATAAATTTGTGTAAAGCAGGTTTTATTATCATGCAATAAATTAAAGCCGAATTCCACTGTCTGTCTGCTAAAATTAAGTGTTTTATGATTGGAAAATATGAATTAAAAAAGATCAAATGTGATGAAAGATTTGCACATTTATATGAATTAAATGTCATTTTTATTATTATGTCGGCGCAAACCGACAAATAACATTTACAGGATGAAAACAGGTCCGTGCACGACCAGAATATTTATAATAAAAGTTACAATTTACAACGAAAATGAGCATAATAACACGATGTTAAGGAATTTTACCAGACAAAAATTTCCCAGCAGGCCTCTCGTCATTTAAAACATTAAGCCATCCTTTGTGACAGATTATTTATTCTTTTAAAAATTCTTCATGTGTTTTTTCTTTTTAAACCCTTTCACGCGCACATCCATCAGAGTCTGGTTTAATGGCGCTGGTTGAGGGTGTGACATCTAATCTGATGGATTACAGCGGCGGCTCAGATTAGCGTTGATGCTCCAGAGTGGGGGGGCAGGCCCGGGACCGGGGGCCACCGGGGCCCCGCAGCAGGGCCGCCGTCAGGTTCTCATTTCCTCCAGATCAGATATAAACACAGCGTCCACGTGGAGGGACAGGATGAGACAAGCTGGGGACGCGCGCGGCGGGATGGAGCTCAGCAGACGCTGAAACCTTCCTATTTAAACAGGGTGGATATTCACCAATTATCAACTCAACACTATTTTTGTTTCAACGATTTAACCCAAATTTTCTTTCTTATCATTTTCTTAGAATAAATCTGAAAGCGCGTCGAAACTCAACGCAACAAATAAGCAGATTTAACACAACAAACACAAAATGGATTATTATTATTTTTTAAACTGATTGTCCTCTAATTTACCCAGAGCTGCTGCTGGAGGATGAAGAAGGAGCTCTACCTGTTAGAGGGTCCTCTCGGCTCGGAGGCGCTCATAACACGCGGAGCGCTCGGCTCGCTGCAGCTCTCCCTGCCGCCTGCAGGCTGCACCGACTGGACCAGAACACCCACCCCCCCCCCCCTATAAAAAATAAAACTCTGCTCAAAAGTCACAGGAAGTCTCTCAGACCCGGTTCTGACCCGACTCCCGTCCTTGTGTCTCGGTGTCAGCTGCGTTCTCTTCCGCGGGAAACATTATTTTCAGTCAGAGTCCAAAGTTTGGTCACCGGGCTTCTTCAGAGGACTGGGGACCGAGCCACTGCGCATGCGCCCAGCTACCATGCGGACAGCGTCGGGCGAGTGTCCAAAGGGGTTGAGGGAGGGTTAGGGTTGGACTTCTTATTAATAGTTTGGTCCAGATGACACGCTCATAGTTTTAAATATCCCATCTGCAAAAACAACCCATATGTCACTTGTTTTATTAATGACCTCTGCAATAATAAAACACTTCATATTAGTTTAATAAAATAAAAATGTTTTAACAAGACAACCTCAGAAATGTCTTCAATCTATTTCAGTTCACGTTTCAAAATATAATTATCTGGAGGTAAATAATTTAAATGAGAAATGCGTTTTTTTATTATAAAAACATTTAAACTTTAAGATAAAAGCAGATTTTTAAAATAAATAAACAAACGATCAGTCTTGTTATTTCTTAATCTTGTTACTGCTTGAAAACATTTATATTCACATGTTAAACAAAAATGTAAAAATATGTAGACGAGGAGCAAAACTAAACATTATTATTTTGCATAAACGCTACCCCCCCCCCCAAAAAAAATCTATATTATTCATTTAAATAATATTCACTTATATGTCATTTTGCTCCAAATTAAAAAATCACGAACAAAAAATTCCCAACGTGTTTCTTGATGAAGAGCTTAAAGGGTTCGTTTGCTTGCAGAGAAAAATTATTTTATAAAAAAAAAAGAAAACATGTGACAACCTGACCTGATGACTGAGGCAGCAGCTTCTCAAAGGCCAGAGAAAAAATGATAAATTCATTCGTTCATTTGAAATTTTTAAATAAATATTTATCGATTCTGGATTCTGGATCCTGGATTCTGGATTCTGGATCCTGGATCCTGGATCCTGGATTCTGGATTCTGGATCCTGGATCCTGGATTCTGGATCCTGGATTCTGGATTCTGGATCCTGGATCCTGGATTCTGGATCCTGGATTCTGGATTCTGGATCCTGGATCCTGGATTCTGGATCCTGGATTCTGGATTCTGGATCCTGGATCCTGGATCCTGGATTCTGGATCCTGGATTCTGGATCCTGGATTCTGGGTTCTGGATTCTGGATCCTGGATACTGGATCCTGGATTCTGGATCCTGGATTCTGGGTTCTGGATTCTGGGTTCTGGATCCTGGATTCTGGATTCTGGATCCTGGATCCTGGATTCTGGGTTCTGGATCCTGGATTCTGGATCCTGGATTCTGGGTTCTGGATTCTGGATCCTGGGTTCTGGATCCTGGATTCTGGATTCTGGATCCTGGATTCCTTTATCCTGGATTCTGGATCCTCGATACTGGATTCTGGATCCTGGATCCTGGATTCTGGATCCTGGATTCTGGATCCTGGATTCTGGATACTGAATTCTGGATACTGGATTCTGGATCCTGGATTCTGGATACTGGATTCTGGATCCTGGATTCTGGATTCTGGATTCTGGATCCTGGATTCTGGATCCTGGATTCTGGATCCTGGATTCTGGATTCTGGATCCTGGATTCTGGATCCTGGATTCTGGATCCTGGATTCTGGATTCTGGATTCTGGATCCTGGTTTCTGGATTCTGGATCCTGGATTCTGGATTCTGGATCCTGGATTCTGGATCCTGGATTCTGGATCCTGGATTCTGGATTCTGGATTCTGGATCCTGGTTTCTGGATCCTGGATTCTGGATCCTGGATTCTGGATCCTGGATTCTGGATACTGAATTCTGGATCCTGGATTCTGGATCCTGGATTCTGGATCCTGGATTCTGGATTCTGGATTCTGGATCCTGGATTCTGGATCCTGGATTCTGGATCCTGGATTCTGGATTCTGGATTCTGGATCCTGGTTTCTGGATTCTGGATCCTGGATCCTGGATTCTGTGGCTGTTGGACCGTCATTTATTTGAGAACTTAATGTCAGAAAACTCCCTGAATGATTATTGGCTTAGAGAGCCCCCTGATGTTTACACACACACACACGTGCGCACGCACGCACACACACACACACACACACACACACACACACACA
The DNA here is from genome assembly GCA_006937965.1 of Callopanchax toddi. Lineage (NCBI taxonomy): Eukaryota > Metazoa > Chordata > Actinopteri > Cyprinodontiformes > Nothobranchiidae > Callopanchax > Callopanchax toddi. Next base: position 1,257,232 of record SSNR01000062.1, on the reverse strand, counting down.
CACACACACACACACACACACACCTTTTTCCTCTTTCACGTGTACAACAAAGGCTCAAAACATATTTGTAATTAGAAAGTTGCAGATTTTGCAAAACTGGTTGTAAAAAGTGAAACTCAAAGCAAAATGAGAGCAGAGAATGAATCTCTGCACGTCATCCTGCAAGGTGACCTCTGAGCAAGCCTAGTTATTTACCGTAAGAAACCGGACGATGCAGGCGGTGCAAAGTCACATAATGCCACGCGTAGTAAGCATGACCTCACACGATGACTGACGTGTGAGTGTGTTGGCGCCGAACTGAGAGGGTCAAATTTGAAACTGGCATGGCCCAGGAAAAGAAAAAGAGACGCCTCCTGCAAACAAAGAGAGAATAGTCTGATTAATGACCACTGCCAGACGTTTCTCTAACCCTAAGCATGGAGCCCACTGTGACCAGTCTGCATAGATAACAATAGATTTCTCCACACATGCTGTCATTCTTGCTCTTGCTGCTGAAACGTATTGTTTCCGTTTGTACTCCTGTAGGCTGCTCCTGCGTTAGCTGGGATTGAAAACACTTTGAGCTGCTAGTGCAGAAGGCGTGATGCTCAAACAGCTGCTATATTTGTGACATGTGGAATATGTAGTCTTCTGACAGAGGGCTGGATTTACATCTCAGGTAAAATAAATGAGGAGAAGCATTCAGGTGCACTTAACCACCAATAGAGCTAATAACAAACTGAATCCAAAGGGAGGGTTTTCCAGAAGGTGACTGAGGGATTTTAAGCTTGCAGCTACTCTTATCTGGAATATATAGATATAAATGATCTGTTTTTAAAATATTTATAAAACAAAACACCTCTTATTGATTTAGAAATCCCATCCTGAATGTGATTCCCTCCTGATACACGGAGATGTTTCTGCCTCCTTTGTTTATAACAAGTACAGCTTTAGATTGTTCAGTCAGAACACTCAGAAGTGTACATTTATCACACCTGCTAAATTAACAGTTTCATTTGAAAACCAGCAGATAGTGGAGGCAAATGATGCAAAAATGTAGGGGAATCAAATCCGGTGCAGCACATCTGGGCCTTGGTTTGTTTACACATTACTAATAAAAGAAACCGGTAGAAAATGCTGCATTGTGGGAACCCATCATGCCTCAGAAAATATTAGACTCTGTGCTTCTGTTTATTAATTTCCAAACAATAGATGATGGATGGACAAAGATGTGATTTTCCAAATGCATTTTATGAATGAGTTCAAACTAAATGGATTAGCTATTAGCGACTCCGTCATCATGCAGGTTTCAAAGCTGATCAATTCTAAATGCACTCAAAAATGAAAAACAAAGAAGATTGAGCATCAGTTGCTACTGTATGTGCATATATTTCATAAAGTCTATCATCTGATTCTGCTCTTTCTTCTACTTTCATGTTTCTCGTTTGCACGAAAAGCAAGAAAAGTGAAGAATGTCCAAACGTCAGAGTTGATCTGCTGTCTTTTTGACGTTACGCCGTGGTTTGACTCCTTTGAGCTGCGGCCTCCGTCTCCAGCGGCGGTCCAGTCTCAGGTCTGAACCTGTAAGTGATTGACTCGTTCTGGCACAATAAATTAAAGCCTCAAGCTGCGATGCGACCCATAAATAGCAGGAAGCTGTTGGTGACCTGCAGTCTCTAGAGCCTCGTGTCAGCAAGCTTAAAAAACTTGGCAGAACATTCTGGACAGAGGAAACATGTTTGGTTGTTTTCTCCGTCTGTGTGAAAGTAAACGAGCAGCTTTAACGCACCGTAACGCAACAAGCGATTTGTTTAAATACGTTCAAGTTTCTCAGTCAAACTGAATCCACTTTGGAATCTGAGGCTGCATCAGGTGGATCTATTTATTTGTCCTCCAGAGTCTGACAGACCCAAGATGTCCGGTGGCATTATAGGACTGCAAACTTCCTGGCCAAGTCACAGAGCTTCTGTCTTTAGCCAGCAGTAGGTGGAGGGAGGGGGATGGGTTGAGAGAAAATGCCACTTAGCTGGCTGGTATTTATAGATATGTGAAGAACTTGTGCACAGGCTGGGCCGAGGTGCTGACGACGTAAAACGAGAGGATGATTCCAGAAGTGGAGTGTCAGGGCAGGGGGATAAAAATACCCGGTGAAAGATGGGCCTGGTCGTCAGTGGCGCGGTGTGGCATGTGACATGGCAGCATTTCAGGCGTGATTTATGATTATTACTACAGTTAAGCTATACCTCTCCTGTTCCTGTGCCAGGCATGCATCTCAAATTGGATTGCCAAATGTTGTGGTGCGCTGAGTTTATTTCAGGGGCTGAGCACATAGAAACAAGTCAAACGAGACGCTGATATAAAACCGAAAGGAACAGGAACTAATCTATTCTTTATATAGATGTGCATTATCTGGCTAAAAATATAGAATAAAAGTGTACACACGTTTTACAACAAAGGCTGTGGTGATAATGAGCTCTCTGCAGGTGTCTGATTCCCTAATTGACAGGGCGAGCTGCTGTAGGAGGAACAAAAGAGACATTTAGCACCTCGTAAATTCCACTAACGACGCGCCACTGCTCTGGTCAGTCCTCGACACACGCTGGATTGTTCAGAACGTTTCTGTGGAAACTTTACGAGCCGCTCATGTCTTACCTGCTCAGTTTGGAGAAAAGTCTCGAAAAGACTGATGAGCTCATTTTTAGTGGTCAGAACCAAATCAGACCAAAACTTCAGTCCCTAAAATGACATACTTTATTAACTTTTACATTTATTTTTAACGGCAGAAACACAAGAATATTCCTGCTGGAAGACGTTAGTTTGTCAGTCCAGTTAAAAATCTTACAATCTCTTTAATAAACAACAAAAACTTTTCTGGATCCATGAGTGTTTGCAGCTTTTTAAAATCATTTTCCTGCAAACCGTTGGTCCTGTCTGAAGGCAGATGATGGAGCACATGTCTTATTTGCTGAGATGATGATCAAGTGTGCGTGAGAGCTGTCAAGACAGAACGTGTAGAGAGCATGAGAGCGAGGGCCTGAGGAGCAGGGTGGAGGATCAGAATTAGTTTACCATCAGCTGTGCTCCGTCTCTCGTTTAGCCCCGGTCTCTAAACGGTATTTCTTCCAGTTTTCTCCTTAATGGTGGCTCGGGACGGTTTTACTGCACCACCCTGGGGAGGCTACCATAGCCAGATCCAGAGCGCTCGGCTTCATGAGCACTAAATGTTTTACGGTTATGGATCTAATATTTAAACATTCACAAAGAAACTATTCCACTATTCCCAGCTGTAATAATTACACCAGCCTGGAGGAGGGAGCCGTTATGTAACAGGGCTCGCACTGTGCCTCGGTGACAGATAACCTGTCGCTCTGACAGCTAAAATACTGACGCTACAGCCGACACACAGAAACTTAATATTTAAGGTCTAATGAGGTTAAATCTCAGCCTGATTAGTTTGAACTTCCCTTAATAAGATCTGCAGGAAACAGGACAGACAGAGCTACAAAGAATAAGAGTTGAAACATTACAATGTGTTTAAAGAAGATGATGCAATACATTTAAAGGCACACTAAGTAAAGAAAACCTTTATCTGGGGATTGATGCACAGCAGGAGGAGGGGTCAGCAAGAGCTGGGCGATATGACCTCAAATCAAAACCACGATTTATTGAGGAGTTAAAGAGCATATTTTAAGTTAGACACTCCCTTAAACAAATGTTTAGATAAATATAATAGAAACTTTTTCTGAATAAAAATTTACACAAATTCAGTTTATTTAGGCTTTTGGATTCGTTTTTGTGAGAATTGTCAATTTTTTTACCAAACCGGAAGTGACGACAGTTCAGGGAGACCGTTGGTTCTCTATATAGAAAACTGATCCACTGATCACTGCTTGTGACGAGCAAAACAAACCCCCAGAGTGATGTTATTTTATTACTTTATTACTATAATGAGAAGTTATTTTATTAAGATTAAAAAAAAAGATAAAACCAATCAGTCCTGTAAGGCTGTACCCTGTCGGTCCAGCTGTAGACCGTGACCCACCTCCTCACTTGGGTCTGGATAAAACGCCAGCGTTTAGCAGCAGGTTTTTGATCATCAGAGCTCCAAACATTGAGCTGCGTTCAGGTGGATTGTTAAGAAATGAAAGAGTTTATAAAAAGTTTCACAGGATGCAGCTAAACGGTTCGAGGCTGACCGAAACAGTGTCGGGTCAGGCTGGAAACCCCGCCGGGAAGCCCCTCTTGGGAGCCCTGCTGGGAACGGGAAGCCCCTCTTGGGAGCCCCGCTGGGAACGGGAAGCCCCTCTTGGGAGCCGCTGGGAACGGGAAGCCCCTCTGGAGAGCATCGCCGCATGGATTTACTGTACCCCGCCAGCCAGGTGAGGGTCAGACACCTGAAGGAAATGCTCTCATGAAATCACTGACCGGTACCGGACTACGACCCACCACGAACCGTACCAAACCTGGCATGGAAACGAGACTCAAGTCTCCCCGTTAGCTCCTGTTAGCTGCTGCGTGCTAACAGCGGTTCCGGTGTTAATTTGAATAGATCGAAGTAACGGCGCCTGTTTAGAGTCACACTGAATGTTTTTCGTCGGTATGTGGGACTCCATCACATCCAGTCCTGGACTAGACCAGGACCACCGGAGTTTTTCGTCTCCAAACAGAAGTCACCGTACCGGTAAGGAAGCCGTCCCGTTGTTGACTCAGTGTCCTGACAGACTGGCGATTGGCATCACAAACATAATAATTTAGCATTTTTTATTAAAATGAATTCACACCGACTGGATTAAAGAGCGCTCTAACCTAAAACTAACAACTCATGGCCGACAGCGAGCAGGCAGCTGGCAGACTAGAGCGGTGCCAGTCTGAGATGTTAAAGTAGTTTAGCTTTAAAAAATCTACACAATGATTAAAACAAGCATCTGTTACACAAACTCCACACAACAAAGGGCTCAGATGATCATATTTATGGGATTATTGATCGTACAGAGTGTTAAATTATCCTACAAATACTTTATTTATCTACATCTGACAACACTGTAAGCAGCGCCACCTAGCTAGGAGCTCCCTCTGGTGACGTCACAGGTCCACATATGAAAAAAAAAGCGTTTTTAGAAGCTTTGCAAAAAGCGGCACTTTTGACTAGAAAAATGGTTTAAAAAATGTATTGTAAAACAAAATACCCTCAATAAACATTTCAAATAGTATTTTTGGACAGAGTTTTATCAGAATAAAAAAAAAAGAACTTTCAATTTTCTCTTTAACCTCGATAACGATTAATGGACGATAACTTCCTGTATGCTCAAAAACAAAAGTTGTCCACTAGATGGAGCTGAAGCAGCATAATTGCTCCACAAACTACAATTTTCTGCTAAGTATGGAAGTATAGAAGGAGGAGTCACGTGACTAGCATGTGACACGGACTAGTTGAGTCGTGTCACAGCTTCTTAAAGGGACATCTGGAACATATTCACTACTTTTCATTAAAAAAATTTATCCAACATACGATTATGGACAAAATGACATCGATTAGAGTTATAAACATCGATTATTTTTGATTTACCGGCCAGCCCTAGGTCAGCAATTCATTTTTATGACAGAGATTAAAAACGGACACGACACTGTAAATGCTGTTTCTTTCATTTTGCTCAAAAAAATTAAGGCAACATTTTCCAAACAATTTTTGTAAGTTTAGTCAACTAATTAGCAGTTTGAGTTAGTAAAACTTAATAATTTCAGTTTTTTTTCTACACTAAAACCTGTTTATTTGGTATTACTCAACATTTTCCAAACAATTTTTGTAAGTTTAGTCAACTAATTACCGTAGCAGTTTGAGTTAGTAAAACTTAATAACTTCACATTTTTTCTACAACAAAACTTCGTTGATGTTATTTGAAAAAGATTGGCCAAAAAATGAATAAAACCAGTGACCCCTGCATCAAAAAAGGTGAATTTAAAATACAAATCGAAGATTTAATTCACCTACTTCATATTAAAACTATTTTGTGAACCAATTCTTTTTCAAATGTAAGAGGTAAAAAATAAGAAATCCCATGAATTTGAAAATATTTCAATTTCAACATTTATTATTCATTATTAATCATTAAAACAGTGGCAATGAACTAAATAGTAACTGCACTCCCTTGCTGATTATTCCCTCTGCATCTGGATCATCCTGCTGTGCAGCTTTAGCTCCTCGTACTGGTCTCCGTTCCTCCCCTAATGACACACACACACATTGGAAAACATCTTCATCAACAAAATTACAAAAATGCCAATAAACTGAACAGAATTTTATTGTATTAAATCAAATTTGAATGACAGCACAAACTATAAAAGTAAAGTACTTTAATTCTATGCAACTCACATTAAATAAAAAAGTAACTGATTTCATTTTATTCCACACTTTAAAGTCTCTGCTCTGTACAAAGTTATTCATTTTTGTATTTAATTTATTTTAAATTTGTGCTTGTTTTAGTTGTAAATAAAGAGCACTTTGAATAGAAGAACACAAGCCCCTCCTTCTTTACTCAGAAGGAAGGAGGAAGTAGGTCACTGTTGTGAGTTTGTTTTTGTGTTGTGGAGTTTTCTTTTATAAAATGACGATGATGTAGTAAATGAAACGATTATTTCTGAAGCCGTGAGTTCATGAGGGATTTTTATGTGCGTACTTCTAACTTTGAGAACTTAATCTGCACTAATTGTGAAAGTAAAACTAAACTGCAGGCTGAGTGAGTCAAACAGGAAATAGGAGCAGAAACAGCACAATGGCTGCCAGCGTCCCTCAGACCGAGGCAGACTGTACCTGCCCGGTTTGCTGTGATCTCTTTAATGATCCTGTGGTGCTGCTGTGTGGTCACAGCTTCTGTAAGTACTGTCTTCAGGAGTGGTGGAGACAGACTACAGTGAAGAACTGCCCAGTCTGTAAGGATATCTTTCCTCTCAATCAGCCACCTCGAAACATAGCTCTGAAAAACCTCTCTGACTCTCTGAGACAGGAGAGGAATAAGAAATGCACGGAGGAATTCTGTCAGCTGCACGGTGAGAAGCTCAAGCTGTTCTGTCAGGACGACCAGCAGCCCGTCTGTGTGATCTGTCGGGATTCAAAGAAACACAAGGAACACAACTGTGTTCCCATCATGGAAGCAGCCGATGAGTTCAGAGTGAGTCGCAGCAGGTGATCTTTACACGACCTGTTGATGAATATTAACATGCTGATTTATTTACAGGCTAATCTCCAAGTCAACCTGTTAACCCTTAAAAGTAAGAAGGGTTCATATGAAAGGGAAAAACAGAAGTGTGATCAAATGTTCACTCATATCCAGGTACATTAACACATCTACACAGGTAAAAAGCAACAGGTGTTGTGACTCTAAAAGTGTTTCTGCTCAGCTTCAGGCTCAGCAGACGGAGAAGAAGATCAGCGCTGAGTTTCAGAAGCTCTACCACTTCCTGCGAGTCGAGGAAGCTGCCAGGATAGATGCATGTCGGAAGGAGTCCACGTTAAAGACCGGAGCAATGAGACGGAGGACTCAGAACCTGACTGCAGAGATTTATGAACTCACGAAAAACATCCAAACCATAGAAAAGGAGATGAGATCAGAGGACCTCTCACTCATCAGGGTAATCACTAAAGATGTCTGTTTTATAACAAAATAATCTGGATGTTTATTAATTAACTGTCTTGTTTGCTCTTTATCTGACAGAATGTCAAAACAACTATGGAGAGGTGAGTTTCCTCAACTCTTCACATTAAACCAGGGGCGTCAGAAGCATAAAAAATGTGGGGGGGGGACACTTTTCCAAAGAAAAAAATATTTGGCATAGATGCCATTTCCTGCATTCTGGCGCATTTAACAAGTTGTTAAACACCTATTTTACCTACAGTAGTAAAAACTGAACTCAGTAACTATTTCAGAGTCAGATTCAACAGGAAGTCTTCATTTTTAGCAGCTGTGTTCCCTAGAACACCATCAGCTGGTCTATTCAGATCTTAGAGAAAAGACTGAAAAAAAAAACTTATGGAAGTAACATGACCAGCAGTGGTTTCATGTCAGAACTAAAGATGTGAATACAGTGACAAACTCCACAGTAGTTCAAAGACATGATAATGGTCTGACATGTCTCCAGTTCTGGAAGGAACTCATTAGACAATCAGCTGTTCAACCCTTAACTAATCAGAGCTCTACCAGTTCTCTACTGGTAACCAGGTAAAGTTCAGTCCTGTTAGTACTGGTTGGTTTACAATGATGTGACTGACTGACTGACTGCAGCATCTTCCACTAAAATGACAGGACATTTTTTATTTCTATCAAAGTGATTCAGTCTGGTTGCTCCTGAACTACTGAAGTAAAAAACTGGTACAACTACTACAAAAAGTACCCACTACTGAAGAACTGATTCTACAGTATTTCTAACTTCTAATCAGATGCTGAATGTGTATTTCTTTTATTCTTATTGTAGCGCAGCCATGAGATGAGAATACCAGCAGGACTGAACTTAAATTTAATGGATTTTTTTTTTTTAAACATTTAATTAAAAATCTCACCTCTTTGTTATTTCTATTTTACATAACAATAATGTAATTTATCCTAGTCCAAATAGTATTACTAGTAAAATAGAAAATACAAATTTCCACAGGTATTTTGTTACTAGTAGAGATTCTATCCAACAACTGAATTGAAACCAAATCCTTAAAAAATTTAAGGTGGTGACTTTAAGAAGACTGAAGTTCTACCAATCTGAAATGAAAACAGTACTAGTTTAATATCTGTTGTTCAGTGTACTGACAGCTGGGATTGTGTTTTCATTTTATCCATTTAAAATAAGATATTTTACTGGTAACAGTTGAATTAGAGGTATTTAAAGTGAGTTTCTCTTAGTAAGAAATCAAGTGTAACTTTGTGTTTATTTGGAAATTAAATTTTTACTAAGAACAACAGATTTAATCAGGATAAATAACAGGTTAGAGGATCTCTATAGTACTGATGATCTTCAGTACTCTTATTTTTTGTAAAATAATCAACGGTTGTGTTTAGGTGTTAAATGTTGACCCTCAAATAAAGTATGTACTTATTTTATTTACTTATTAATTTACTGGTAGTCTTTTTCTTTTATAAAGAGCAGTGAATTACACTCATTATTGTTATTTTATTTTTCACTATAACATTTTACTTGTATTTATATATTATTTTCTTCCATTGTTTTCCTGTCGTTATTGTTCTGTCTCTGATATTTTGGTATATATATATATATATATAGTATTGTGCTTCCTGTACTTTTTTCTGCTACCTGTAGATCCAGGATGAAACTTGATTGAGGCGCATTTACCTTTTTATTAGAGGCCATAGGTGATTATCTGTGGGGGGTTTACCTCCTCTGGTCATTATTCCTGTGCCTCCTAACCCTGGCCCCTCCAGAGTAACACTCCGGTTTCTGGTCGACCTCCTTCCCGGTTCGGTTTGCTTTCAGCTGCAGCGCGAGATGAGGTCGGGTCCAGAAGGAGAGCAGCGTGTCAGGGTGCAACCAGGAAAACATGGAGTGGATTTCAGCGGTCTGAGTAATTTCTAATGAATCAAGTGGAATGGATTTCTTTGAGAACAACCGAACGAGCGCAAGACGGACTCGGTAAATGTGGGGGGGTCCAAATGCCTGATTTTACAAAGTGGGGGGGACACGTCCCCTCCTGACATAATGGTTGCGACGCCCATGCATTAAACTGACTTTTGTTCTTTATGTTGGCTTTGGAGCTATCCGACATTCATATGGAAAACTACGTGTAACCAAGTTAGAAAAACATAACTAAAGATAGAAATAAATGATTAAACATGAATAAAACTGATCAAACCAGCTAGAAATAAAGAATCCCATCTTAATAAAGTAAAGACTTGAAAAGAAAAACAACATAATAACAGAAAAGAAAGGGAAAACTGATTAGTTTAGGAGTTTCTGTTGAAACTTGGATTATTACATTTCCCATAATTCATCAGGAGAAATTGACCAATCACAGAGACTTCCCACGATTCCTAAGGAGAAATCCGACCAATCACGGAGTTCTAATAACCCCACGTGATTGAAACCCACGTCACTTCCACCATTTTGTTTTGCCAGAGAGATTCACAAGAAATCTCCCAGATTCTGAACTTACAATCTGTAACCGTCCGTGGGGTAAGACCCTGAAATCTCTAACCTTAGCAACATTAAATGATTGTTTAAAGTATCCGATATCTGACGGTGGTCATATCGTCATGTTTGTGCTTTTGTAGAGTCTGTACTGATGCGTGATGCATTCCAGGCTACACGTGGCTATGTGAAAGAAACCAAACAAATGTTTCAACGGTGAGAAACCTCAATAAACTTAGTCTCCACGGTGGAAACAACTGTTGAGTCTCTAAAGAACTGAATAATTGAAAGTTAAAGCTCAGTAGAGCTGAAAAAGGGAGAAATTATTATCAACACAGCTTCCATTACCCTGAAATGGTGCTAATTTGAAGTTAGCTATCTTATTATCTTGAACGTTGCTGTTTTTTTTGTAACATTTTGTGTTTCCTTTGTGATGTTGTTTGCACAAACTGTGAGAAACAGATGAAGTAGTGTTTTGTATGCATTGTTTAAGTGATCTGAAGTCAACTTTTAGTGCTCTTTTGCTCTGTAACCGGTGCAGACAGGAGATGATAGCACATTAATGCTCAATAACTTTAAATATGCCTGTCCAAAAAATGGTCTGAGTAAAAAGTAAGATGCTTAAAGTGATGCTCCCATCATGCCTAGTGTCTACTGTACCAGCCTGTGGGAAGTGCTCTGATCTGGGGCTGCTGCAGTTGGTTCAACAACATTATGAGCCCAAAGAATAAAGTCAGCTGACTTCCTGAATATACTGAATGACCAGGTCATTCCATCAGTGAACTACTTCCTCCTTAATGGCATGGGCATATTCCAAAATGATAATGTTATCAAGCTCAAAATGTAAAAGTGGTCCAGGGAGCATAAAACATAACTTTCACACATGGATTGACCTCCACAGAGTCCAGAACGTAACATCTTTGAGAATCAATGCAGAAGAGTTTGCACTGTTTGACTTTCCCATCATCTCTGCAAGATCTTGGTGAAATATTAATGCAACTCTGGATAGAAATAAATGTTTTGACATTGCAGAAACTCATCAATGCCAAAGCAAATGTGTTGTAATCAAAGCTAAAGGTGTCCAAGGAAACATTAGAGTGTTTGAATAGTTTTTTGGTAGTGTATTCTACTATGGATCCCATTGGGGATCGAACTGGGAAATTATAAAGTACCGGGGGCAGCATTCCAACTAGGGAGTCCCAGACCGTCCTGTCCCCGGCCACCTCCACCAGCTCCTCCAGCAGGACCCCAAGGTGTTCCCAGGCCAGATTGAAGATGTACTTTCTCCAATGAGTCCTGGGTGGACCCGGGGGCCTCCTGCCAGCAGGACATGCCCAAAACACCCGAAGCACTTGTGCCCCTGGTAGGGTCACCCATGGTAAATTGGTCCTAGGTGAAGGGTGAGACAAAGTGCGGTTCAGAAGACTTCGTGGAGTTCAGATCAAAGAGCCAGAGTACCCGGCCCGGAGGGTTTCTGGGGTCCCACCCTGGAGCCAGGCCTGGGGTTGGAACCCGTGAGCGAGCGCCTGGTATTTTGGGCAAGTCCTGCCGGCTGCCAAAAAATCAATTTTCAAAAATATTTTTCTATTAATTTATGAGAATCTTCATTCTGTTTAGATCTTTATGTGAGCTTCCAGAACCAGAGACACCAAAAGGAGCGCTGATCGATGAGGCCAAGCACATCGGGAACTTAAAGTTCTCAGTTTGGAAAAAGATGGCGGCTTTAGTCCAGTACAGTAAGTAGTCTGTTTATGGTTCTGTTTTGTTCAGTATTTTATGATTTGAAATTTATGATGTGTTTTGATGCCTGTTTGTTGTCTTTCCAGCTCCTGTAACTTTAGACCCCAACACTGGTGACAGTATACTGACTGTTTCTGAGAATCTAACTGGCTCAACAAAAAGTGAGAAGAGTCAACCATTCCCAGACAACCCAGAAAGGCTATCATGTTCTTTCATTCTTGGTCATCAAGGATTTAAGTCTGGTAAACATAGCTGGGATGTGGAGGTGGCTGGTTTTTGGGCTTTAGGGGTGACAACTGCTAATTCAAATAATCTGTATTACGGAAGGTCATGGGCCATCTACATGTGCCTTTGCACCAATATCCTCCGAGAACTTACTCCAGAGGATTATGTCAAAGTAGTAGCAGAGCATTTGTTTCCTCAAAAGGTCAGAGTGCAGCTTGATTATGACCAAGGATTGCTGTCATTTTTTGATCTCGGGCGAAACAAGACGGTTCATACCATCAAATACAAATTCACAGAAACTGTATTTCCATACTTTTGTGAAAATGTCAAACTTTTACCTGTTAAAGTGTCAGTGAGCACCAGCATGCAGCCATAAAACACCAGATGAAAACCTTTAAAAGCCAAATAACCAGATTAAACGGCTTAATTCTGAGATGTTTGGCCAAACATGTAGAACTCATTTAAAAGGACTTTAAACTACAGTAGAGCGCTAAACAGTTTAGCACCTAGCTCTTCACATTGTGATTCAGGAATGTTTCAAAGTTTGTCTAATTTGGTGATGGAGTTTTTACTTGTAGATGTATTTGGTAGACGTGTACAAATGAGAATATAACAAAGATGTTACCATTGATAACGAGTCTTATATTTGTTTTTGGGTTTTTTTTGAGCCAATGAAGGAAAAATGTAAAATCTGATCTGAATTGTTTCCATAAACATGGATGAACTGTTTTATGTCTTTATTAAAGTGATTATGATCATCTGTATCACTGTAGAAACTTAAAATCCACAAATACCATAATTTTATAAGCTAATGAGTTCATTTTCATTAAGTTAAATTTTATTCTTAAATGTGCAAATCTTATTGTAACTTTAATGTTTTGATTACTTTTGCAATGTGGAATTAAAACGTTTTAATTGGTCTCTAACAGTCATTCAGCCTCGTTTTGACCATTTTTAACCAATTTAATATTAACTAAAGAGCTCGTCAGCTGTTGTTTTACTGAACATTTCATTTCTCCACTCAACACACGAAACAAACACATTCATCTTCTGCTTGGTTTTAGTAGAACCTTCTGTAAAAAGACTCAATCACAATTAGCTTTAGCACATTTATTTTCACAAGCTAAACGCTACAAGAGAAGAATGAGTGTGTGTATACTGTATGTGGAAGATAAACACGGGAACTTCCTGTGAGCGTGGCGCTCGTTAATCACAGTGAACAGGTGAGAGAGGAAATGAATGAATCAGGATCCAAAGATCAAAGTCTGATGATCAGTGGCTTTAAACTGGAGTCAGAATAAGGAATCAGATAGGGAAAATAAAGGGGATGGAAAAAAATTAAAATCTCATTACAATATGTGTCAGATTAAAGTTTAGTGGCTTTGGATTGTTTGAAATTTTATATAAATAGATTTGTAAAGTAAAGATAAATAAACATTTCTTCATTATTTCCAACAATATTGTGAAATTCTAAAGTTTATAAAGAACAAAAAATGTGAGTGGTTTTACGGTGCATTTAGAATATTTTCCAGTTGTAGAAATAATCCCACTTTTATTTTAAATAATAAAAAAAAAGGTTTGAGAAGTTTTCTTTTAACATAAAGATTGTTATCCAAAAACATTTCTGCTCACGGCAGCCAGAAGTTTGATATTTGATATTTTGTCCACAGGAAATCCTGATAAATTAAACAAATTAGGTTTTTATTGCCAATACTGAGATTTTAGTGTTTTACTGCTAACCAAAAAAATCATCATTTTAAATTAGACCTCTGAACATGTTGCTTCATTTCACTCTTAGCTTGAGCAAAAAAAAAAAAAAAAAAAAAAATGTAATTTTACTTGAAATTTGTGCAACTATAAAGACTTGAGCTCATGGTCAAAGACTGTTACAACACCTGTGATTGCACCTAAAACAGCCAGTGTCTGTTTTTTAATTTTTTTAATTAAACACAGATAAATTAACACGTGAACTTTTAAGTGGCTCCTTGTTTTCCTTTTTGGTCCCGTTTTTCTCCGGGTTTTGAGGCCTGGATATCTTCAGGAAACAGCGATGCTGTCGTTTCTCTCCATCTCCACACAATGTTGTTTTGTTTGGCGTTTGTCTTCCCGTTAGGAATCTCAGCAGCACGTGTCCGCTGCAATCATAATCACTAAATCCCAACTGATCCAAAACACACACACACACACATGCACACACACACACACACACACACACACACACACACACACGTACACTGAGACCTGATTTCTAGTCAGTCTGGTCTGTATAATGTCTAATCTTGCAAGTCAGGACCTCACAAGAACATTTGGAGAGAGTTAATTTTAGAGGAAGGAAGCAGGAAAATTAATTTTAAAGCATTCGACGAGAAATTAAAACATTATTTTAGGTTATTTACATTTAAAATTTTTAAAAGCCTGTTTTGGTTGTTAACTATTGTACAATATGTCTTTTGTTAGATATCCGCCACACACTCCTTCACATACACACTTGTTCAAGTGCTGAGATAAAGTGCTGTCTGGTTTTCTCTCACTCTTTAAGTCCCCTGAGAGGAGATCAATACTCTCCCAGCATCACGTTACCGCTAATGTCTTTATGTTTTTAACCAGGCAGAGAGAGAGAGAGAGTGTGTGTGTGTGTGTGTGTGTGTGTGTGTGTGTGTTTGCCCCTGATGTGACCCAAGTTATAATTATCATTAAATGTCAATAAGATGGACTCAATATCTTCTAAAGCTCTTCATCACAGCGCCTCCTCAGGATGGTGAAGGACCTGCAGCCTCAAAAAACAAAGATGTCAGAAAAATGAAAAGAAAAATAAGTCTATTACACTCACATCTGCGGCTTTCTACAGCATCTGACTTACAGAGCATTAACGTCTTTTTAACAGTCATTTTTCAGAATCAAACAGTTTACATTAGTTTGAGTAAATTCTATTTATTGCAGATCTGTTAGAAGCTTAACTGTAATGTATGGAAGCCCATTTCCGCCATTTTGAAAAATATTTTTGATACTTATCTCATAATATTGAGATACTAAGTCATAATAATGAGATACTAAGTCATAATAATGAGATACTAAGTCATAATAATGAGATACTATCTCATAATTATGAGATACTAAGTCATAATATTGAGATACTAAGTCATAATAATGAGATACTATCTCATAATTATGAGACACTAAGTCATAATTATGAGATACTAAGTCATAATTATGAGATACTAAGTCATAATTATGAGATACTTTCTCATAATTATGAGATATTAAGTCATAATTATGAGATACTAAGTCCTAATATTGAGATACTATCTCATAATAATGAGATACTAAGTCATAATTATGAAATACTAAGTCATAATAATGAGATACTTTCTCATAATTATGAGATATTAAGTCATAATTATGAGATACTCAGTCATAATTATGAGATACTAAGTCATAATTATGAGATATTAAGTCATAATTATGAGATACTAAGTCATAATTATGAGATATTAAGCCATAATTATGAGATATTAAGTCATAATTATGAGATACTAAGTCATAATTATGAGATACTATCTCATAATAATGAGATACTAAGTCATAATTATGAGATACTAAGTCATGATAATGAAATACTAAGTCATAATTATGAGATACTATCATATAATAATGAGATACAAAGTCATAATTATGAGATACTATCTCATAATTATGACTTAGTACTTAAGATAAGTATCAAAAAATATTTTTCAAAATGGCGGAAATGGGCTTCCATAATATTCATATACAGTTTAAAAAAACAATTCACAACATACATAAAAGAAAAGTTTAAAAATAAATCATATAAAGCATGAAAATAATTTTAAAAACAAACTTTACAAAACCGGCCCTGCGATGGACTGGCGACCCGTCCAGGGTGTCCCCCGCCTCTCGCCCCTTGACCGCTGGAGATACCAGCTGCCCCGCGACCCTCTGTGGAGGAATAAGCGGCTACAGAAAATGAATGGATGGATGGAACTTTACAAAACCCAAAATGAAAGATGTTTTATTCAATTTTTATTTGAGAAATGAGTTTTCAGACTTTTTTGTGATGTTGTACTTACTCAAAATGTCTTTTAAAATGTTTTAAAGTTTTTCATTTGCTTTTCATTTTGCATATTGTTTTTGCGCCTCGGGGCTTCCATACATCTCCATAGATTTGACCATGTTTTTGTGGCTGTTAGGAAAACAAGTTTAGAAACGTAATTTGTAGTAACTGTGGCCCAGAGGAAGAGAGGCCGCCGCATGTGGGCGCCACGTGTTCGATCCCCGAACCCTCAGCTCAGGTCTCCCTTTCAAAAGAGGATCTTAAACTCAGTGAGACCTGACTAAAGGGTTAAATAAAATAAAGTTCAGAAACCTATAAAAACTGTAATAAAGTGTGAAAAGTTCTGACAACAATATTTACACTTTTGTTTTAAATAGATTAAATTATTTTCAGGGATAGTGAACAAAAACAATGTTCACCTCTTTTTAATAAATGTGTTTTTTAGACAAATGAAAGATAAATGTCAGGCTGCCTTTGGCAGTTTTTACAAGAATTTTTATTTTCATATTTCAGAGCTAATAAACGTTTTATTTCCACCATATGTTTCCTGTGTATTCATTTTGCATTCTTTCATTTTAATATCAATATTAAATCATCTGGAAAGAAGAACAACCACCAAAGTTTAATCCTAAACTTGTTTTTCCTGCTTTGCTTTGGATATTTAGGTGAAACGAGTAGAAAACTATTACCTCTTATTATGTCAAAGTTATTGTTTTTATTCAGTCTATAATAAGGTGTATTTAAAAGCTCACTTTTAAATTAAACAAGATGCTTAATTCTTACAAATTTTGCATCATAATTTGATCCTAAAGTTCTACAAACTGTTTGAATCAACCAGGAAAAATAAGAAACATGACTTGGAGTTAAACTTCTATTAGCTCTGTCCAGTTCTCCGAACAAGCAGAACATTGTTGTAAAAAAGAAAGTGTTTCCTCATCCCACCTTTCCTTCCTCTCCTTCCCCAACCCCTCATCCCACCATCCTAATCAATCTCTCCCTCCCCCTCTGTAATGCACTCTTTCATGTGCTCTCCTGTTTCTCTCTCTCTGCCGCCCGTCCTGCCTTACCACGACGTCTCATGGCTGTTTTGTAGGCCCTCTACATTTTTGGCCGTAATGCGATCCCCCTCCCTGTTCCTCCCCGGGGTGGTCCACTCCTCTCCTTCGAATAACAACCTCTACCTGATAGAGGGAGAGTGGAGAAAGAACTGGGGAAATAAGATGATTTGTTTAATAAAAACTTATTATATCTTGTTCATTCATGCCTGACTCTGTAAGGCAGTGTGTGTGTGTGTGTGTGTGTGTGTGTGTGTGTGTGTGTGTGTGTGTGTGTGTGTGTGTGTGTGTGTGTGTGTGTGTTCAGCTAAAAGCATATTTAGCTCATTTTATCAGTTATTTATCTACAGTAAGGGCCACACCCACCGATGACATCACTCAGAGCCAGCAGAGTAAATGCCTGGAGATTAGCTCCTGTCAGAGGACTACTTCCTGTAGACAGTGGCAGTTCTAGACCAA
>SSNR01000062.1:1176973-1207294 GCA_006937965.1 Callopanchax toddi | reverse complement strand
TCTTTTCCTCTTCAAGTCTTCTCACTGCCATGATGTTATTCAAAGCTCTTCTCTTTATTGTAAGACTGACAATGGCTCTGAAATGGATTTAAGACAAAGGTAGAGATCAATCCACAAAAACTCTGAATTCATAAGTGATTTTAGGCCAACACACACATAAATATATACATATATTAATAATAATAATAATTAATTGTATTTAAAAGCGCCTTACGGTGAACACCAGATCACTTTAATCAAAACAGCATAAATCAGGTTGAAAGCAACAGAAAACAAATGACTCCTTAAACCAGACAGAAAACAAAACCAAAAATACAGATAACACAAGATAAAACAGGACTCTAGTCAAACAGGCTTGGTGGATGTAGCATTTTAGAAATATTTAGATATAAAACACAGTATGGGACTGATCATTATTAGAACCTACTAGACTTTACAAAGTAGCAACAACAAACATGAGTATACATTTCTCTGTGACTGTACCACGGAGGATTATAAATAATAAGTTCAAAACAACGTTGAACGCGATTAGCTAGCAGCGGCTAATTAGCTAGCATGCAGCACATTTTCAGTGTCAACATAGGTTAAAAATGTATTTATAAATGTCTTACATCACTCACTGTTCCACAGACATGCTGCCATTTACTCTTAAAACTGCCAGCAGCAGCTTTGTGAGCGGACATTGTGTTATAAGGTACAAAAATGACTTACAAATTCAACATTTTGCTTACCTGGCGTCGCTGACTGTGGTATACGATGACGTCATCGACGCAGATAAAAAAAAACAAACTTAAAACTTTATTAAAAAAACGAGTTTTTCCTGTAATGTCAAACCGCTCCCCCGCGCGTTTCATTTATATTAAAAATGGTCATTTTCTGCTGTTAAAAATAAACATAAATGAAGCGACTTGGTCCAAACCGGATGCTAAAATCACTGCATTTATTCAAAAAAACGGGACAAATTATGTAAAATCTGAACTCCAAAGAACAAAAAGTGAAAAAAGTTCAAATTCATCAGCTGTAAAGAATCGTAGAACATTTTAAAACACGTTCCATAAAACGGAAGAGGCTCCGCCTCCATAATCATGTAGACACCTTAGTATGGGTGATAACGACCTACTGAGCCCACTAGGAGGCACAGGCGGGTCCGCCTAACCCATACTTATGGGGGAGATTTTCGCTGATAACAGCCATTCAATGGACTGATAACATTCGAAGCGGGTGATTCCTCCACAGCAGAAACAGTAGCAGCTGGAACTGATTGGAGAATTTCAGCTGGAACATCAGGATATATTGCTTTTGCATGTCAGGTAAAATACATGATGTTGCAAATATTGATAAAACAATGTTTCCCTGTGAATTTTTAGAAGTATGAGTTGTTTTAATCAAGCAGCAATATTCTTTGTGACAGACTCACTAGCTGTTAGCTCCTGTTTCTACTACATCATATTTATAGTGAGAAGCACACAATGTATTTTAACATAATTATTTAACTTGTGGAGTACACATAGTGTAATTTCACCCTGTGAGTGGGTTTAGCATCATGTAATTGTGATCTATTTTATTTGGACACTCTACTCCATTCAATTGATAATTGACTGAGACATTTATTTTTCATTTCATCAACATTTTTCCTTTTTTTTGTTGTTTTTTTGAAGGAAACTTTTCCATGCAGTCTTAAAGACCTCTATCTTTAGACTAACATGACCCTGAAGGAGTTTCAGCTGCCTCCCTCCTTTCTGTTTTACAAACCATCTTTTACGTGATGGTTCTGTATCCATCAGAAATAAAGTCAAATATGTTTTAGTTTCGAACACAATCACTATGGTTCACTATAAAGTCTCAGATTGTTTATTGTACTTTTTTTTGTAACTCAACTCTACTGCAGCTGCCAGCTCTGGAGATTTTACTACATGTTGTTTTCAGCTCCCAGGGGAAAATATAGAAGTCTGAAAAGGTTTTGTCCAAATGTTTAAAGCAGGTTGTTCAGTCATTTGATCCACTTTTACACCACTGTCACTTTAGCATCAAATGGTTGTTTTAGCAGAAATATTAAGAAATTCCTTCTGGACTTGACCCCTTGATGCACCAGAAGAGCTACATTTAGCTGCTGCTGCTCATTTAATGCTTGTTAATAATCAGATAAATCTATGTAAATAGTGAAATAGTGTGAATTTACAGCAGTGTATGGTTTATGGAATAATGTCTACCAGAGTAACTGTGACATTTAGGAGGTTGGAGCATTTTTTCTTTGGTCAAGCTGTTAGCTCATCTGTCCTTTTTTATATAAACAAAGGTCATTCTGGACTAGCACTGCAGCTACCTGCAAGGAACTATTGTTTTACTTTTACTAAGAAACACATTTCAAAATAGCTGATTCCTTTGTTCTTTTTGAAAAAGGAGGGAATGAAACACTGGTCTAGAGCTGACAGAAAACCTGAGCTGTTGCAGGTGTGTTGCATGTGATGGGACCATTAGGCGGCTGAGATTCTGTCAGGTAACGTCTTTTTGAATTTCTTATCTATTTAAATTATTCATGTGAAAACAAAACAAAACCAAGACAATCTAATGAACACTGTGCAACTCTTTGTTTCTCCAATCTCCACAATGGAGTCACTGGGACTTGGAACATTGCCCCAGACATTATCATGTAGTGAGTGTGTCACAGCATGCTGCAGTTTGAGCTACGGTAGATGAGCCACAGCGTTGCTAAATGGAGGATCTCCTATACTATTGATCTCCCAGGCCCAATGAGAGCAGCCAAACATCAGCTCTGGCTCCAGTCTGGCCTGGTGCTTCGATTTTTACAAGTGCCTAATACAGCACCCCCCTCTCATCACAGCCAAGTTAGAAATGCATCATAAAACAGTTGCATCACAGAGGCCTTTTCTGCCCCATAAAACACCCAAATAGAGACGGAAGCAGCTTTAAGCCAGACGGCTGCAGCAGATGTGAAGTTGGCTGCTGAAGGTGCTAACGGGTCAGCAAAGACCCTGAGAGCGACAGATCAGACGACCGCTAACAAGATTAAAACACAAAGGGAGAAAAACGCTTAGTGAATTAGCTCTCAACCTTTCACTCAGGAGATAAGATGAATCCCTTCAGGAGATTTTCTGAGTGTTTTATTAGTCAGAAGACAACTTTTCTTAAACCTCAGTTCTGATCAAAAACTACCTTTTAAATACAAGAATTGTTTTTATGAGTATGACTGACTATAAAAGCTAAATTTAAAGGAATCTATAATAAAAGGAGCTTGTGGATTTTTTTCACTATAAAAACACGTTTCAGATGATTAGTGTGGTGCAGATGTGATCCTAATGTAGTCTGCTATTAATCAACCCCATAATGGGCTAAACCATATTACTGCATGAGCTGCTCCAATCAAACACTAACAACAGTCTATAATTACTTATAGATATGAAGTTTAGTCAATATGTAGAAATTTAAGGGCTTGAAACTGTCGTTACATGGAGTCCTGAAATATATCAAATGAAGCTGCTCTTCAGTTGTGTTTGATAGACTCACCAGAAAACCCTTTCTCTAGTCTACAGCCACACAGATTCACCTTTAAACACCAGAAGCATCCTGATGGCATGGCAGCAGTTGGAGGAAGACTGAATTGGGGCTACCTGGAATAAAACAACACAAGCAGCAGACATAGGACAGCAGAGTTGTAGGACATCTGAGTTTTGTATTATGCATTGAGAGATCAGAGTGAATGAAGGAATACCTGAGCTGTACGTTTGAGTAATAAAGGATCGTTTTATGGTAAAGAAAACACAAAGGTCAATAGTTCCATGCATCACATCTTCCACCAAATTCTCAATGTAGCACAAAAAGATTGATATTTGGCTGATTTTCTCCGGTCCGCAGCTCATTTGGTACCGGGCCGTGAGAACAGCAGAATAAAAAAAAATTATTGATGTATTGATCGCGCCTGAAAGATCTGGTCTGAACCGGTGCGTTACTTGCAGTATGGAGCCTGCAGCACTGTGATCATGCTGACAAGCTGCAAAGTGAGTTGAGCTGTTTCACCTCCTGGGTGAAACAGTTCATCATGATCCATAACGCACCTGGGCCGCGGATCCGGTGTAGGTACCACATCTGCTCGGGCTGCCAGATCGGCTCGGGGTCCTTCTCCTACCGAAGACGTCACACTACGGCAAAGCCACTCGGACAAAATACATTGTAAATCTCTGTCGATGCTGTTCTTCCACACGTTTTGGAAAGAGTTTAGCAGGTTTGTTCATAAATACACGTTTCTTACCGCCTAATGTTTTCTTTATAACTGTAATTTGTTAATAAAAACAGAATATTGCCGTTTCGTAGTAAAGAGTGTGAAACTACATCAAACCAACATCAGACTGTGCCAAATAAGCACAACGGTTTTTATATGTGAATGTGTTCCTTGTGTTTACATATTTCGCAGGCCTGGTTGTTTGTATAAATGTAGGATTATTCTGTATATTTCGTTAGTTCTGGTGTAAATACATCTAAAGATTTGTTAAAAAATAAGTTGTAGTCCTTACTCCAGTTAAGGACTACAATCACGACCAATCAAAAGCTTCAGCGTTAATGTGATAACGTAACTTTTATGAACGTGGTAACGTCACTCCAGTTCGTCGTACGTTCAGCCAATCAGCTAGTGCTACGTAATCGCAGGCACAGGCCCTGAGACGAACTGGCAGCCTGAGCAGATGTGGTACCTACACCGGCAGCGCTCGCACTCTGCTAAATTGTCCCGACATCCTACTTGTACTCTCTGAATCTGCTGATGATTCCCCTCTGAGAAAGGCGATGGTTCTCCTATCACGTATAGAGGTTCACTCTGTCAGACTAATGACGGGATGATGATACCTCAAGGAGTGTATTGACACATTAGACAAACTGTGTTGGCACTGTATTGACACTGTGTTGGTTACTCAATAGTGACCCCTGCAGTAGTTCTTAAATCATTGCAGATAAACAAAATAAAAAAACTAAGATGGGGAAAAGCTTACATGCTGCAAACCCAACATCAGCCTGTGAGATATTTAATCTCTAGTCCTTTACCTAAAATATGATCTCATCATTGTATAATTTAATTTGCTCAATTTGTTTGCTGAGTTAGGTTGTTTATGAGAGAAGTATAAATTTTGCTTAAAACCTTATTTGTGTAAATGCTAAAATGAGTTGGTATGTAAACTAAAGCAAATTTGCCTGTAATAAAATTCAGAGTTAAATTTTTTAACTCATGTATGGAATTTTGTTAACTTAAGTGTTAGATCATATGAAATAAAAGACAAAAATTTGATTAATTTATGCATTTTTATTTAGGAACAACTGTTTTTGAAGTGTCTTGGCTCCAAGGTGATTTCTCCTCTTAGACACCAGTTCCCCTGCCTTAGAAAAAACTCTCACAGGGTACAGATGAAGATGGTGTGCATAAATATTTAAGTGCCAGTTGATAAAGGCGTGGATATGTTTTCTGGTTAATTTTCCAGTATTGTAACGGGCCTTGTGTTCTGGGTGTGTTGCTTTCAGCTGTCACGGTTTCCCCTTCTTCTGACCGCTCCTCCCGCTAAGACTCCATTTCCCATCATCCCTCTGGCCTCACTTCCTCTATAAATGACCCTTCACCCAGGAAGCCAGCGCTCAGTCATCGATTCATTCATTCTATGCCACGAGCTCCAATCATCACCTTCCAGGCTTCTAAGCTTCAATACCAACCTACCAGTAAGTCAGTTTTACTACTTACTTATTGGAGTAGTCACGCAGCCTCGCTCCCATCAAGATCTGCACGGCTGCTCTGAGATTAACTGCGTGCACACGATAGCTCAGCGCTAATTACTGCTGCGTTTGAGTCGCAAGCACGCTACACTCAAACTCAGAGGTTTCAGTCGATTCATTCTGACAGGATGACTGAGCCCACAACCGACCCTGTTGAGTTTGAGTGGATGAGTACTGAGCTGACCCACCTACGCGCCGTAGTGGATCGCCAGAACCTCCGGATCAAGTCGCTGAATAACACAGTGCTCCAGCTCACGGCTTCCGTCACCAAACAGTTTCAACCCTGGAACCCCTTATCCACCTTCCGTACCGCTGGAACGGAATCGACGGTTGCCCCGACGGATTATTAGCCTCACTGGACATGCTTTTCGAGTGCCAGCCGACCAAGTACACCTCAGCCTGCTCCCGTGTAGCTCTGTTGACATCGCTGCTAACCGGCCAAGCTCAGGAGTGGGCTGCCGCTCTTTACAACAGCAAATCCCCTGCCTGTAATGATTACTCGGCTTTCGTTGAAGAGCTGAAGAAGACGTTCGTCTCTCCTAGCAGTGAGATCGGAGCTAAGTTCCAGCTGCTCAGACGCCGTCAACGGGCCTGTCCAGTGTGCCAGTATGTGGCGGAGTTCCGGACCTTCGCCACTAAGCTAAAATGGGAGGGACTGGCAGAATACATCAGGGACGAGATGGTGGGCCGTGAACTCCCTAATACTCTGGACGCTGTAGCAGACCTGGCCCTACAGATCGACCGACGCGTCCTCACTCGCCCCCGCTCCTCAAAAGCCCCTCACCCCGCTGCTCCAATTACTCGACCGGTCTCTCCCGGTGCGGTCACGCCCTTCGCCTCTAAAGGAACCCATGCAATTGGGTCACCTGACCTCAGAGGAACAGCAGCGTAGATAGAGAGAGGGACGGTGCGCCTACTGCGGTTCTTCAGAACATCGCCGTCCTCAGTGCCCGCTACAGCCGCCGTTGGGAAACGACGAGACCTGGTAAACATTGGGGGTGTTTTACCTGGTGCCACCTCATCCCCCTCAAACCGTTTCCTCCTCAAAATAGCCCACCACTTGGACCAGGGGTCTACTGAACTTGAAGCTCTGTTGGACACAGGAGCAGCCGACAACTTCATGGACCAAAGCCTGGCCAATCGACTCCAAATCCCCCGGTGTAAACTGGATCGTTCTATTCCAGTCACAAAAGTGGATGGTCACCCCCTTCATCCCTTCCCAGTCCAATACCAGACCCAACCTACCCAGATGAGAGTGGGGGACCACCATGAAACCATCCAATTTCTCATCATCTCCAATTCCTCCACACCTCTCATCCTGGGTCACCGGTGGTTTTGCCTCCATGACCCTCACATCTCCTGGTCTACCAATCGTTTAGTCAACTGGGGCCCCACCTGCCATCACCACCTTTCCTGCTCCCCCAGCAAAACCACTAAAACACTCGACCTTCCTCAGACACCTCTGGAGGGTGTCCCCGCTCCCTATCAGGACCTAGTCTGGGTCTTCAACAAAGAGCAGGCCTCTACCCTGCCTCCTCACCACCCTTAGGACATGGAGATCCAACTCCAACTGGGTACCACGCCTCCGCGTGGCCGTCTGTTCTCCCTGTCTCCCGCTGATGTCATGTTTAATATGACTGGCTCTAGAGCAGCAACGACCACAACACAACCAGGGTATAATAGTAATTAAAGGTTTATTTGTAACAGTGCTGACTGGATCCGGGATTCTGGAGTTCTGGTGGTATTGAGGAGAGGAACAGAGTCTTAATGGATGGTTTAGGATGATGAATAGAAACAGCTGTGGTGCCAGAGGGTCTTACTGTTAGCAGAGCCGTGAGAGAGTCCGGGAGGTACGTGTAATCCTGGGAGTTGGGAGGCTGGTGAGGTTGGAAGTTGGAGAGGTGGAGGGTGGACAGGCAGAGCCAGGCAGGAGGGTAGCTGGAGGAGCTAGGGGATCCAGGTGATCAGAACAGGGGGGTAATATCCAGCAGGCAGGGAACACGATCCTGTCTCAGAAGACGATGTCTGTCCGGAGGAGAAGGAGCAAAGATTAATCCACAGGTTTTCTAGAATGAGAGTCAAAGAGAGGCCTGATTACACTCAAAGGAGCATAACAATCCGGCGTCTGAGTCTGGTCTCCTGCTGCCTCTTATGCCACTCCTGATGAACCAATCAAAGGCTGATGGGACGCAGCTGAGCCTGTCACACCCTGGAAGAGAGGGAGAAAAACACCAACCACAACAACACCTGACCCAGAACATAACAGCTGAGACCAGCTCCATGGATGAGTATGTCTCAGAGGCACTCCAGCAAGGTTTCATCCATCCGTCCACCTCCCCAGGGCCTGCCGGCTTCTTCTTTGTTAAAAAGAAAGATGGGGGCCTACGGCCTTGCATAGACTATCAGGGCCTGAACAAGGTCACCATCAGAGACCGTCACCCACTGTCGCTCATGTCCACTGCCCTCCACTCTCTCTCTCAGGCCCGCATCTTCACTAAACTTGACCTAAGGAGCGCCTACAACCTCGTGCGCATCAAAAAGGGTGATGAGTGGAAGACCGCTTTCATCACTCCTACAGAGCATTGGGAGTATCTCGTCATGCCCTTCGGTCTGTGTAACAGCCCCGCCGTGTTCTAACGTCTCATCAACAACGTTCTCCGAGACATGCTGGGCCGGCGGGTGTTCACTTACCTCAACGACATCCTGATCTACTCTCGATCTGAAGCCGAACACATCCACCACTCCAGACTTCTGGAGAACCGCCTTTTCTGCAAACTAGAGAAGTGCTCCTTCCATCAAAGCTCCGTGGCCTTCCTAGGCTTCATCATTTCATCCAAGTGCCTCTCTATGGACCTTCAAAAGGTCTGCGCTGTCACAGATTGGCCTCACCCCATCAGTCTCAAGCAGCTCCAAAGCTTCCTGGGGTTCACCACTTTCTATCGTCGTTTATTAAAGACTACAGCTCCATAGTCGCTCCGCTCACCTCTTTAATCAAACCAGCCAATCAGCCCCGTCCATTCAGTCTTCCCCCAACCGCCAACAAAGCCTTCCGGGACTTCATTCAACGGTTTACCTCAACTCCCATACTGCTCCACCCAGACCCCATGAGACCCTTTGTGGTGGAGGTCAATGCCTCTGACGTAGGAGCTGGTGCCATCTTGTCTCAGCGGGGTTCTGACCAAAAACTTCATCCCTGCAGCTACTTCTCCCGCAAATTCTCTCCCACTCAACAGAAGTATGGCGTGGGAGACCGCAAGCTCCTAGCTACCAAGTGGGCTCTCAAGGAGTGGGGACAGTGGTTGTTGGGGACGGTGGAGCTGTTCACCATCTGGACAGACCACCAAAATCTCATTCACATCCAGTCCGCTAAACAGCTCAACCCTCGCCAGGTCAGATGGGCCCTCTTTCTTTGATCCCTACAACTTCCTGTTGTCCTACCAACCCGGTTCCAAGAATCCAAAGCTGACGCCCTGTCCCGTCAGTTCACTCACTCCATCCCCTCTCAAGACCCCAGTCCCATCTTACCGTCCCAACAGTTCCTGGCTTCTCTCCGCTGGCCCCTGGAAGACTCAATCTGAGCAGCACTCCCCAATGACCCAGCTCCTCCAGAAACTCCTAACAATCGGCTTTATGTCCCCACAGACTGTCGTTGGAAAGCCCTCACGTGGGCTCACTCCTCACCTTTGTCCGGCCATGCGGGCTTTGCTAGGACCCTCAAGCTCCTACAGCGAGCCCTCTGGTGGCCGCAAAAGGCTAAGGATGTTAAGGAGTACACCTCTGCCTGTGACGTCTGCGCTCACTCCAAATCGCTCAACCAGCCAGCCTGACCAGGGGCCCCAATTCACTGCCCGGTTCTGGAAGGCGTTCTTTCGTCTGGTGGGTGCTACGTCCAGTCTCTTATCCAGCTACCATCCTCAGACCAACGGCCAGACTGAAAGGGCCAATCAGCAGCTAGGGCCCTACCTTCGCTGCTTCGTCTCCACCCAGCCGTCGCTCTGGCCCAGATATCTTCTATGGGCAGAGCTCTCCCACAACATGAACATCTCTGTCTCCATTTGAGATATGCTACGGCTACCAGCCGCCCATCTTCGCTCACCAGGAACCGGAGGTGGAAGTCCCTGCTGCCCAGAACATGGTCCAGCAGTGTCGGCTGGCCTGGGTCAAAGCTCATGCTGCTATCGCTCGAGCCCAGTCCCAGTACGTCCACCAGCATTGCAGCCGTCACCGGCCCAGACCCTCTTTCCAACCCGGCGACAAGGTCTGGCTCTCTTCCTCCAACCTGCGCCTCCGGACTGAGTCCAGGAAGCTCACCCTTCGCTTCATCAGTCCCTATGTCATCGACCACTCCATCAACCCTGTCGCCTACCGCCTTCGTCTCCCTTCGGCCCTCAAAATCCATTCTGTCTTTCACGTCTCTCAGCTCAAGCCCTACGTCTCCTTGCCCCTGGTGCCCTCTCTCTCTCCTCTGCCACCTTGCTTCATCGACCGGGTCTACACCGTTCGGCGCATCCTGGACGCCCGTCGTCAAGGTCGTGGGTGGCAGTACGTCGTGAACTGGGAGGGTTACGGCCCCGAGGAACGCTCCTGGGAACCTGCTCGCTCCATTCTGGATCTGACCCTCATCTCTGACTTCCATGCCCTGGAGGGGGGGGCGTACTGTCACGGTTTCCACTTCTTCTGACCGCTCCTCCCACTAAGACTCCATTTCCCATCATCCCTCTGGCCTCACTTCCTCTATAAATGACCCTTCACCCAGGAAGCCAGCGCTCAGTCATTGATTCATTGATTCTATGCCACGAGCTCCAATCATCACCTTCCAGGCTTCTAAGTTTCCATACCAACCTACCAGTAAGTCAGTTTTACTACTTACTTATCGGAGTAGTCACGCGACCTCGCTCCCATCGCGATCCGCACGGCTGCTCTGAGATTAACTGCGAGCACATGATAGCTCAGCGCTAATTACTGCTGCGTTTGAGTCGCAAGCACGCTACACTCAAACTCACAGAGGTCTCAGTCGATTCATTCTGACATCAGCCAGGTACCGTTGGACTTCATTTATGGAATTGGCTGTAGTATTAGAGGTCATGTTGTTCTCCTTAAACTCCATATCAAGAGGTTTCCAAAGATTGTGGCCTAAAAAATGTTTGAGAAAAAAAGTCTCTGGTAATTGTTAGTTTATTATCAAATGACAAACAGCCACAGAAATATCCAAATGAACACAAAGGAATGTGTTTTCATACCTGAACTGGGTTCTGATCCATGTGAAGAGCTCATCCACTGCTTGCTTGTTAAGAACTGCAAGCCAAAAGGAAATATTTTATTAAAAGCTTATTAAAACTAGAGTTCCTGTAAATGAAATGTAGTAAATGCTAAACTTGGTTCCATTGTCTCCCGTCCTGAAATGGAGGTCTTACTCCATGCCTTTGTTGCATCATCCAGATTCACACATGTCACTCCTCTGTTGATGCAGCTGCACTGGCTTCCAGTTAATTCTAGAATTCGCTACAAGATCCTTGTCCTGACGTGGAGAGCCCTGCATGGTCTGACACCAGCATACATTACAGCTTATCTAAAACCCTACACTCCCTCCAGGTCCCTCAGGTCCTCTGACCAATGTCTACTCTCAGTCCCTAAAACCAGACTGAGAACTAAAGGAGACAGGGCCTTTTCATCTGTGGCTCCAAGGCTCTGGAACTCACTGGACTCATTTAGGAAAAAGTTAAAAACCCTCTTTTCAAATCTGCCTTTGTTTAACATGTAGTTACTTGTGTCATGTTTTCTCATTTTCTGCTCATTCGTTCGCATCTGTGGTTTTGTACAATGTTTTCTCTTGTGAAGTGCTTTGTGATTTGTATTGTGAGATGCGCTCTAGAAATAAATTTTTACTGAGAGACTTTAAACCAGTAGGGGGCACTAGGAGGCTATGGTTGAAAGTTTCACTTTTACTGTCGTAAATCATCTCACACCTGAACTGGAGCTTTTCAGCTGATAATCTGTCAGACAAGTTGTTGTTTTTACATTTCTTTTGAATGTATAAATATTATAAGTTCATAAACAGTCTATCTTTCTCTCTCTGCCTCTCTCTCAGCTGTCCGAGCATACAGGTGTGCATTTCAGGTGTGTGTGAGCAGAATAAAATGAACCATGTAATTCAGCGCGAACCTGACGAGACTTTAGGGTCTGGTGAGCAAAACCCCCGGGTCCCTTGTGCAGATCTGATGGGCTTTCAGTCTCGTTTGGCTGGTGCCTGGCGCAAAACATTGTGGCTAGGATAGCAACTAGCTAGCTCATGGGTGTAGGCTAATCTGGTCCAGTGTCGGCGTTTCATGCGGGTTGGGCGCCATCGATTCCACGGATTTTTTACCTGTAAGGTGTTGTAGAGGAAGGCTTTGATTATCAGGTCGGTGTAGGAGAGATTAACCCAGAGTAGCTGTGGGATGCCGCCGCCTGGTTCAGCCTCGGGTCTGCATGCCAGCCAAGCCGCCGCTGAGTAGTGCGTGGAAAGCGGGGAGCCTCCGCTGTCCTGTCCGGGGTATGGGAACAACACGACAGCGGTCCTCCGTTGCCACACCATTGGCCGTGGGGGGTCGACTTGTCTGCTTCATAATCATCCTCCTCTCTCTGGTTTGTTGTTTTTACCTTCCGGCTTCACCGTGCTCGAGTCAGCTCACGGAGACATTCAGGTCTTGTCAGGTTCGGGCTGAATTATTTATATATTTATTTATCTGTGAGGTGGTGTTGAGGAAATCTTTCAGAGCATTATTTTTTACAATATTTCCCCATGTGGTTAATAATCTGACTGGTTAAACTGTGAAATGCTTGCTGAAACAATCCTTCCTCCAGGAGTCCTCCCCCTAGCGTTGCTAGACCGGTTATTATTGCCGTAAAGCAGAAAGTGACATCATCCTGGAGGCTCGGGTCGAGGCTCAAAACTGTTTAGTGCAGTATCTGGCCAGTAGAGGGGTGCAGAGTGCTGTCAAACATGAAACTGGTCAAGTTTCTAACTAAATAATCATTGAGATCAATTTTAGTGCTCTAACTTAAAGTGTTAAAAACGGCTCAATGCTGCTTTAAAGGTCTGTCTTTTTTTTCCAAACAATACGTGTGTAATAAAATATTTTTGAAATTCTGATTTTTTGTTGTGAGATTTTTAACATACCTGGGATACACACACAAGTAGCTGGTAATTCTTCATTGCCATGTCGAGCTCTATAATGCCTCAGCATTGATGAAGATAGCTCTGTGGAGCAGAGCCAACACTTCACCTACAGGGTATGGTACCTACTAGCATGCTATTAGGTACCATTCACTTACAGTGTTTTATGCTAAGCTAATGCTAAAAGAGCATGAATATCCACCTGGATCAGGAAAACCGCTGGGCTGTTTACAAATTGTTTTTGCCCACTTACCTAACTCTGAGGAATATGACAATAGACAAAAAATAACTTACCGGTGGAGTATCCCTTTAAGCATCAGTGGCAGGTTTTTGTTTAGGATTGTGTTTCTGCTCTCAGCTGTGAGTCTGTTTTACTTGGATCAGGATTTTAAGTGTCTGACAACCTGTCGTCATTCAACCGCATCACTCTCAGCACGCTGTGACAGCAGCCCATTCATTACGAGCTGCACTGTTTGTTCAACGCAGCCGACACTACAGGCACTGTTTAACGTAACGCTGTGTGGCGCTAAGCTTAAGGCGAGTGGGTGCTGCTACAGCTAAGCTAACCAGGAGAAGGCGCAGCCGAACTTTAAATCGCCGCCTGAACCTCTGAAATTTTTAACGGGGTTTCACCACACAGCTGACCACAGATGACACAGTGAAGTGGCGGCAGCTTAAACTCTCATCCAACCGACACTACGGGCACTGTTTAACGTAGTGCTGTGAGGCGCTAAGCTCTCATCCAGCCACTAAAAGTGACACGGGGGAAACGTCAGAGCTCCAGACATCCGTTGTGAAACTTATCGCTCTGCTCTTTAATGTGCAGGTCAGGTTGAGCAGTCTCAGAGAAATATTTTCAGCTCACCGTGTCGTAGTAGCTCCATGTAGTTAATTAGCAGCTGGAGTCCCTTATCTGTGACAGCTCATTCATAACAATGTAGAACCCTCCGTGAGTTTTGTTACCTTCACACTATTAGGTGAAAACTTTTCACCTCTTTCCTTCATCTCCTTCAAAGTCAGCTGCTTCACGTCGCCTCCTTTTTGTTTACTTACTTTAAGGAACTCCACATGCACGTCGTCACTCACCGCACATAGAAATAGACTGAATAGATCTCTCCCTATAGATCGAGAATGGATCGGGCCCATTGTCACCAATACCCGATCTAGAATTTTCTTCTATATCTGTACCAATCCCGATCTTAAGATCGGATCGGTGCATCTCTAGTCATTTTGCACCAATTACTATCTGTCAACAAAAAACGTTTTTATTGTCATTTTGAGCTCATTCTAGTTCAAGTTCCCTAGCCTTGCCTCACCTTCCTCCGCTTATCCGGGTCCGGGGGCAGCATTCCAAGTCGGGCATCCCAGGCCATCTTCTCCCAGGCCTTGTCCACCAGCTTCTCAGCTGGAACACCCAGGCATTCCCAGGCCGACCTGAAGATGTTATTTCCTCCAGCTTGTCCTGGGTCAACCCGGGGGCCTCCGGCCATCAGGACATGCCCAAAACACCTCCCGAGGGAGGCGTCCAGGAGGCATCCTAACCAGGTGCCCGAACCACCTCAACTGGCTGCTTTCGATATGGAGGAGCAGCGGCTCTACTCCGAGTCCCGGATGTTCGAGCTTCTAACCCTATCCCTAAGGCTGAGCCCGGCCACCCTACGGAGAAAACTCATTTTGGCCACTTGTATCCGCAATCTTGTTCTTTCGGTCATTACCCAAAGCTCATGACCATAGGTGAGTATTGGGACGTAGATCGACCGGAAAATCGAGAGCCCTGCTTTCTGGCTCAGCTCCTTCTTCACCACCACCAATCAGTTCAGCATCCGCATCACTGCAGACACTGCCCCAATCTTCCTGTTGATCTCCCGTTCCCTCCTTCCCTCACTCGTGAACAAGACCCCGAGATACATAAACTCCTCCACCTGGGGCAGGACCTCTCTCCCGACCCGGGGTTGGCAATCCACCTTTTTCCGGTCAAGAACCATGGTCTCAGATTTGGAGGTGCTGGTCCTCATCCCAGCCGCTTCACACTTGGCTGCGAACCTCCCCAGCAAGAGCTGTAGGTCAGAGCTCAATGAAGCTAGGAGGACCACATCATCCGCTAAAAGCAGAGACGAGATTCTCCTGCCACCAAACTTAACACCCTCCGCACCACAACTGCACCTAGAAATCCTGTCCATAAAGGTTATGAACAGGACTGGTGACAAAGGGCAGCCCTGGAGGGGTCCAAACCTCACCAGGAACAGGTCCAACTTACTGCCGGCAATGCGGACAAAACTCACACTCCTCTGGTACAGGGACTGAATGGCCCTTAACAAAAGACCATCCACCCCGTACTCTTGGAGTGCCCCCCACAGGGTGCTCCTGGGGACACGGTCATAAGCCTTCTCCAAATCCACAAAACACATGTGGATTGGTTGGGCAAACTCCCATGACCCCTCCACCACCCTAGTAAGGGTAAAGAGCTGGTCCACAGTTCCATGACCAGGACGAAAACCACATTGATCCTCCTCAATCCAAGATTCAACCATCGACTGGACTCTCCTCTCCAGTACCCTGGAGTAGACCTTTCCCGAGAGGCTGAGGAGTGTGATCCCCCTATAGTTGGAAGACACCCTCTGGTCCCCCTTCTTAAAAATGGGAACCACCACCCCGGTCTGCCACTCAACAGGAACTGCCCCCGATGACCACGCAGTGTCAGCCATGACAGTCCTACAACATCCATCGCTTTGAGATACCCAGGTCGGATCTCATCCACCCCCTGGGCTCCGCCACTGTGTAGTTGTTTGTCTACCTTAGTAACTTCTGCCCCAGATATTGGGCAGTCCATCCCCAGGTCTCCCAGCTCTGGTTCCTCATAGGAATACATGGGGAGCTCCTCAAAGTATTCCTAGTAGTAGTTCAAGTTCATCTAGTAAAAAACAGCCTGTTAAAGCTGCACTCAGCAGTGTTGTAAACAAACTAGGTATCGCTAGCTCTTTTACAAAAACACATCTCAGAGCACTCACCCCTCCCATTGGGTATAATCCATAGATCAGCCTTCCAACTGCCATGGGACCCTGCTTTGACTTGGTAACAATGCAGAGTCTGACTCCAGCCAAAAATACGTTCCCCCAGGTTTTTCCTCTTTTCACCTCCAAATGTTTTTAGTTTTCTGCTAGTTGAAAATGTGGTTTTTTGGGGGGACTCTGGTATTTTTTCCTAAAATGGAAGCGCTAACAGCTGGTTGCTTCTGTCCTCCTTGCACTTCCGGGATCTTTTGCTGCAAAATGTGCCTGGGTGGATTATGGCAGATCCAAGCAGTGCGGCAGACAGACAGCCAGATTGTCCAATCTTATCGTTCGGTCCGAACGATAGGATTGGCTGAAGTTTTTAGAGAATTGCGGGACAACCACTTTATTGATTTCTTTTGGGTTTTTTTTAATCTCCACAATATACTGTATTTATAGCTATACTATGTTAGAATGTTGTTAAGAGACATGAAAAAAAAAAACGTTAAAAGCCACATTGTTTACCAAATGAACAAGTGCAGCTTTAAGTGAAAGCTCACACAAAATATCAAGGCACTCTAAAATATATTTAAGCACAACACTTAGAAATGGCTATTTGTGGTTTAAAGTCATTATTGCATGTTACTGTGTTCTTATAACCCTTTAAAGTCCATCTTTCAAGTTGTTTTTTAATTCATAATGTATTTCAATTTGTCTGCGATGGACTGGCGACCCGTCCGGGGTGTCCCCCGCCTCTCGCCCCTTGACCGCTGGAGATAGGCACCAGCTGCCCCGCGACCCTCTGTGGAGGAATAAGCGGCTACAGAAAATGGATGGATGGATGGATTTCAATTTGTTGAAAATATAAAGTTGATCACATTTTTTTGTGTTTGAAAGACACGCAAATGCTTGAATTTGTCCTTAGATGTACCAAAATGCAGCTTCCGGCCAAAAACTAGCATCTTTCTGTCACGTGATGTCATGGCGTCACTGTAGGCACACTGCGGATATTCGTATTACTGAAAGGATTGCGTTTGTAGATAGCACACAGAGAGATTGAGATTAGTCAAAGATGGTGAAAGCTTGTCTATGTGGAGGTTGTTCAAACTCCTGTCTGGACATCGGATGCATCGATTTCCTTTGAGGACAAACCCAGTATTTTGAGCGTGGGTGAGGTTTGTTCAAGCTGGACGGAAAAATTTCTACGTAAGGGCTGTGTCTGCTAGCTCCGTAGTTTGCGGTGCGCGTTTTCATGAGGAGGACTACGATGAAAGTGTCTTGAATGAGCAGAAGATGGGTTTTAAAAGCCAGGATATGGTCAGGCTGAAGCCCTCTGCTGAAGCAGCAGCGTGAGGAACAAGGAGGTGAAACCGTGTCATCACAGATAGCTAATGCAGGCTGCAGCACCATCACTCAACGAGGAATTACGTTCGGAAAAGTGAATTTTCTCTGGTAATGATTACTTTTACATCATATATGTTTACCTCTGATATATCGTAGTAATGTAGACTTGTGATTTTACAACTCGTTTGATTAAAATCTTTAGGTGTTTATTAATATTTACTCCAAAATGTAGCCCAGCAGTGGGGCAAGCTAACGGCTAATGTTTGTGTAGCTGGCAACACAACTACGGTCAATTAGGGTGACAAGACGTCCCGTTTTATCCGGGACAGTCCCAATTTTGAGTCATGTGACCTTATGAAACATTTTAAATAAATCACAAGACGGAATCTGAAGACGTGATGAGGAGGATATCTGGAGTGGAGAGGAGGAGGAGAGAGGTGCTGCTGCTGCTAAACATTAATTCTGTTATTCAAACAGAGAGTCTCTTGTATTTTAAAATCTACAGCATCCTATTTATTCAGATTTCCATTTAGAAGCTAAAGGATGAGATTGAAAAAACGGTTGACTTAGGAACAAAAAAAATGTAGTTTGGCTTCAGTTGAAACACTGAAGCTCTAAAATACATCCATGTGATAGGAAATGCTGTAAATAGCTGCATAAATTCCTGTTGGATTGTTTCATGTTTCTCTGAAATCCCAGGATTTCAGTGTCTATATTTAGTCAGGTAATGTTCAATGTAATAAATCTGCATTTGTGTACCTGTGTTTTCTAAAGAATGGCAGATGTAACTTCCATAATGGAGCAGGTGAAGCTGAAGTCATTCCTGATGCTGCTGATGAACACCACGATGTGATAGAAGACAGTCTGTCTACACATCACCACCAGCTGACCTCGGTCAGCGCAGCGCAACTCCAGATGACTCATTTCATATCGATCATCAGGTAAATTTCAATATTATTATTTCAAGATTATAGAACCATACATGGATAGAAAAGGCTGGTCAGTGTTACTTTCCACCAACAATAAGCACCTTTATAAGTTTGGAATGTTTGTTAAACATTATATATTTTGTCTTTTAGCCAACCATCAAATATTGCTTGTCATGATGAGCTGATGGAGCTGTTCTCATTCTGTAATTGTGGTGAAAGAGCAGAGGCCTTCATCACTAAAACATCTGGCACTTTTATAGAAATTCAACAGGTTTGTGTGAGTCCATTTTACTGAAAGTCTCTATCTCTGTTTACAACAGATCAACAGTTTACATGGGAGATTTTTTTTCTATATATATTTCAGACATGCTGTTACTGTGGTCACACAAGACCCTGGTAGAACCAGCCAGTCCTCCACAAGGACACCTGTCCATCTGCATCCTGCTGCTGTCTGGAGCCTCAGGATGGATGATGTCACAGACTCTGCTCCCTACTGGGTGTAAACCATCTCCACAGGGACTTTAGGCAGTTTTTGGTGTATATAATAATGTTTGTACTATCATTAAAAACTAAGCAACAAGTTATTTCAGAATTTTTATCTTTTTTACACAGTTCATACAAACACTGTTTTATATTATAAAAACAGTTACCACTCTAGTCCAGATCAGGCCAGTGGAAGTCCTTGTAGTGTCCAGCTTCATAGTTATTACTTTTATACACACTCTCTCTATATAAATATACTGTATATATGTGTTGTACTATATCATATTATATTATACCATTCATGTATATACAGTAGTTCACTGATGTTTTTTCACCTTCAAAAATAAAAGTTTCAGAGATGTACTGTAGCTTTGCTTATTTAGTTGATGTAATATTGTAGATAAGGTAAGAATGCATGATAAATAAAGCATGGTATTAAAATGTCATAAAACTTCAAAAGATAAACGAATGAATGAATACTGCAGCCAGCCTGAGAACATGAGGGTTCAGGTCCAGGAATCCTGGTGGATCCAGAGTCAGCAGCAGCTGCCTGAAGGGTTGGAGCTCTAGACAGCACACACTGGATGCTGCTGTCCATCGCTCCACACTGACACCTGAATAATAAGAGATCATTTATATTAGAAACTATAGTTATGAAAAGCAGCATGATGATTACTGAGCTTTAGCATACAGCTAAATAAAAAACTACTTGGTCGTATGATCATTCAAAAAGTAAGCACTTCAGCTGCTTTATTTTGTAAACCTCCCTATGCTTTAATAGAGCTGTGTTTATACAGATTTAATGATGTTATGGCATCACTTTTTTGTAAATAAAATTATGTTTTTGGAACTTCACTTACCAGTTCACGTTGCTCAGTCTGTGCACACTTTGACGTTCCCCTGACTCGTTATCGCTTCTATGACTGTTTAAATCATCTCTCTCTTGACTGCCAGCATTAGGTGTTGCTGTTGGCTCAAAACTATACAGTGGTGAGCATTCAGCACCAAAATTATAGGCCAATACTTTTGAATTTGACCACATCTTTGGCACAGCGCCATGTAAACAGCGATATGAACAGCTGATAGTTTAGCGAGCGAGTTATCCCTCTTGCATCACTTCCGGTTTTTCCACTGTTTTCAGGTGGGTGAAGAGAAAACGCACTAGGAGGCACCAAAACATGCATTTATAATTAGATTTCAGTCATTAGAACATTTGAAATACTTTTTATATAGATCCAGCTATTCAAAATAGCTTAGTTGGCTTTAAAGTGGAAGATGGACTTTAAATCAATCTCAAACCAAGATGAGGGCAGCTAGAAAACCCCAAAACTGGGTCATTGTAATATTAGCATGTGTGTTTAGTAAATGTGAGCTCAATGCATGCTGACATTAGCATTTAGCTACAGCTCCCATCATATTTGTACTTGTCAGTGTGATTCCCTTCTTCACTGCAACATCTTTTAGTAGCTTTATCTGATTGATGGTGGGAAACCAGGTAATGCTGCTGATGGTGATTCCATCTAAATGCTGCATGCTCACCCTGGTTTACACATGAATGGATTTCTTAATTAGTGCCTCATTTAGATGCACATGCCTCTTTTCGCTGCAGGATCAAATTACTTTGTTATTATATAGCAAACAGCTCAGAGTGAGGGAGGGGGTTGACTGACAGGCTGCTCTCCAAGGTTTACAAAAGTTAGCTCTTAATTGTTTTGGGTATTTTACATACTAACAGAATAATTTGAGTTAATTCAGTCAGTTTTACTAGTAGAGTATCAACAGTGTTGGGCAAGTTACTTCAAAACTGTAATGCATTATTGATTACTTATTACTGTCATTTTAAAGTAATTTGTTACATTACAATATTACTGTTTTTTAAATGTAAGGCATTACACTACTTTTGCATTACTTTTAGTTACTCTCACCAAAAATAATGTAAATATGGATTTGACATCTACATGAACTCATTCTACATCCAGTGGAAAGTGATGTGATGCATACATGTAGCTATCCAACTATCTGGATATTAACCCATCCATCATTTATCCATCATCCATCCATCATTTATCATCCATCCATCCATCATTTATCCATCATCCATCCATCATTTATCCATCATCCATCCATCATCATCCATCCATCCATCATTTATCCATCATCCATCCATCATTTATCATCCATCCATCCATCATTTATCATCCATCCATCATTTATCACCCATCCATCATTTATCATCCATCCATCATTTATCATTCACCCATCCATTATTTATCCATCATCCATCCATCATTTACCATCCATCCACCCATCCATCATTTTCCATCCATAATCCATCCATCCATCATTTATCCATCATCCATCCATCATTTATCCATCCATCCATCAATCATTTATCATCCATCCATCCATCATTTATCCATCCATCCATAATTTTCCATCCATCCATCCATCATTTATATCCATCCATCCATCTATCAATCACTTATCATCCATCCATCCATCATTTATCATTTATCCATCATCCATCCATCATTTACCATCCATCCATCCATCCATCAATCATTTATCATCCATCCATCATCCATCCATCCATCATTTATCATCCATCCATCCATCATTTATCATCCATCCATCCATCATTTATCATCCATCCATCCATCATTTATCATCCATCCATCCATCATTTATCATCCATCCATCCATCCATCATCTATCGTCCATCCATCCATCATTTATTGTCCATCCATCCATCCATCCATCCATCCATCCATCCATCCATCCATCCATCCATCCATCCATCCATACATCATTTATCCATCCATCCATCATTTATCATCCATCCATCCATCATTTATCATCCATCCATCATTTATCACCCATCCATCATTTATCATCCATCCATCATTTATCATTCACCCATCCATTATTTATCCATCATCCATCCATCATTTACCATCCATCCACCCATCCATCATCCTCCATCCATCCATCATTTATCATCCATCCATCCATCATTTATATCCATCCATCCATCCATCCATCCATCCATCCATCATTTATCATCCATCCATCCATCCATCATTTATCGTCCATCCATCCATCATTTATTGTCCATCCATCCATCATTTATTGTCCATCCATCCATCATTTATTGTCCATCCATCCATCCATCCATCCATCCATCCATCCATCCATCCATCCATCCATCCATCCATCCATCCATCCATCATCTATCCATCCATCCATCATTTATCATCCATCCATCCATCCATCCATCATTTATTGTCCATCCATCCATCCATCCATCCATCCATCATTTATCGTCCATCCATCCATCATTTATTGTCCATCCATCCATCATTCATCATCCATCCATCCATCCATCCATCCATCCATCCATCCATCCATCCATCATTCATCATCATCCATCCATCCATCATTTATCATCCATCCATCCATCATTTATCATCCATCCATCCATCATTTATCATCCATCCATCCATCCATCCATCCATCCATCCATCCATCCATCCATCCATCCATCCATCCATCCATCCATCATTTATCCATCCATCCATCATTTATCATCCATCTATCCAACCATGTATTAACCCATCAAATCTACATACAGTATATTTAAATCAACACACACACACACACACACACACACACACACACACACACACACACACACACACACACACACACACACACACACACACACACACACACACACACACACACACACACACACACAAACACACACACACACATATGCCTGAGGCAGCTTCTGCATGAGAATCCTTATTCATTAGTTTGACTCCTACCTCCACCTGTCTGCTCCTCCTTCTGTAGCAGACGCTGTATGACGCGCGCTTTCCTCTGCTCGGTGCAAGACAGAAAGCAAACTCTCCAACTTGTGATGTGAATAATCTAGTCTGTTAGAGTGACTCTTTATCACAAAACTTCTCAGTTCGCTTCAGTTTCTGAGCAGCGCACTGCAGGCCTTGATTGCCATGAGCGCGCAGGACTTGGGCAGTGCACGCGACTTGTGCGCGCTCCTCCAACACAGTTCGGAACCACGCATGAGTTTGCTGCGTGGCCCAGACAGAACCGGACTCATCTCTGCTCTGTCTGACTACAGGAAGTGAAACATTTGATGCTGAGTGACGTTTCTCCTCAGGAAAACCACCACTTCAGTTCGGGTTAAACATGCACTGTAACGCGCTACGTGTTACTGACGTTGTACCAGTAAAATATGACAGATTTTTTTTCTGTAATGCCTTACATTACTGCGTTACCGAAAAAAGCTATGCATTGCAGTAATTAATTACTTTTGTAACTTGTTACTCCCAACACTGAGTATCAAGCATGTGACTGTAAATGTGTCTTGTTCTGACTCTATATTTTGAGATATGAGATAATACAAGATGACTTTATTGTCATTGCATCAGCGTCCTGATACAACGAAACTTAGTTTCAGTAGAGCTGTTCCAAGATTCAGACAAACAACATAATACAAAACAGGAAACAGTTGACTGTGGGCATGCACATATGTATGCACTCCCTTTTGTAGAGGAAAACGCTTGGAGGGGAGGGTGTGTGTGGAGGTGATAAAAAACATGTTCATTCCCCTAGGCTCAAGGGAACTCAGAGACGTGAACAGGAAAAAAGGCCTCCTACATTAAAAGCACAAAACTCTGACAGCCACAAACATAAGACACGTGATGGAGTGTGTGGGGGTATACGGGAGGTCGAGTTTGCAGCATTAGCGCGGCCATCAGACCAAGGTTGCAGGGGTAGGAAAGAGTTGATAAGGTCCGAGGCGCACATTGACGTGTAGGGCGTGATGTGCGTCAGTAGGATGTGTGTGTTGTGATCAGTACATGTGAGGGAGAGGGAGGGGGAGCACCCACCCTCAGCTGCTACTGGAGATAATTTAGGTGTTTGCGTGTTGCTTATGTCTCTGTGGAGCTTTAAATATGAATCCCTCCCCCGAAGCTACTGGCTGACAGCTGTGACAGTGAGAGTGAGGATAAAATACAGGATACATATTCATTTTCTCAACATTTGCTCCCAAACTCTGAGTTAAAATATACCTCCTTGCATTCTCATTAATTTGTCATGTTCACAGACGATACCAAGGGCCTGTATCTGTACCTATTTGAGGAGCACTCTGGTGCATCTACTTCAAAAATGACGGATTCCATTTTGAAAACACTTTCCTAAAATGGCCATATAAAATAAATATAGCGAGTCTTGGGGTAATGTGTGTTTCCATCAATGAAATATTGAAGAGCTTTTTTTAGCCATAAAGCTCCCCTCCTCCAACCTGCAGGCTTTTATGGCAACCGTGATCACGATCGTCTCCCAGAGTGGAGCAGCTAATGGACATCACACACGCAACACTACTCTGTCTCCTCCATTTGATATTTTCCCTCTTGCAGCCACCTTTGTTTTTAAATAACAGTCTGCTGAGACTGGTGACCTTCTGAGGTGTCCACCCAGCGTTAGGACAGGCTCCATCTGCCAGGATGAGCACGATGGATGACTGGTTTGTCACATGTAGTTTCTACTGAAGGGCAACAGAAATAACTTTTTGTCAACTCTTTCTAAGAAACTGTCACTTCAGGTGATTTATTGTCCAGATTTTAAAATGTTTTCCCTACAGTGCTGCTTTAGGACCTGGAACTGACGGCCACAACTCTCTGACAGGATTTTAAAACTTCAGTCAAAGAAGTGAAGTGTTGACTGAACAAATCTCACTTCCAGAGATTTTAACCTTGAAACTTATCAATACTTTAGCTTTTATCTACAGAAGCTGAGAAAGGCCATGTTTACAACAAGTTATTTCCAGTTTTATCTCATTCTTCAGCCAGTTTGGGTTTAAATATGTCAATCTCCTGCATTAATCTAGATTAATTTCAAAATTAATCTAGATTTAAAAAATTCATCTTTGCCCACCTCTACTATATACACAAAATAAAATGGACCTATTTACACAAGCCACCAGAATAAACAGAGGTCAAAATGTCAATCAAAAAGATGAAGATACATATCAGAACCCTGTTAAACTGTGGTATAACGTCTGACAGATGACCTGCAGCTCCTTTTTATGTCGGAGTAAAAGTCTACTGAACAAGC
This sequence comes from Callopanchax toddi, assembly GCA_006937965.1. NCBI lineage: Eukaryota > Metazoa > Chordata > Actinopteri > Cyprinodontiformes > Nothobranchiidae > Callopanchax > Callopanchax toddi. The sequence continues at coordinate 1,182,479 of SSNR01000062.1, read as the reverse complement.
TGCTCAAAGCTTTTACAGTCTCATGCAGGAGGTGGGAGGTGTTGTCCATAATGGATGTCAACCTGGACATCATCTTCTCCTCCCCAACCTGCTTGATGGACCTCAGTGGACAAGTCCAGGACAGAGCTGACCCTCTTAACCAGTCTGTTTAGTTTCCCTTTGTCCCTACCTGCAATTCTACCGCACCAGCAGACCACAGTATAAAAGAGAGCAGACATTACCACAATATTGTAAAAGGTCCTTAAAAGAGTCCAGTTCACCCCAGTAATGATGCGTAGGTTGTCTTTTAACCTGCGGGTAATCTGTGGTACCCGCAGGTCAGGTTGGGCTGGGATAATAAATTCTTACTTCAGTGTGGGGCGGGTTTATCAGGGGTCGCGTTAACAAAGAATTTTCCGTCATTGAGGTTGTTTTTTTTTACTTAGACGTTCAAATCTGAAGGCTGTGGGTCTTTTTGTCAAATTACAATCACACACCTGTGTGTGTGTGTGTCTGTGTGCGTGCATGTGTGTGTGACACAAAGAATGGGTCTGAAAGTTGTGTAAGTCACTTTCTCCGCAAACTTTGGGATTTATAAAAGGAAACGTGACAGAAAAAGGTGGTAACTTTATGCAAACTTTGAACCTTGCATAAACACATTTTAGAGATGGTCAGACTAAATAAAAGCACATTCAATCAATATTATACTGTGTTTTTAATAATTCAGGGTGGGTTGTAAAAATAGACACAGTGATGCAGGGTGGTTTGGTGCAGGTCAGAAGTTTTCAAATGTGTAGAACCAGTGGGGCAAAAAAAAAAAACCCTCCTAACCTACGCAACACTATACCCCAGAGGATCTCAGCTGCCTTAGAAGGTGAAGACGACTAAGACCCTTTTTGTAGAGCCTCTGGATTGGTGGACCAGTCCAGTTTGTTGTTGAGGTGAACATCTAGATATTTGTACTCCTCCACCGTTTCAATGTTCAAACCCTGGATGTTCACTACTGTAATGTGGGGTGATTTCTTACTGAAGTCAACCACTAGCTCCTTCCTTTTGCTGGCATTGATCTAAAGATGGTTTTGTTCACTCCAGCTGACAAAGTCATTAATGATCTCTTGTATTCCAGTTTGTTCTCCTCTGACACCCAAACAATGATGGTGGCATTGTCCGAGAACTTCCAGAGATGGGTGAAGGGTGAAGAAGGGTGAAGAGGAAAGGAGCAAGTACTGTTTCTTGTGGGGCCCCTGTGCTACAGTCTACCGCCTTAGACACCAGCTCCTGGAGCCTCACATACTGGGGTCTCCTGGTAAGGCATGGGTCTAGATCAGTGATTCCCAACCTGGGGGTCGCGACCCCCACTAGGGGTCGCCAAAGCCTCTCAGGGGGTCGCCAGGACCTCTCTACTTTGAGGGGTTAAAATGTATTTATTATATTTTTTAATTAAAGTTTACCAAATTAATTTATTCTGACCTTAATATTAAATAACATGCATTTATTTCATGTTTGTCTAACATAACGAAGTATTTACAGTTTTGTAATAATTATTGAGTTAATAAAAAATGAAAAATAACTAGCGATCTGTACAGGAAACCCGATCGGTACTGCGCATGTGCGAAGCTTAGTATGAACACACCGGTCTAGTAGCGACGCATGTAGCTGCTGCAGAGAGCCCTCCTCCCTGTTGGATAAACTAAAGTTTCCAGCGGAGACACCTGGACAGTCCTACATGATCCAGTGAACTTTCAACAGCATCGCCAGTAACGGACTGGGCACCGGGAGATCTCCTGGTCTCCTCGCCGCTGACCCGCTCCGTGATCATACCGACGATCAGGACGTTTCTAATAAATAAATAAACAATCCTTCATGGCTCCTCGGGCGTCAGTCCTCCTAAAAGCTGCAAAAACGCAGCAAAGTTGAGTCACAGACCCTCTCCTCTCTGTGGGTTCGAGTGCGCTGCAGACCTGACCCCCCTTCCTCCCCCCTCGACGGCCCGCGCGCGTGTTAGTGTGCGCGTCACCGAGGAAAGAAGCAGACAGGGATAATAGACCTAAAAAGAACTAACAACTTTATAAACTAAAGTTTTAAGTTGTAACAAAGGATATTGCAATGTTAGAAGATGGTCAACTACATACAAAAATACATGATATTAATATTGAAATCCTTGTTTTATATTATTTTAATTAACCAGGTAAATTTGATTGAGATTAAGAACATTTGTTGAGCATTCTGAAAAGCATTAGGTTTTGCAAATGACACTAATAGTCTGTCAGAGAAAGTCCAGCTTTAGACATTTTGGGGGTTTAATGGGATGATTCCAGTGTGATGTGATGAGTAGAACTGATTCTATAGGAGAGAAATCATCTGATATGAAGGCTGATTCAACCTGTCAGAGTCAGAATGGATGAACATCTGATTTCTTATCACGTCTTAGCAAGTGAAGTAACTGGTAAACCGCCTGGATTTAAATTAGTGTTACAGGAAATAATCTGTTGAGAAAAGTCAAAGACATGTTGAAGTAGCCGAAATTTGGCTCACTTTTTTTTTCCATGTGTCAAATTGAGATTAAGACTGATCTGTGTTTACAGGAAATAATCTGTTTAGAAAAATGCTGTTTTTAGTTTTATTTGTAATTATTTTTGTTAAAAAAATCAAAGCATATTAAAAAGTGCTTGAACTATTTTATCGTTTCTTACTGGAAGTGGGAGGTGTGTGTGTGTGGGGGTGGGGGGTGGGGGTGGGGGGTCGGGTCGGGGGGGTCGCCCAGAAAATTGACAGGTAAAATAGGGGTCCCTTGGAAAAAAGGTTGGGAACCACTGGTCTAGATCCCTCCGGACTAGTGGGCAGTTATGGGGAAGTATGGTCCTCTCTATTGTCTTTATCAGGTGTGAAGTGAGGGCAACAGGTCTGAAGTGGTTTGGTTACTTAGGGTGCGTTGTCCTTGGGACTGCTTCTAGCTGTATGTTGTCCACAGAATGGTAACCCTACCCTCTCCAGACTGAGACTGATGTTAAAGATTTATGTAAGTAAGTAGGCCTGGGCGATAAATTGATTGAATGAATTAATTCGATTTTTTTTGTTGCTGGCGATTTCAAAAATAAGTAAATCGAGTTTTTGTGTAATGGCATATTTTTGGCTCCCCGGAGCTTCCGTAGAATTAGTTTCACATAGTGTGGCAAGCGACAACATCAGAGCACACACGAAACAGCATCAACAAGCGACAACATGGCTACCGCTGGTCAGAGTGGGCAGTTTGTTCCCAAAAAGGAATAAAATCATCGGTTGTGTGGAACTGGTATGGGTTTGCTGCGACAGACGTGGCGCAAGAGACCCCATGCTGCAACATTTGCCAAAAGCCTATCGCAGTTAAAGGTAGCAGCACCACAAACCTCTTCCAACACCTGAAACAGAGGCATCCCGCTGAATATGAAAAATGCCAGTCTCTCCGAGACGAACAAAACAGCAGTGGCCAACAAACGTTAGCTAAAAAACAGCTAACTGTAGCCGAATCATTTGCACAAGGCACAGCATATGACCGTAAAGGGGCACGGTGGAAAACAATCACCGAAGCGGTCGCTTTGCATATTGCCAAAGACATGGTACCCATATATACTGTGGAGAAGACGGGGTTTATTAATTTGATTAAAACCTTAGACCCCAGATATGAGCTACCCAGCCGCAAGTACTTCAGTGAAGTCGTTTTGCCCCAGCTGTACAACAACACATGAGAGAAAGTCAGCAGACAAATCGAGAAGCTGTCCTTTTATTCGGCAACAACCGACATGTGGTCCAGTCGGACTATGCAACCGTATATGAGTTTAACGGTGCATTTCATTAACAATGCGTGGGATTTGCGGAGTATTTCCCTCCAAACGTCATACTTTCCCAAGAACCACACCGGTGAACTTATTGCCAAGGGACTGAGAGATATTCTCGACTTCTGGAATCTGTCTGAGGATTGTCTATGCTGCATGACAACTGACAGCGGCATGATTAAAGCCCTGAGAGCGGACAGATAGCCAAACCTCCAGTGCTTTGGACACAAACTACACAAAGCTATTGGTAAGTCTAACAATAATTAGAATAAAACATTCACTATTGACAAGAGCACATATTATCCTCATCCAAACCACAGTAAAGCTAGATGACGCTTGTTGTTTCATAATACTACTACTACTGTCATTTAGCAAAGGCTTTTTTCCAAAGCAACTTACATCTACAGAGCTCTCAACCCTCACGCAATGAGCGTGAGACTCACGCATTTTGCTGTCTTCACACGCACTCACACCACACATGTGATTTCTTACGCTGAAAATAACAAAGCTGATCCTGAACGCATCACCAGCCACGCATTTTGACCAGCGTTTTCAGAAGTGCCGTAACTCTGCGACCATTTGCTCTATCAGAAAGATTCAAACAGTTTTGGAAAGAGGAGAACTTGCACTACTGGGTCATCTTAGTGGTATTATGGTAATTTCACTTCTGTGCCCCGGTCGGCCCGCGAATCACGAGCTGCAGTGAGGAGCAGGAAATGAGACACAGAAAAAGAGAAACTGACCAAACAGAGCTAATTCTGTTTAATGAAGACCTTTCCAGGTTGTAAATCCACCACAGAGGTTCCTGGATTGTTTTGAGTTTAAAGGAGAAGCTGAAGCAGTGATTTCTTGAAGGAAAAAAAGGTAAGAATTGACCGATTGAATGAATTGATTATCAGAATGAATGAAGCTGGGTAGTGTAGATATTATTTAGATTTGATACTTTCATTGCATGTGTAGCGTAATATAACCTGATTTTATCGTTATAGTACGGACACACTTCTACAAGGTTATCAGCTTAGTTTTGTCGGTTTTATGCTAAGCACTGTTAGCTACCTTCACTAACCTGATGGTTATGCAGGCTTTCTAGATTCTCTTTGATTCAAAGGGAGACCTACGTACGTATATTTGAAAGGTATAACCCAGAAGCTGACTTAGACTTCAGTTATTTTATTAAAGGAAACAGATTGAATAAACAGACAGATGTGAGGTAGGTAGTTGCATCTTAAGAGATTCTTCTGATGTTATTAAGCTGAGAGTTAATGACGAGAGCCCGTGATATGTTATTATCTAGGGATCTCGGCTAGAAAGGAGGGGAGCTGAGCTAACTGGATCGAGTGTTATTTATCAATAGCCTCGGTTTTACCAGATCGGAGTTGGATACCTGCTAAGACCGCTCCAGATCGCCTCGGCGTGAGGTGGAGGTGGAGGTTCGTCGGTGTGATCGTTGATCTGACGAACCTCAGAGTTATCCCCGGTGACGTGACGTTACCGCAGGCACGGAGGAGTCTGTCGAGCCGGTCTAGCTGGTCCATGATCGGCTGGTGCAGAGGCTAACCGGCTTTCCCATGGCAGGTGGAAAGAAGCAGACAGATGGTGTCTGGCTTCTTAGCCGGAGCAATGTTCTCGACCGGTGAGGCTGGTTACTCACGAGCTCGGTCGGCACCGAGGCCTTCCGTGTAGCGGAGGAAAACGGAGGCCGTGTTCTCTCGTCG
>SSNR01000062.1:1147480-1168782 GCA_006937965.1 Callopanchax toddi | reverse complement strand
ATTCGGGCCAAGGCACTGAACGTAGCCTTGACACCTTTGTGTCCAGCGGACGGAGAATCATGAGCCTGAGAGATCATTTCTTCTCGTAGTGAAGGCGGCACCACGAGGACAGGTGAAGAGGGAGGCCTAGCCACATGCATAAGCACCCCCCTTTCCATCCTCAGAGTGGCTCTAACACGAAAGAGAGAACGAAGTTCAGGTATAGAGTCAAGGTCGGCTGGAGAGGGTTGAGAAGTTTTTGGATCAGCCAGAAACCGGATCATCCTGCTGATAGCAGGGTCCTGGTCCTGGAGAGAGACAATGTCGTTTTCAGAGACAGCTGGAGTGACAGAGACAAACCCATCCGACGGTTGGTCGGAGGACGTCTTGGCGGCTTGAGCTCGCGTCCCCACGCACACCTCTGCAGGTGCACGTGAATGAGAAGTGTCACTCTCGGGAGGTCCCTGGGAGGTAAAGTACCATGGCGTGCCGCAGTGGGCACCCTGTTTAGCCAACGAGTCGGCAAGGTCATTCTTATCTTTGTCCATGAGTAGGAGTTGACGGAGATTGTTATGCTCAACGTCGTCTACTAGAGCATCTGCTTCCTCCACAATCTTTTCGATGTGGGACAGAATTTCTGGAGGTCTCCCTGGAGGGAGGCTCTGTTGTTCTTCTACCAGACAGCGATGTTGAAGTCCAGCAGGGAGGGTTATGGGTTTGGGTTCTTTGCCTCGGGTCCACATCCTGGCCCTACCGTAATCAATTACTAGTTGAAGGCGATTCGTGAGGTCGTTCCCTGCAATGAAGTCGGCGTTTATGGACTCAGACACGTACACTGGGTGGTCGAATTCCATCCAACCGACCTCGAAGTGAAGGAAAGTCATGTGATGTATACGCTCAGACCTATTCACAAACCCCTGAATATCCACTTTACATGGAACCAGGTCTGGTGTGTAACCCTCTATCTCAGTGACTAGACAGATGGCGTCAAGGAAGAGGCGGGACATGAAAGTGAGGTCTGCGCCTGTGTCCATGAGAGCCTTAATGGTGAGCGCGTCCTCCACCCTTATAGGTAGGAGCGGCTTGTCTCTCTCATCTCTTACGAAGTCACAGAGATAGGTCACCCCCCTGATGTAACTAGGAGGATGCACGTGGTGCCCTTTGTCAGGTGGTTTAGCCCTCCTCTTTTCTTCAGGGTCCCTTTTAGTGACCCTGCGTTTACCCCTAGGAATTTTTTCAGCACGGACAGCTGCGATAAACGCCCTCAGTGAGTCTGTGGGGGATTCTTCTTCTCCCCCCTCTGAACTGGAGGCCTGTTCATCGACAGCAGTGGCTGTGATTGGCAGCATGTGTCCTACTGGTTTCCGGAGGTCTTTAAAGGAGAACTTAGAAGGTAAGTCACGGTCACCACGTCGCCTAAGGCTGGCTGGCGAATGTGAGATCTTCCGAGGATTCACCAGTGAGCGCCAACGTTCAGCACGTGGGCTCCACCTGGGTCTTTTTGACCTTTTGTGTAAGGGGGAGCATTTAAACTTCGCCCCTTTGTAGGGTGTCTTGGGCCGTGGCCCAGAAGATGAGTCAACCACTGTGTCTTGGAGCACTGTGGTGCATGAGGCCTGTGGGTTTGAGCGGGAGTCGTCGTTTGCGGGAAGCTCCGCATCAGACCCCTGTGGGTTAAGGTTGTCGAGGGAATTATTTCTGAAAATATTCCCCGCGCGCTCTCTGTATTCCTTCACGGTCGTCTTATTGAAACGATACTCGCTCAGAATACCTTTGTAGGATGGATGTAGGTTCCNAAACAGATTGAATAAACAGACAGATGTGAGGTAGGTAGTTGCATCTTAAGAGATTCTTCTGATGTTATTAAGCTGAGAGTTAATGACGAGAGCCCGTGATATGTTATTATCTAGGGATCTCGGCTAGAAAGGAGGGGAGCTGAGCTAACTGGATCGAGTGTTATTTATCAATAGCCTCGGTTTTACCAGATCGGAGTTGGATACCTGCTAAGACCGCTCCAGATCGCCTCGGCGTGAGGTGGAGGTGGAGGTTCGTCGGTGTGATCGTTGATCTGACGAACCTCAGAGTTATCCCCGGTGACGTGACGTTACCGCAGGCACGGAGGAGTCTGTCGAGCCGGTCTAGCTGGTCCATGATCGGCTGGTGCAGAGGCTAACCGGCTTTCCCATGGCAGGTGGAAAGAAGCAGACAGATGGTGTCTGGCTTCTTAGCCGGAGCAATGTTCTCGACCGGTGAGGCTGGCTACTCACGAGCTCGGTCGGCACCGAGGCCTTCCGTGTAGCGGAGGAAAACGGAGGCCGTGTTCTCTCGTCGTGGGGTTGACGAGAACTCTCGGTAGCTTCCAGGCAGGAAGCTGACAGAGGGCACTTTGGACGCGTGGCCCAATGGGGAAAGAGTTACCAAGTCACGTGATTCTCGTCATTAGAAACCCAGGAAGTTTAATGGATTATTAATATGTTTTAACCTTTTAGCAAAAGTAGAAATCATAAAATAATACTGATGCAACATCAACATTCATGAATACTGGAAGAAAATGAATTAATCATATTAAGACATTTCTGGACAGTGGATTAAAGGTAGTGTCTTTTAGAATGAGACCTCAAAGAGTTCTTAAGTTTAATTATTAATTAAAGGAAATCTTCTTAGTCTTCCGACACGACCGGTCCTGGAAGGAATGTTGATTCAGGTTACAACATAATAAAAGAGTCATTTTAATCCAAGTTATTAGGAAAAAGATGAGTTATTGTGGTGGTGAACCAGATGTCAGAAATCAGAGATAGTAACGCTTTGCCAGCGCTACACATGTTGACTTGTTTTTAGAACAATGTACCAAGTTAGTAAGTATAGCCTACAATGTACATACATTGTACTTTGTGTAAATGTATGCACTAAGTATGAAATCACTTTTTAGAGCAGTACACCACATTCTGACTACATGTATGCAGCACATGTCTTTTCTGTAGCCTACTTTATAATTTGGGTTTAATATGGGGTCAAACTGACTCATTATATCTGTGTGTACACTACTTGTAATTTGTGTAAACTGTCTGTGTAGCTCTGGGTAGTAAAAAAAAAGATTTAGTGTGTAACTTCCAGTACTTAAAATGTGATTTTAAATGCACACACAAATATCTAGAAATTATTAATACAAAAAAAGCACACACAATTAGAAGTTACACAAACATTTATTGGTTTTCCCCTCAATACTTGTGCCCTGCTTCATTTTTCCACAGATATGAGTCAATAGTTTGAGACCTGCTGAATATTTGTCCTCTACTTTCAGAGTCTTCTGAAGATGACCTGGCAGAGTTGGTCCAGACTGGAAGAGGCTGTGGATGTTGGGGGTTCTAGAGATGCTGCCAAGGACCGAAGCTCTTCACCTTCTCATTCCAGATGGAAGACCAAGACAGAGTCTGATCATGGAGTCCTTCAACCACCAAGGTTCATCCTAAAAAGAAGCCCTTGTGTCCAGACCCATCTCAATGAACCATCAGGACTCAGACATGAGGAGAAATTAGAGGTTAAAAAACCCCAGCTGTATATAGTTTAAATCATTGGCCTGTATTTTTGCAATAGTAAGGCAGAAAAGGAAAAATATGTTCTAAACTGTTGAAATTGTTAAATTATGATGCAAAATCAGTTGTTCATGTTCATTTGCAGTGTTTTATTTTCGTTTCAAACAGTCCCTACACTCATTCATTGCATTGGCTCCCAGTGTGTTTTAGGATAGATTTTAAGATTATTTTACTGGTTTTTAAATGTCTTAATGGTCTTGGGCCTTCTTATCTTAAAGAACTGCTTTTAACTTATGAACCTTCGCGGACCCTCAGGTCCTCCGGCACCGGTCTGTTAACAATCCCGAGAGTTCGAACACAGACCTATGGAGCTGCCTCTTTCCAGTATTATGGCCCTCGTCTGTGGAATGGTCTGCCGGAGCTCCTGAGGGCTGCGGAGAGTGTTGATGTTTTTAAGAACAGGCTCAAGACCACGTCTCCTGACCTGGTTCCTCTGTGCTCAGTCCAGTGTTATTTAGTCACTTTTATTGTTATGTTGGTATCTTAAAGTTTGTGTGTGTGCGTGTGTGTGTGTGGGGGGGGAGGCACAGTTTTTATTTTCATGGAATTGTTTTATTTTTGTTTTAAATCTGTATAGCACTTTGAGCTGCCCCAGGCATGAATAGTGCTTTATAAATAAAATTTGATTGATTGATTGATACACTGGTTTAGTGAACATTATATTGTAAATTAATGTCAGATATTAAAAGTTCCACGTGTTGTGGAAAAATGAGATAAAGTACTCGCTCACAGGACTTTTTCTGTCGATTTTAGTTAAAAAAATAAAAAATGCCAGGTGGACAAAAGGGTTTTTAATGGGATATTAGCAAGGCCACCTTAATGCACGGGGTTACCTTGGCTGAAGGCCAGGGGCCTGTGATATTCAGGGGTCTGTCATTACAGGTAAAAACAAAAAAAAAACCCAGTGTTTAATAACTTGTCCAGTTTTCTGCCAATCATCTTACCAGCTCATCTGTGGCTGCTGATTGGTCTAAATGACGTGACCCACATGGGCTATAAGGCCCATTGGACCATAAGATGACCAATCAGATTATGTATTGGTGATTTTGGGACATGTTTCTTTATTATTAAGAAAACATGAGAAATGCTGGGAAAGAAACTAGAGAGGCGCTCAGGCAACTACAGAACTTCCTGAGAAGAAGGTTCATGATGAAGAGTCACTCTAACAGACCAATTCTGACAGAATTCTTCAAATCATTTAAATCAGAAGTTGAAAATACAGTAGTTCATTCTCTCGCAGACAGCAGAGTGGACAGTGTGCGCTTTACAATAGGATTCTCCTGGAGAGGGGGAGACAGGAGGAGGGAATCAGACCAGAGGAGACAGCAGACAGAGGCAGCAAAGGAGGTAGAAGTCCCTTAAGTCAGTGACACAGTGGGCGAACATCAGTAAACAAGTTCATTCTTTCAGGGACCAGAGCCAAGTCAAAACAGTGTTAACTTTCAGCAAAATAAAAAAATAACCTTTTTTTTCAATAAGCTATTTCAGCTGCAAACTGATTAATAGGAAGCCTGTGCTCAGAGAATATATGTGTGTAGATTCATATAAATATAAATGTGGGGCCTACAGAGCCCCCGAGGCCTATCATCGGTAGGTTAACATGTGGCCCTATATGAGAGATCAATAGGCTTTATGCACAGAGTACTTAGTAGAACTTCCGGTTTAAAATTACCTCGCGGGACCATTTCCGGTTCCATTTGAAACGTGAAGATTTCCAGAGTTAGAGTGCATTTCCAGCTAAAGATATTGTTTATAATCAAAACGAGTAATAGTATAGTATAGTACAGAATGATATATATATTATAGCACTAAGAAATGAAGCCATCATATAAGTATCAGCGGACGGGAAGCCTCGACAGCTGAACACTGCTGTGCTCCGTTGTGTACCGCATCAGCTGAATATAATTCATCAGTCCGTTTCCACACATTTCCACTGAATAAATAACTACAAAAAGGAAGGATTGTGAACTTAAGAAGAGAAAACGTGATCATTTCTAACCACACCGTGTCTGCAGTCCACACTTTGCAGCACAGTAGTCAAAGAGCCGAGTGGACGAGGCTAATGGAGGAGGCGCGGCGCCGTTCGTGTGTTATTTCACTGGAACAACTATTCTTTTGGTGAATGAAGACTTGGTGTTTGATAACGTAGAGCTAGACCAGAGAAAGTTGAAAGTTGGGAAGCAGTTGGAGCCCACGATCACGGCTATATAGATCTGTCTCACTGTTTTTTGATGATGGAAGCTACGAGCTAACGCTGTTAGCTTACCTTCAATTTCATGAATAAAGCTGGTTATATACAGCTTAAAGTCCTTCACCCGCTTGCTCGCAGACGTCTGTGTGTTTTTCAAAAATTCGGTGGACATCGTTTACCGTGATGCGCGGCAGGTCTTGAAGAAAACGGGTAAAAAAATCAATTTTGTCCAGTTTGTGTGGGAACAGCGTTGAACCGGAAGGGAGCGGCAGCCTCTATCGCAACCAGGAAGTGACCGTGCATAAACCCCATTGAATTAAAAATGTTTATGTTTTTGGCTAAATCTGTACTTTATTAGATTAGCCAGTTATTTGTAGCAAGGCAGATATAAAAAAACACCCAACAAACCCATAAACAGTTGGGGAAAAAAAGTGAGGTAGAGGGGCCGCCGCGGCCAACGCATTGAAAATCTTTTGTTCCTTCATCCTCAGAAATCTCACTCCGAACTTTTCTTGAAAGTTGAGAGCTCTGCATCTAGGCAGGGGAGGTTCTAGGGGTGGGGGCTGTGCCCCCCTTGACTGCAAAGTGCAATCTTGCCCCCCCACCCCCTTGCCAACCAAGGGTAGAGAATAAAGTATTTTAGCAAAATATTACTGTTATTTAGCAAGATAGTTTTATTTTGAAAAATATTGACGTTATTGTGTCCAAAGCAACTGTAACTGAGTTGCTGTTATTATATTGCTGTAATTATACACTAAAATTTGAAATACTTAAAGCCAATGTTTGTAGTTTTTTGTTTTAGAATGTGACCCTCTAAAAACTCAGCTGGCCCCAGTTTGCCCCCCCCCCCCCCCCCCCCCCCCCCAACGTTGGTCTAGAACCACCCCTGCATCTAGGAGAACAGGGTCCAGCATGGATAGTACTGGTTAGATTGCTGTGAGTCCCGTTGGACACAGGTCCTGCCATGTAGTGCTAGAGGAGTTTTTTTTCCTTTATTTATTTATTTTTTAGTCCACCAACCCAACATTTGGTCAAGCTGACTTGACTACTAAAAGACAGTGTCTGACTAGTTGACTGCGGTTCATTCATCATTTAAAAAGTTTAAATGCTGTACGTGACTTATTAAAATATATAATTTTAATTAGGCCTGATAAAAAAAAACAACAACTCTGCAAGAAGGTTTCAATATTGCATGTCCATTTGATCTGTATTTGATTCATAAAGACAGTTGAATGGATTATTTTATAAAATTGATTTAAATTTCTCCACAAACTGCACATATGCCTATAGTAAACAAAAATTCTATTTGTGTTCTGGCATCTGCAATGTTTGAGTTTTGGAATGACAAAGTTTTCAAATACAGAAGAAATCATTTTTAGATGGATGTAGTCTAGACTAATATTTATTAAAGTCCCCAATAGTGATGTGTGTCTTTGTGTTTTATTCTTTATCATACAGAGAATGGTGTTAAGGATCCCCGCATAGATCGTGCCATTGGAGTTTGTAAGAAGGTCGTTGCAGCTTTTTCCTACAGCTGGAAGAAAAGAAGAGAGCTGGGTGTAGCTCAGTTGGCCTTCCCCCTCATCAGCTAACAACAGAATCCCCAACCAGATGGGGCTCCCGCCAAAAGATGATCGAGCGATTCCTGGAACAGGAGAAGGCTATAGCCCGTGTCCTGGGGTCTGATGTTAAAAGTTTCCATCTTGTGCCCTCTTGGCAAGACACCGAGGTTTTGGAGTCAGTAAACAAGGCGGTTAAAGCACTCCAAGACTTTACGGATGCGCTTACAGGGGAAATGTATGTCAGTGTCTCATACATCAAGCCTGTTATCCATCTGTTCAAAACCAGTCTTTTGCAGCCTGAGGACGACGACACGGAGCTTAAAAAACAAAAGGAAGATACTGGGATACCTTGTTGACAAATACAGTGATCCTGTCAAGGATGAGCTCTTGGACATGGCCTCTCTGATGGATCCAAGGTTCCGGACATCCTACATCGACCCAGACAAGGTGGAGCAAGTCAAAAGATGAGCGGTCAGTGAACTTCTGTCTTTCCCTGCTGACAAAAGCACACGACAGCCTGGTCCAGTTGTGCAAGTGGACCAAGAGGCAAGGCCTCAGCCAGACCCCAAGAGGAACAAGACCTTAGCAGCGTTCTTCAAGAAGAGTGTGCCACTGTCAACCTCTGACCAGTCAGAAGAAGCTAAAATAGAGACTGAACTGGCAACCTATCTGCTCTTGCCAGAAGCAGACCCTGACACTGATCCACTTCAGTGGTGGAAGAGCAACAAATCCAACTTCTCAAGGCTCAGTCACCTGGCCAAGAAATACCTCAGTATCCCTGCAACAAGTGCCCCATCTGAGAGGCTTTTCAGTGTGGGGGAGGAGTTGTCACATGCAGCAGAGCTTGCCTCAAGCCAGAGGCAGTGGACAGGCTGATTTTCCTTGCCAAAAATATTTAAATGTTATTGACAGCAACTTAAGCACATATTTAATGTTCTGCATATCAACCAAAATGTGATTTTTCTTTTCCTGTTCATACATTCAGGGACACAAATGGCACAGTTTATTTTTTTAAAGCAAAGTTTGCACTTTATTGATTTCAGTTGGAGTTGATGTATTATTTATTTAGCACATTTTGTACTCAAATTTTTGTTTACATTAGTATTTTACCCAAGGTGCTGCCTCTTTATGTTATTTAAAATTCTATGCAAAGTGCAATTGAAGAGAGTATTTTTTGTTTTTGGTTTGAAAATTTTATTCTGCTAAGAGTAAGATGCAGTGCATGTTCATGCCATGTGTCCTTGTATGTTGTTGCATTGTTTGGGCTTGATACAATGATAAATGTCACCATCTAGTTTTCCTCAGATTTGATTTTGAATGTATTGTATTGTTGATGTTTAAAAAAATGGTGCTACTCTCAAGGTGAATGTCCTCTTTTAGTCTAGAAGTAGAAAGTGTGAGTTAAACACAGCTGAGACTTTGATTCCACGAGGTTGTTCATTTATTTTTCATCCCAGACAGAAATGGGGGTTACATTTGTCTTGCTTTTGATTAAATAAAAGCAAACTTATCTTTAAGTTGTCTGCTGTTTGTACTTATTGCTTTCTTTAATAAGTACAGGAGGAAAATCGGGGAAAAAAATTGTAATTCGAATTTAAAAAGGCCATATCTATCTATCTATCTATCTATCTATCTATCTATCTATCTATCTATCTATCTATATATATATATATATATATATATATAATGGGGCGGCATTAGCTCAGTTGGGAGAGTGGCCGGTCTGGTAACCGGAGGGTCACCGGCTCAATCCCCAGCTCTGGCTGGGTTAGATTGTCGTTGTGTCCTTGGGCAAGACACTTCACCCACCTTGCCTGTGTGAATGTGTGTGAATGTTGGTGGTGGTCAGAAGGGCCGATGGCACAGAATGGCAGCCTCGCTTCTGTCAGACTGCCCCAGGGCAGCTGTGGCTACAGACGTTAGTCGTAGTTTACCACCACCGGTGAGAATGACTGTGTGAATGAATAATGCAACTCTGTAAAGCGTCTTTGAGTGACCTGAAAAGCGCTATATAAAACTGATGCATTATTATATCACCCAGCAATGTAAGTAAAGTTTATTTATATAGCGCCTTTCACAGATATACATCACAAAACGCTTTACAATATAAACAAAACAGAGACAACATTGAAAATAAAAAACTAAACAGATTTGGGGTTCCAGATACAATATTTGGGGTACCAGCAGGGGATCTACATTGTAAATTATCAGATAAAGTGGGACATTGACTTGGGCAAGAAACTAAAATCTTGGGCAGAAATATTGGGGCAAACTTCAATACAATATTTGGGCAAAGTAATAAAGATGGGAGCAGAAGAAAATGTAAACAAATGGGAGGGAGGGAGTAGCATTTGACACACAGTCACAACAACCAAAAAACACATCAAGGAGGGTGGGTGGGTAAGGAGGAAGGAGAAGGAATGAGGAAAATGCTCAGAAGACAAAAACAGCTGCAGGAGTAACACACAAGGGAGAGAAGGAACAGTCAGTGCAACCGCTCTCAACAGAAGCCGGAAGTAGAAGCAGCAGTGACAATCTCACAGAAATGACCTGCACAGTCCATCAATAACCTGGAGCTGATTCCACTCAGACACAAGGTCTTCCCTGACTCCCCCACCTGGCCAGTGAGTTAATATGAGTCCAGTAGTCTAGCAGCTGATTGGACCGTTTTGGTTCCTCCACAAGTGTGAGAGATAATAAAATCAGACAAAAGATTTGGACTTTTTTTGTTTAGTGGATAATGAATGAATTTGTTGAGTATTTTTGTACACATGAAGAACCAGATCATTGTTATGATGTTCTGATCCATTAAACCCTGAGACAGCCTAGCAACTGATTCAAGTTGAAAATGTCACGTCACAGAATGTTGAGCAAACAGATGCACATGCATGATTAGACTAACGGTCTAGATTATCCAGGTGTCATGACAGCAACATTAAATGATGGCCGCCTTAATGCACGGGCAAACCGGGGCAGTGGCCAGGGGCCTATCATTTCAGGTAAAACAAAAAGAAAAAAAAAACATTGTTTCCCAATTTGTCAGGCTTTCTGTCAATCAGCTCGTTTAAGGCTGATGATTGGTCCAAATTAGAAGTGACCTACGTCCCCCACGTGATCTGTAAAGGCCCATTGGACCACAGATGGTTTGGGGGCGTGTTCCTCAAGACGTAAAGAAACTTGAAAAAATGTCGGGAAAGAAATTTGAGAGCGGTGCTCAGAAACGAAATTTGCTCCATGAGACATTACAGAATATGCCAAAGCTTACAGAATGTTTTTAAACCAGCCAATAAAGAAGTTGGACAGAGTTCATTCACACATGCACTGGGCGGAGCCGCGGTGATGAAGCAGCGCCTGTCGGCCGCACAGCGGGGAACCGCTGCCGAGGAGGAGGAGACAGGTGCGCTGAGTACTTGGAGCAGCAGAGAAGGTAGAAGACATTATTAATGATTCGTTCCGCTGGGGTGGGAGGTGGGGGCATCGTCACTGTAACAATACGTTCTTTCTGGGCAAAAGTTGAACTTGGACCTGAACCGTGTCAAAACTCGAGCGAGAGAGGGAGAGCGAGAAAGAGAGGGAGGGAGGGAGAGCGAGAAAGAGAGGGAGGGAGAGAGTTTGGTTCTGGAGTCTGGTTCTGGAGAGTGGACCAGTACCAGGCTCTCATTTTGTTTTTGTACTCAGGACAAATCATGCTGTGTTCAGACACCAAATAAAGTTGATCACATCAGGACTCAGTGGTGACTTTATAGAGTTTTATCTCAGTTTAAAATGATGACCTCATAAAGGGACATCATTTTTCTCAGAAACTACATCAGGTACAAAGATAATTCTTTGTTTTTACATCCATCAGGTCCCATCCATCCATCCATCCATTTTCTGTAGCCGCTTATTCCTCCACAGAGGGTCGCGGGGCAGCTGGTGCCTATCTCCAGCGGTCAAGGGGCGAGAGGCGGGGGACACCCTGGACGGGTCGCCAGTCCATCGCAGGGCCACACAGAGACGAACGAGACAAACAACCACACACCCACTCACACCTAAGGACAATTTACCAGCCCAATCAGCCTGACAGTCATGTCTTTGGACTGTGGGAGGAAACCGGAGTACCCGGAGGAAACCCACGCATGCATGGGGAGAACATGCAAACTCCACGCAGAGAGGCCGCAGAGCCGGGACGCGAACCCACGACCTCCTTGCTGCGAGGCAACAGTGCTAACCAACTGCGCCACCATGCAGCCTCCATCAGGTCCCAATAAGCCAAAATAGCTAAGATAAATTAAAATGCAGTCATGAAAGAGTTCAGGTCTTAGGAGGATAAAGAGAAGGTTCTAGCTCTGACCTGCTGCTTATTGTTTCTGCTGTGATCACTGTTTGTGCAGAGGTTATGGTATATGGTGGTATTTTCACATTATTTTGTTATATTTTTTATAATGTCTAAATTTAAAATAGATCTGGCTTTTATAATATATTTTCAATTTTGAGCAGATTATTTATAAGTTTTTAAGCATGTGTAGTATATGTATTGACATTGTTTATAAGACAGAGTGCAGTAAGAGGAAGTTTTCGGGCGTGGGGGGCCTACTGAGCCTCTCAGCCCCGGGGCCTATCGCAGGCCCGGCGCCACAAGGGGGCGTTTGGGGGCGTCGCCCCCCTAAATGAACTACATCGCTCCCTGAAAATTTTGTAAAATTCTATTAATCATAGAAACATGTTCACTAACATTTTTATTTAAATTTGTATCCATACAAAATGAAAAATATGAACATTTTAATAAACAATTTAACAATTTAATAAACACATTTGGTTGTTACAAGTCGTCTTGAACTCATCACGGACGCTCGGTAAAGTTGGAGCTTTAGCAGCTAGCATCTTGCTGTATGTTGTTGTACGTTTTTGGAGCGTGAGAAGGTGGAACCATTACTGAAAAACAGAGATGAAAGAGTCGGAGTTACTCATTCCTCATCGGTTTATCAGAGAGAGTGAGTGTTCTGTTCATGGTTCTGAAAAACCGTATTGTCAGCTCCTCTACTCTACTGGTGTTTGGATTCCAGCCTGCAGTTGAGGTGGAGAGGAAAGATTTCCTTCTGAGGAGATTGAGCTCATCAGCCACGAATGAAGGTAGGAGGATGGATCAAAAATAAATAAGTACTGGTCCGTGGTTCATTTGGATCAGAAAGGCGGAATAAAATGATGTATTGATCAGCTTGAAAGATCAGGTCCGAACCCAGTTGCCAATGTGTGTCAAACGCCCCCTCCTCCCTCTCCCACTGGCGCCGGGCCTGGCCTATCGGCTAGTTAAGGTGGCCCTGGGTGTAACAATAATATATATATTAGTGCTGTCAGATTTAACGCGTTAAATGCAATAATTAATTTGGAAGACATAACGCGTTAAAAAAAATTAACAAAATTAACGCAACTTGTGTTTGAAGCAAGGTGGAGCGCTTGTCAGCATCAGATTTCCTGCAGCTCCCATCGCAGCCCGTGTCCTCCCTCCCACCTGCTCCTCAGATCTCATCAATTCACTCTCTTCACCGGTCTACCCGGTAGCGGAACTCAACTCTCCACTCCTTCCACCGTGAAAACCGAAAGTAATCGGCGGTGAAACTGGACGGTCTCTAGCCTTTAAGGTTTATTCCTGCTCCTTTCTCGCCGTACGGTTCGGTTCAGTAGTGAGCAGGTGTTACGAGTCCAGTCTGACACCGAGGTCCGAGCGGACCCC
The DNA here is from genome assembly GCA_006937965.1 of Callopanchax toddi. Classification (NCBI taxonomy): domain Eukaryota; kingdom Metazoa; phylum Chordata; class Actinopteri; order Cyprinodontiformes; family Nothobranchiidae; genus Callopanchax; species Callopanchax toddi. The sequence goes on along the minus strand of SSNR01000062.1, from coordinate 1,155,744 downwards.
CCCCCCATCATTTCTCTTTTATTGTTTTGCCCAAATATATTATTGAAGTTTTCCCTAAAATTGTTCTGCCCAAGATTTTAGTATTTGCCCAAGTCAATAGCCCAAGCACAATGTAGATCCCCTGTATGCCCAAATCTCTGTTATGTTTTTTATTTTCAATGTTTTCTCAGTTTTGTTCTTTTGTTTGTGTTGTTAAGCACTTTGTGATTTATATCTGTGAAAGGCGCTATATAAATAAACTTTACTTACTTACTTTACTAACTAGTGTATGTGTGTACTTATATTGTTGTATCTGTGAGGGAAAAATAGAAATTGTCCTATACGGCACCTCATATGAATGAATGAATTAATTATTCAATTAATTAATGAATTAATCAATCAATAATTAACACATTACTTAATTAATCATTAATTAATCTTTCAATTAATTAATCTATCAATTAATTAATTTTTATTTCAAAAATTTGAACAAGCTAAAAATAAAATATAGTTATTATAGACATTAAAAGTTTAAAATATCACAACAATCACACACAAAAAATGAAAAATTCCTATTCAGTTCGAAATGGAATAGGAGGAAGTTAATGCTTTTTAAATCCTACCCCCATCTTACTTATCTATTATATACAATAACCCTAACAGATAAAAATAAAATAAAAACTGAAATAAAAATAAAATAGTAGCATTAAAATGCAACTTTCATTGTTTTAACTTTTTTTTTATACTGTATTTGCCCACATATAAGACGAGGTTTTTTCATTGAAAATAATTTGAAAAAAGGGGGGGTCGTCTTATTATCGCGCCCTAGTTTTTCCGGCGGAGGGCGCAGGCTTTTTGGTCAAAGCGGCAGGAAGCAGCTCAGACCGCGAGCGGTTCCAGAGGTCCGGGCCTGGCCTAGTTCAAAGCTACAGGTTTACTAGGACTGAGGATTAAAATGTCCAGAAAATGTCCAGACCCAGCAGGTGCTTTCAGCAGCAGACTGTACAGGTGAGGGCTCGCATCGCTCGCTCGATTCACACACGCATTCTCCCTCAGAACCTCATCCGTCTCACCGTTCTTTATATGCACCCAACACACACACCTACACACTCCCTCACACATACAGCGGGTTTGTGTGTGTGTCTGCGCAATAATTGCGCAACAGCGGGTTTGTGTGTGCGCGCGATCATGGCGCAAACAGCATGTTTGTGTGTGCGCGCGATCATGGCGCAACAGTGGGTTTGTGTGTGCACGCGATCATGGCGCAACAGTGGGTTTGTGTGCGCGCGATCATGGCGCAACAGTGGGTTTGTGTGTGCCCGCGATCATGGCGCAACAGTGGGTTTGTGTGTGCGCGCGATCATGGCGCAACAGTGGGTTTGTGTGTGTGTGTACGATCATGGCCCAAAAGCGGGTTTGTGTGTGTGTGTGTGTCTGCACGATCATGGCGCAAAAGAGGGTTTGTGTGTGTGTGTGCGCAATAACTGCGTAACAGCGGGTTTGTGTTTGCGTGCGATCATGGCGCAACAGCGCGTTTGTGTGTGTGTGCGCCATCATGGCACAGCAGCCGGTTTGTGTGTCTGTTCGTTCATGGCGCAGCTGTGTGTGTGTGTCTGTGCATTTTGCCGCAGCAGCGTGTGTGTGTGTGTGTAAACAAGCTTCCCCTACATGAAAACTCCATCTCAGCTCCACAACTGGATGTGAAGTTCATCAGTGTCTGATGATTGCGAAGTTGCACAGTCTGACCGTGAAAGCTCCTGTCAGCAAAGGTGCGTTCGGGCAGAGATCAGTACAGTGAACTGGTGGACTAGTTGTGTGCACCACTGTTAATAAGCAAATATTAAAGCAGTCTGGAATTATTAGTAGCATTAGTTAAATTATTTTCTCAAAATTTCAATACAAATTGTTTCTTTAAAAAGTGAATTTAGTATTTTTTTCTGAAGATTAGTCTTGAAAAGGGGGGGGGTCGTCTTATAATCAGGGTCGTCCTATATTCGGGCAAATACGGTAATTAGTTGTCCGTGTTAACATATGTCAGCTGACACATCACCCAGCAATCTTCCAATAGATTCCCACTGTCTACTTAAGGCTCTGTTACATCCATGTACTCTTGCAATAGAGATTTTTTATATAATCTTTTAGAAATTATGAGCAAATAATTATGAAGAATTAACTCGAGGTCAAAGTCCAGATCCAGGTCTGCTCTAGGAGGCAGTGTAAGTAGGTTAATTCTTAGTAGGTTTAAATGAGTCAAAGAACAGAAAACATTTGGTGAAAGTGAAATCTTACAGTTCCTGTGAGAGGCAATGATCCAGGGAGGGTGGGTTTGGCAGCTGGAATGATGAGCGGTAGAACGTTGGAGGGTGTACACACTGATGTTTAATTGGTGAAGTTTGCGTTTGAGCCCTTTCAAGAGGGAGGTCAGAGGAGTGGTGAGAGGACAGTGTAGCGTAATATAACCTGTTTTTATTGTTATAATACGGACACACTTCTGCAAGATCATTAGTTCAGTTTCTGTCGGTTTTACACTGAGCTAATGCTGAGATACCTTCACTAAACTAATTGTTATGCAGGGATACTTTAGATTTCCTTTGTTCAAAGTGAAGACTTACGTACGTTATACCTGGAAGTTATGAACCAGAGGCAGACTTAGACTACACTTATTTTATTAAGTAAACAGATTGAATGGACAGACAGATATGAGGTAGACAGTTGCATCTTAAGGAGTTCTTCTGATGTTATTAAACTGAGAGTTAATGACGAGAGCCCGTGAGATATAAAATATATCTAGGGAGTTTTGGAACTAGTTATGAGGGGGTTGCTTATCAAGAGCCTCAGTTTACCAGATCGGAGTTGGTACCTGCTGAGGCCGCTCCAGGATCGCCTCGACGTAAGGTGGAGGTTCGTCTGTAGGTTGGTTACCCTGACGGTCCTCGGATTGTCCCAGGTGGCCGTGAGGCCGCCCAAGGCACGGAAGCATCCGATGAGTCGGCTCAGCAGCTCCATGATCGGCTGGGAGAGGAGGCTAACGGGTTCTTCCCCATGGCAGGTGAAAACAGAAGCAGACGGATGGTGTCTAGCTTCGAGCCGGGGAAATGTCGGCACCGGCCCACCGTGTAGCTGAGAGAAACGGTGAGCTTGTTGTCTCGTTGTTGGTTGAACGAGAACTCGGGGACTTCCGGGCAGGAAGCCTGACATGGGGATCTTTTTGACGCGTGACCCAATGGGAAGAAGTTTACCAAGTCACGTGGTTCTCGTCACTAAGAATCCCACTTTAGACTAAATGGATTATTAATATGAATTAACCTTTTAGCAAAAGTAGAAACATGAAATAATACTGATGCAACATCAACATTCATTAATACTGGAAGAAAATGAATTAATCATATTAAGACATTTGTGGACAGTGGATTAAAGGTAGTGTCCTTTAGAATGCGACATCAAAGAGTCTTTAAGTTTAATTATTAACTAAAGAAAGTCTTCTGAGTCTTCCGACACGACCGGGTCCTGGAAGGAATGTTGATTCAGGTTACAACATAATAAAAGAGTCATTTTAATCCAAGTTATTGGGAAAAAGATGAGTTATTGTAGTGATGATCAACAAAGGTCAAAGTTCAGAGGATGTAACGTATTCGTTGACGTTACAACAGGCAGCATCACGCTGGAATGTACAGTATACACAGGGCCATAACTAGACTAGAAGGTTTTTTTTTTAAATTCAGAAACAAGCCATCCAAAGGACAAGGCGCTGCAACAAGGAAGATAGAAAAAGTGAGTATCTCTTACAATTCTTTGACAAAACACTGAGAAGGTCTGATTACCACACAACATTGGAAAACCATCTGGTCTCTGCCTGAAGAATCTGATTTTCCTCTAAACTCCTCCTTGATGGCCCTGGATGAGGAACAGCTGGAGAACACACCTGACAGCCACACCAAGAGGTCAGGAGACACAAACACACACGATCCAGCACATCTCATCTGAGGACAGAACCCTTGTCCACAGTTACTCAAAGAACAGCCTTCCGTCCTTCACAATAAGAGTCTAAAACATATGCATTCTCCTAAAATATCTGAACCTTAACCTGGTTAAACTCAGTCACACTACATCCAGCAGTGGTTCCAAAATGTTTTAACTCTGACCTACAAAATTATAATGACATCAAAACCTTCTGTTGAATTCTACAAACATTGCTAACAAGCTAAAAAAAGAAGAAGCACACACTGGTAATTAAAACACAGACAGCTTCAGCTCAAAGTCTACTACTACATTAGCTCAGTTGGTAGAGTGGCCAGTCTGGTAACCAGAGGGTCGCCAGTTCAATCCCCAGCTCCGGCTGGGTTAGATTGTCATTGTGTCCTTGGGCAAGACACTTCACCCAACTTGCCTGTGTGAATGTTGGTGGTGGTCAGAAGGGCCGATGGCGCAGAATGGCAGCCTCGCTTTCTGTCAGACTGCCCCAGGGCAGCTGCGACTACAGACGTCTGTTGTAGTTTACCACCACCAGTGTAAATGTGTGTGTGAAAGAATAATGGAGCTTCTGTCAAAGCACTTTGGGTGTCTAGAAAGGCACTATATAAATCCATTATTATTACTTATATCCATTTAATGACTACTGTTAAGGTTAGCTTATACAAAAAATAATAGTACAAATATTCTATCAGTACTCATTCATTTTTGTTAGACTTCTGGAAATCATCTCAAGACCAAATGTTGTGTTTTGTGTCCCACAGTGGGGTCATGACCCCAGTTTGGCAACCACTGGAACAGAACAAGATACCATAATTATTATTTAAAACATATTCTGAAGAATAAAGACACAATAATTCATTTTTAACAGTTGACTTCTGTAAATCTTTGTGTTGCTTGATTCAATTTTTTATTTCAATTATTTTTTTTTTCAACTTTTTCCCAACATTTTGATTTTAATTTGGCACTTCCTGTTTTATTTTCCCTGAGAGGACATAATTTATCATTGTAAACATTCAGGAGGTGCAGCTGCAGGTTGCAGCCTATGTCAGGTTAGAGGTCACCAGTCCATCACAGGCAAACAGAAACACAGGAGACAAGTAACCATACACATGTAATCTCATTCTGTCTGACAGCTTAGAATCTCCAATTAACCCTAACTTGCATATTTTTGAACTGCAGGAGAAAACCAGAGAAAACCCACTCATTCACAGGGAGATCATGGAAACTCAACAGTGCTAATCACCATAAAACCATGCCTCCCACGTTTGGTGCCAGATTCCTGCAAGGAGTTAAAGAAAAATAGTTTCGAAGAATGTGACAATCTAAAAACACAAAGCCTCCAGCTCCGGCTGTCGCTGGCATGGAGTCAAAAAAAACAAGTGTGTGACAAAATATATGGGTGCAGTTGCAGTAATGAAGAGTAAATGATTTGAAAAATGATTGAAAATCTGCCAGGCATGTTTCATAAGAACACAAACAACAGCTGGTGTGACATCACACTTCAGGCCAGACTCAGTGGTCCACTGTCCTAATTAGAGTTCATCACTATTACGTGTACAAAACCTTAAAACAAATATCTCATGTTGATTGTATTTACCATTGATGGGATGAGTGTACTTCTATGGTTAAAATGCGCTTACCTTGAACATGCATGAGTGCAGGCACAGTTGTCAGCTGAACTCCACAGCGACCACAGCTTTAAACCTGACTTTTCATACAGGAGACCTGCAGACTCAAAACACATGCACACACAGGACCGCTTCTGAAAAGAAAGTCAAAAGTGGGTTGCCTCTACGGTGCACAGCATAGTGCATCTCCTGCATGCAGCTCTCACAGCGCCTACACACAGAGAGTATATAAGCAAGACCAAAAACTTTCAAAAAGAGGCCACCCAGGAAAATGGAAATCAACAGCCACCCAATCAAAAGGCCCACATTGTGACAGCCTGGCTCTGTGTGAATGTGGAAACAAAAATTCATCCCAGGCAGGTTGTCTTTGTTCTTTCCTGTGTTATGAAACCTGACACTTGCGATACCATTAGAACTCTATTAATGTTTTTGTAGTGGCTAGTGATTAATAAACATATTGGTACTCATCAAATCAGACTAACTGGTTCAAAAAAGATTACAGGACGTCACCCAGGTTTCAAGCTACCTTTGATAGAGCCAGAAATATGGAGTCAGTTTGGAGTGAGATAATGTGTTGTATGGTTGGTTTGACTGGGATGACAAGCAGTTCAGTATTAGAGAGGTTGAGTTGGAGATGATGGGCTTTCATCCATCTCGATATGTCAGAGAGACAGTCCGAGCACTGTGCTGTATGTTTGTATCTCTGTATTTAATTGGGGCTGCATGGTGGTGCAGTTGGTAGCACTGTTGTCTCACAGCAAGATGGTCTCAGGTTCAATTCCCAGATGTGTCTTTTCTGCGTGGGGGTTGTATGTTCTCCTCCTGCATTTGTGAGTTTCCTCCAGGTACTCTGAAATTTTCCCACATGCTAAAAACATGCATGTTAGGTGTAGCGCTGGCAAAGCGTTACTATCTCTGATTTCTGACATCTGGTTCACCACCACAATAACTCATCTTTTTCCTAATAACTTGGATTAAAATGACTCTTTTATTATGTTGTAACCTGAATCAACATTCCTTCCAGGACCGGTCGTGTCGGAAGACTAAGAAGATTTCCTTTAATTAATAATTAAACTTAAGAACTCTTTGATGTCTCATTCTAAAAGACACTACTGTAGCGCTGGCAAAGCGTCACTTCTTCTGAGGAATTGTGTGATTTCATTGACCGTCAATTACCTGAAATCAGAAATGACTTCTCTCAGCTCACCAAAGCTTTAGAGGAGGAATTCTCGGGTAACTCATTCAAGTACGGCTACAGTCATGCTTTATCAGTAAAACAGGACCCATCTGAAGACCCACAACACTTCTACTCCCGGCTTCATCGTGCTTTCTTCGGAAAAACAAATGAACAGGGAATGGAAGAATGTGAGGACTTTAAACATCTTTTCCTTGGGAACCTACATCCATCCTACAAAGGTATTCTGAGCGAGTATCGTTTCAATAAGACGACCGTGAAGGAATACAGAGAGCGCGCGGGGAATATTTTCAGAAATAATTCCCTCGACAACCTTAACCCACAGGGGTCTGATGCGGAGCTTCCCGCAAACGACGACTCCCGCTCAAACCCACAGGCCTCATGCACCACAGTGCTCCAAGACACAGTGGTTGACTCATCTTCTGGGCCACGGCCCAAGACACCCTACAAAGGGGCGAAGTTTAAATGCTCCCCCTTACACAAAAGGTCAAAAAGACCCAGGTGGAGCCCACGTGCTGAACGTTGGCGCTCACTGGTGAATCCTCGGAAGATCTCACGTTCGCCAGCCAGCCTTAGGTGACGTGGTGACCGTGACTTAACTTCTAAGTTCTCCTCTAAAGACCTCCGGAAACCAGTAAGACACATGCTGCCAATCACAGCCACTGCTGTCGATGAACAGGCCTCCAGTTCAGAGGGGGGAGAAGAAGAATCCCCCACAGACTCACTGAGGGCGTTTATCGCAGCTGTCCGTGCTGGAAAAATTCCTAGGGGTAAACGCAGGGTCACTAAAAGGGACCCTGAAGAAAAGAGGAGGGCTAAACCACCTGACAAAGGGCACCACGTGCATCCTCCTAGTTACATCAGGGGGGTGACCTATCTCTGTGACTTCGTAATAGATGAGAGAGACAAGCCGCTCCTACCTATAAGGGTGGAGGACGCGCTCACCATTAAGGCTCTCATGGACACAGGCGCAGACCTCACTTTCATGTCCCGCCTCTTCTTTGACGCCATCTGTCTGGTCACTGAGATAGAGGGTTACACACCAGACCTGGTTCCATGTAAAGTGGATATTCAGGGGTTTGTGAATAGGTCTGAGCGTATACATCACATGACTCTCCTTCACTTCGAGGTCGGTTGGATGGAATTCGACCACCCAGTGTACGTGTCTGAGTCCATAAACGCCGACTTCATTGCAGGGAACGACCTCACGAATCGCCTTCAACTANATCCGACCAGCACAAGCTGGCTTTCACCTTTGCCAACCGCCAATACACCTTCACACGGTGTCCATTCGGCTACTCTAACTCTCCCTCTGAGTTTAACATCTTCTTAAACAAGGCATGTCCCGACGCTCGTCAGCGCGGAACCATCATCTATGTCGACGACATTCTGGTTGGACAACCATCGTTAGATGAACACCTAGCCGAGCTGGACCACGTAATGGGTCAGCTAACAGCGGCAGGTGCAAAAATATCTGTCTCAAAGGGTCA
>SSNR01000062.1:1082549-1147470 GCA_006937965.1 Callopanchax toddi | reverse complement strand
ATCGTCTGGCCAGGTTGAAAGGGCGAACCGCACAGTGGTTTCTATTCTGAAGAAATATGTCTCAGCTAACCACAGTGACTGGGATGTGAAACTTCCGTTGGCGCTGATGGCTATCAGAGCCACGCCCAACGAGTCTACAGGTGTCTCTCCATTCGAGATGATGACCGGTAGGCAGATGACACTCCCACTTCACCTGCTCTATGGGCCTAGGGACTGTGAGGCTGTTCCAGCTCACACTAATGAGAAGTATCTAAAGGACTTAAAAGGACATCTACAGTCCGCCTTCTCCTTTGCTCAAACAAATCTGAGTAAAACGGCTGAAGGAAGGAAAGCTTATTATGACCAAAAAGCTTCACATGACGAACTCCAGGTGGGTGATCGGGCTTGGTTTTACGACTACGCGCCTAGACCAGGGCAGACAAAGGTCGGCTCTGGTAGACTCGCTAAAAAGCTTCTCCCAAAGTGGAAAGGGCCGTTCCGTATAACCGACAAACTCTCACCCGTCGTTTACCAGTTACGGATCCCTAAGGGTCCGAAAGAACCCGTCCTCAAGTGGGTTCACAGAAATCAGATCAAACCTCACAAAGTCCGCCTCGGTACCTCTGAGCCGTCGCCAGGTTCAGAGGGTGATGTGACTTGAGGCCTCCCAGGTTTCCACCTGTTGTCCCCTTTTTCGGTGTGAGTGGCGTGAATGTGTGTCCACGTTCATGTCCTCCCTTTTAACCATGTGTTACTAACCATGTGTTTTTATGGGAAACAGACCTGATTGAGCTGCTGACGTCGCCTGCTGTACTCCAGTAAGCTGTGCGTCCATCCTGGTAAACAACTTAGCCAGAGTTCCTTTATTTTACAGCCTAATGCTGTATTAAATTAGTAAAATTACTTTATGTTTAAATCAAACTTAATGTTTAATTTTCTATTACTTACAATAATTATTTCATCATAATAATTAATGTAAATGCGAGCCAATCCATTTTAATATACCTTCCTCAAATCAAAATGAAGGATAAAATATACTTTAGGCCATTTAAAACAAATGTCCTCTAAAACTTTAGATTTCAGATCTAATATGACTGATTTCACTATTTCCAAAACTCAATTTTTGGTTCTCAAAAACTCAATCCTTAGTTTACTAAGTTATTTCCAAAACTTTAAATAGTTAAACTTAGGTTAAAATATGACGTAATGTCTTTCCAAATTCACTTTAAAAGTGTCACTCCTAGAGTAACCTCATGGGAGTGAAGTCAATCTCTTCAGAGTTTTATACAAATAGAGCTCTTAAATCATTTAAATAGGTTAAATCCTTAATTAAATGTAATGGCATGACACATAGCCTTATTTTTAAATTAGATTAATTTAATTTTTCTAGTTTATTTTAACCAAATCTGCCTACATTCACACATTTTGAATGCCCCTTTACCAGATTGTGGTTGTTTTGCTGTGCTGTGCCTTTCTTCTGCTCTACTGTCCAGCCGCCGGACGTCCAAGGTCCCAACTGGTCTCGTCTGCGACTCATCTGCCGACGCTGCTCTGGGTTGGAATTCTTCATCAACGACGCCCCGCTGCTGCCGATCCCCTTCACGGACTGCCCCACTCCTCAGTCTCCTGGCACCATTTGGATAGGTGCCTTCCTCCTGATTCTGTTTCCGGTGTGGGATGCTTCCAAATTCCTGAAGGTCAATGACACAGGTGCCCCTGTGTCTGGTAATCTCTAAACCTCAAGCTCTGATTAATTTTTGATTGACTCTGTCTGGTGGAAAGGTACCACAAACCTTTCTTCCCTTTGGTTCATGATGACCCACGATGTCCTCCATCATCGGATTGGTATTTCAAGGCAACGACCTTCTGCTAGGAGTCCTCGTCTTGAAATAAGGGGGGATATGTAGCGCTGGCAAAGCGTTACTATCTCTGATTTCTGACATCTGGTTCACCACCACAATAACTCATCTTTTTCCTAATAACTTGGATTAAAATGACTCTTTTATTATGTTGTAACCTGAATCAACATTCCTTCCAGGACCGGTCGTGTCGGAAGACTAAGAAGATTTCCTTTAATTAATAATTAAACTTAAGAACTCTTTGATGTCTCATTCTAAAAGACACTACCTTTAATCCACTGTCCAGAAATGTCTTAATATGATTAATTCATTTTCTTCCAGTATTCATGAATGTTGATGTTGCATCAGTATTATTTTATGATTTCTACTTTTGCTGAAAGGTTAAAACATATTAATAATCCATTAAACTTCCTGGGTTTCTAATGACGAGAACCACGTGACTTGGTAACTCTTTCCCCATTGGGCCACGCGTCCAAAGTGCCCTCTGTCAGCTTCCTGCCTGGAAGCTACCGAGAGTTCTTCAGTCCTCGTTAACCCCACGACGAGAGAACACGGCCTCCGTTTTCCTCCGCTACACGGAAGGCCTCGATGCCGACCGAGCTCGTGAGTAACCAGCCTCACCGGTCGAGAACATTGCTCCGGCTAAGAAGCCAGACACCATCGGTCTGCTTCTTTCCACCTGCCATGGGAAAGCCGGTTAGCCTCTGCACCAGCCGATCATGGAGCCGCTGATACCGACTCGCTCAGACACCTCCGGGCCCCCGGGGATAACCGAGGCTCGTCCGATCAACGACCGCACCGACGAGCTTCCACCTCCACGCCGAGGCGATCTGGAGCGGTTTCAGCAAGGTACCACCCGATCTGGTAAAACCGAGGCTATTGATAAATAACACTCGATCCAGTTAGCTCAGCTCCCCTCCTCACTAGCCGAGATCCCTAGATATTAACANGACCGCTAAACAAACTGCTAAAGAAAGATGTGCCTTTTGAGTGGACAGAACAACAACAGCAGGCCATGGAGTCACTCAAGGCCGCGTTGTGTTCCGCTCCCTGCCTCGCTCTTCCCGATTGTAACAAAGAGTTCCATCTGGAAGTGGGTTTCTCTACCCAATGCTTGAGCGCTGGTCTGTACCAACAGCACGACTGCGACAAGCGTGTCGTAGCCTACGCTAGTAGGCCCCTGACTGGTCCAGAGCTAAAATACTCTGACTGTGAAAAAGCCCTGCTGTCCACCATGTGGGCAGTTAAACACTTTTCCAACTTCATTGGGGGCCAGAAAATCATCATTGAGACTCAACACCAGCCCGTGACCTTCTTGAACAGTCAACGCATCAGAGATGGTGTGGTGACTAATGCACGCATTGCTTCTTGGCTTTTAGCGCTGCAAAGCTTCGACATCGAGGTGCGCTATAATCTTAACAAAAGCAACGCTCTTGGCACGGGGTTGGCTGCCTGCCAACATTGTTCTGACGACTCTGGTGCGGCCAGCCCGCCTCCAGTGAGTCCAAGGGTTCTGGAGAACCCCAATCACCATTACTTTGACAAGACCCTCTGTGAGGGAATGACCACAGCCTACGTTGATGGCAGCTCCTTTCGCCATGACAAAGACAGAAGCTCTGGCGTGGGCGTAGTGTGGCTTGACGATGGAAAAGAAGAATCTTGGTGCTATAGACTAGGACCCCAGTCTTCGCAATATGCGGAGGTGGCTGGGATTCTGATAGTCCTCCAGGTGGCAGCGAACCGAGGCGTTCGCAACCTGGTGATTCGCACCGACTCCGACTATGCTCGGCTCAGTTTCACCTGTCACTTTCCCTCGTGGAAAGATAATGGGTTCTTGACCTCCAACCGGAAACCTGTCAGACACAGAGACCTCTTTGTCGCCTGCGACGCCTTAGTGACCTCAAATGACATGCACATTTATTGGCACAAGGTCAAGGGTCACTCAAAGACCCCTGGCATGGACAAAGAAAAGAATGACCTTGCCGACTCGTTGGCTAAACAGGGTGCCCACTGCGGCACGCCATGGTACTTTACCTCCCAGGGACCTCCTGAGAGTGACACTTCTCATTCACGTGCACCTGCAGAGGTGTGCGTNACCCATAACCCTCCCTGCCGGACTTCAACATCGCTGTCTGGTAGAAGAACAACAGAGCCTCCCTCCAGGGAGACCTCCAGAAATTCTGTCCCACATCGAAAAGATTGTGGAGGAAGCAGATGCTCTAGTAGACGACGTTGAGCGTAACAAGCTCCGTCAACTCCTACTTAAGTACAAAGACTCCCTCTCAGTTGACTCCTTGGATTGTGGCCTGACTACAATCCATGAGGTAACAATCCCCACAGCGGCGGGTGCACCTCCAACTTTTGTGAAACAATACAAACTTCCCCTGCTGTCCGAAGGACCTGTGCAGGAGATCATTGACAACCTGTTGGAGAAGGGTATCATTCGACCCTGTAACAGCACCTACTCTGCGCCGTTGTGGCCTGTTAAGAAACCTAACGGGAAATGGCGACTGACCATCGACTACCGACAACTAAACAAACAGGTTTCGCTGTCGCGGTGGCCGTCGATCCGCCTGGATCAGGAACTCCCAAAGGTAAGAGAGGCAAAGTACTTTTCTACTCTTGACATTGCTTCTGGATTCTGGACTATACCGGTCCATGAATCCGACCAGCACAAGCTGGCTTTCACCTTTGCCAACCGCCAATACACCTTCACACGGTGTCCATTCGGCTACTCTAACTCTCCCTCTGAGTTTAACATCTTCTTAAACAAGGCATGTCCCGACGCTCGTCAGCGCGGAACCATCATCTATGTCGACGACATTCTGGTTGGACAACCATCGTTAGATGAACACCTAGCCGAGCTGGACCACGTAATGGGTCAGCTAACAGCGGCAGGTGCAAAAATATCTGTCTCAAAGGGTCAATGGTGCAGATCTGAGGTACAGTTCGTTGGCCTCCGTGTGGGACCACGCGGGGTGCAGCCACAGCTGGGTCGGATACAAGGTGTCACCACCATTAAGGCTCCAACGAACGTCACTGAACTTCGGAGCTTTCTTGGGGTGTGCAACTACTCCCGCCAGTTTGTGGAAAATTATGCAGAGTTAGCGCGACCGCTAAACAAACTGCTAAAGAAAGATGTGCCTTTTGAGTGGACAGAACAACAACAGCAGGCCATGGAGTCACTCAAGGCCGCGTTGTGTTCCGCTCCCTGCCTCGCTCTTCCCGATTGTAACAAAGAGTTCCATCTGGAAGTGGGTTTCTCTACCCAATGCTTGAGCGCTGGTCTGTACCAACAGCACGACTGCGACAAGCGTGTCGTAGCCTACGCTAGTAGGCCCCTGACTGGTCCAGAGCTAAAATACTCTGACTGTGAAAAAGCCCTGCTGTCCACCATGTGGGCAGTTAAACACTTTTCCAACTTCATTGGGGGCCAGAAAATCATCATTGAGACTCAACACCAGCCCGTGACCTTCTTGAACAGTCAACGCATCAGAGATGGTGTGGTGACTAATGCACGCATTGCTTCTTGGCTTTTAGCGCTGCAAAGCTTCGACATCGAGGTGCGCTATAATCTTAACAAAAGCAACGCTCTTGGCACGGGGTTGGCTGCCTGCCAACATTGTTCTGACGACTCTGGTGCGGCCAGCCCGCCTCCAGTGAGTCCAAGGGTTCTGGAGAACCCCAATCACCATTACTTTGACAAAACCCTCTGTGAGGGAATGACCACAGCCTACGTTGATGGCAGCTCCTTTCGCCATGACAAAGACAGAAGCTCTGGCGTGGGCGTAGTGTGGCTTGACGATGGAAAAGAAGAATCTTGGTGCTATAGACTAGGACCCCAGTCTTCGCAATATGCGGAGGTGGCTGGGATTCTGATAGTCCTCCAGGTGGCAGCGAACCGAGGCGTTCGCAACCTGGTGATTCGCACCGACTCCGACTATGCTCGGCTCAGTTTCACCTGTCACTTTCCCTCGTGGAAAGATAATGGGTTCTTGACCTCCAACCGGAAACCTGTCAGACACAGAGACCTCTTTGTCGCCTGCGACGCCTTAGTGACCTCAAATGACATGCACATTTATTGGCACAAGGTCAAGGGTCACTCAAAGACCCCTGGCATGGACAAAGAAAAGAATGACCTTGCCGACTCGTTGGCTAAACAGGGTGCCCACTGNTTGGTTCATGATGACCCACGATGTCCTCCATCATCGGATTGGTATTTCAAGGCAACGACCTTCTGCTAGGAGTCCTCGTCTTGAAATAAGGGGGGATATGTAGCGCTGGCAAAGCGTTACTATCTCTGATTTCTGACATCTGGTTCACCACCACAATAACTCATCTTTTTCCTAATAACTTGGATTAAAATGACTCTTTTATTATGTTGTAACCTGAATCAACATTCCTTCCAGGACCGGTCGTGTCGGAAGACTAAGAAGATTTCCTTTAATTAATAATTAAACTTAAGAACTCTTTGATGTCTCATTCTAAAAGACACTACCTTTAATCCACTGTCCAGAAATGTCTTAATATGATTAATTCATTTTCTTCCAGTATTCATGAATGTTGATGTTGCATCAGTATTATTTTATGATTTCTACTTTTGCTGAAAGGTTAAAACATATTAATAATCCATTAAACTTCCTGGGTTTCTAATGACGAGAACCACGTGACTTGGTAACTCTTTCCCCATTGGGCCACGCGTCCAAAGTGCCCTCTGTCAGCTTCCTGCCTGGAAGCTACCGAGAGTTCTTCAGTCCTCGTTAACCCCACGACGAGAGAACACGGTCTCCGTTTTCCTCCGCTACACGGAAGGCCTCGATGCCGACCGAGCTCGTGAGTAACCAGCCTCACCGGTCGAGAACATTGCTCCGGCTAAGAAGCCAGACACCATCGGTCTGCTTCTTTCCACCTGCCATGGGAAAGCCGGTTAGCCTCTGCACCAGCCGATCATGGAGCCGCTGATACCGACTCGCTCAGACACCTCCGGGCCCCCGGGGATAACCGAGGCTCGTCCGATCAACGACCGCACCGACGAGCTTCCACCTCCACGCCGAGGCGATCTGGAGCGGTTTCAGCAAGGTACCACCCGATCTGGTAAAACCGAGGCTATTGATAAATAACACTCGATCCAGTTAGCTCAGCTCCCCTCCTCACTAGCCGAGATCCCTAGATATATTAACATATCACGGGCTCTCGTCATTAACTCTCAGCTTAATAACATCAGGAGAATCTCTTAAGATGCAACTATCTACCTCACGTCTGTCTGTTTATTCAATCTGTTTTCTTTAATAAAATAACTGAAGTCTAAGTCAGCTTCTGGTTTCTAACTTTCAAATATACGTACGTAGGTCTCCCTTTGAATCAAAGGAATCTAGAAAGCCTGCATAACCATCAGTTTAGTGAAGGTAGCTAACAGTGATTAGCATTAAAACCAACAAAACTAAGCTGATAATCTTGCAGAAGTGTGTTCGTACTATAACGATAAAATCAGGTTATATTACGCTACATAGGTTGATTGGTGTGTGAGTGTGTGGTTGGTTCTATACCTCATTTATCTCTGTGATGGACTGGGTGTCCCCCGCTTCTTGACCTGGTTATGGAAATATGTCCACTTATTTTGTGCATTTTGGTTGATAATTTTAGTTTATTCTCAGTACCATAGAGTGAATGTCTGTCTGAAGGAAGAGGAAACATTAGAGGAGGAAATGAATCAATGTATGATAAACAAAAAGAAGTGACAGTAAATTAAAAAAATTGTGAATAAAGAATTTTTTAAAATGATATAAAATGTGAGGAAATAAACACATCATATTAAATAAATACAGACTATGATAAAATTATCAAAATATATAAAAACATAGTGGCAGACATGTATGTGTGAAGGAAAAAATCAATAAAATAAGATAGAAAAAATAGAAGATTAGATAATGATGATAATGTTAAATTAATACTGTTGAAAATGAATACCATATTTGCCCGAATATAGGACGACCCCGATTATAAGACGACCCCCCCTTTTCAAGACTAATCTTAAGAAAAAATAGACTAAATTCACTTTTTAAAGAAACAATTTGTATTGAAATTTGGAGAAAATAATTTAACTAATGCTACTAATAATTCCAGACTGCTTTAATATTTGCTTATTAACAGTGGTGCACACAACTAGTCCACCAGTCCACTGTACTGATCTCTCTGCCCGAACGCACCTTTGATGACAAGGAGCTTTCACGGTCAGATTGTGCAACTTCGCGATCATCAGACACTGATGAACTTCACATCCAGTTGTGGAGCTGAGATGGAGTTTTCATGTAGGGGAAGCTTGTTTACACACACACACACTGCTGCGGCAAAATGCACACACACACACACACTGCTGCGCCATGAACGAACAGACACACAAACCGGCTGCTGTGCCATGATGGCGCACACACACACACAAACCCGCTTTTGCGCCATGATCGTACACACACACAAACCCACTGTTGCGCCATGATCGCGCGCACACACAAACCCGCTGTTACGCAATTATTGCGCAGACACACACACAAACCCGCTTTTGCGCCATGATTGTGCAGACACACACACAAACCCGCTTTTGCACCATGATTGTGCAGACACACACACAAACCCGCTTTTGCGCCATGATCGTACACACACACACACACACAAACCCGCTTTTGCGCCATGATCGTACACACACACACAAACATGCTGTTGCACCATGATCGCGTGCACACACAAACCCGCTGTTGCGCAATTATTGCGCAGACACACACACAAACCCACTGTATGTGTGAGGGAGTGTGTAGGTGTGTGTGTTGGGTGCATATAAAGAACGGTGAGACGGATGAGGTTCTGAGGGAGAATGCGTGTGTGAATCGAGCGAGCGACGCGAGCCCTCACCTGTACAGTCTGCTGCTGAAAGCACCTGCTGGGTCTGGACATTTTCTGGACATTTTAATCCTCAGTCCTAGTAAACCTGTAGCTTTGAACTAGGCCAGGCCCGGACCTCTGGAACCGCTCGTGGTCTGAGCTGCTTCCTGCCGCTTTGACCAAAAAGCCTGCGCCCTCCGCCGGAAAAACTAGGGCACGATAATAAGACGACCCCCCCTTTTTCAAATTATTTTCAATGAAAAAACCTCGTCTTATATGCGGGCAAATACGGTAGTTTAAATTTAGTAAAATACTTACATTTTGGACACAATATTTGACAGATTAATTATGTTATTAAGCCATTTACAGTTTTTCTCAGTCGCTTTGGTGCATTTTTCACAACAGAATCAAACTTTGCACAGCAGTTAGTTCAACCTTCACAACATGTAGTCATTTGGGCTCAGCCTAGTGTCAGTTTCCTGTTCATTTCATTCAATGGGAGCTGTTCTTGGACATGAAGTAATTGAGTTAAGTACAAATATCAGCAAAATGATCACGTTTGACTTGCTTTTATCATGTCTGTCAAAATGAACTATATTTGTACCGGCTGAATAGTCATTGATCATACAAATAATAATCTTCATTTCATTGATTGTGTCATTGCACACAATTGTGTTGATCATGTTGTCAAACATTTTGTACATCCAGTTTCAAAATCTTTGTAATGTTTCCATGAAAATGTCCATAAATAACTTTTCTCAGGTGAACCTGATCTTCCACTGAGTTAGAGGCTGTGTGAACATTTATTGCTACCAGTGAGACCAGTCTGCTGTGGTCAGCCAGTGGTTTGCAGCACATGACAGGATGCTGGTGGAGTATCTTCCTCCCTACTCTCCATTCCTAAATCTGATTGAGGAGTTTTTCTCTTCCTGGAGGTGGAAGGTATATGACCGTATCCACATGCCCAAATGACCCTGAGAGCAGCCATGGATGCAACTTGTGATGACATCACAGCAGAGTCCTGCAGAGGGTGGATTCAGTACTCAAGAAGAAACTTGCCTCGGTGCATTGACAGAGCTGACATTCACTGTGATGTAGATGGAAATATGTGTCCAGACAGACGGAGCGTCTAGATGTCCATGACTGATCTGCAGCACCGTCTGGTTTACAGTATTTTCAATTTCAAAACTACTACAGTCTGGTTTACTGAGCCAAAAGGAGTTTATTCTTTGTAAATGTTGTTCTTTCAGTTGCACAATGCTGTGAAAAGTTGTAAATATACAGTATAAAGTAAAGTGCATATTCAGTGTCATGATTTTTCTTTTACTTCTAGTTTTCTAAAGGCCATACATGGTCTGTAAGGCTGTCTGGACTTTACATTGGGCAGCACTTCCAGAGTCATCTGTCTGTCCATTCAGAGCACCATCTAGAAAAAGGGAGATACCGTAGAAATTATTTTTACCCAGCACCACACTTCAAATAGCCTGAAACATCTCTTTATGCAACCATTCAAGATTAAACTCTAGCGATGTGTAAGTAATAAAAAACAAAAAAAATTAACATGATATTCTAAAATGACAGTCTATTTTTAGGATATTTTAATAACATAGGGTTAGGGTTGTGAAATAAACACAAATATAATTCATCTTTAAAAGTGCAGAGTATTATGAGCACTACAAAGAGTCTGACAAATAACCTGAGATTTGGAGGCATCACACTCCATAACCAGAACACCTGCAAGCATTTAACAAAAGATTAGCAGCTGTACATCCTCCAAATGATGGTCACATGCCTATTTTTTTTCCACCTTTTGAGATTTGTCCCCCTCAGACTGTGATATTGCTGTTTGTGTATCGTTAACGTGTTGTTCTCTTCTGCTCAATTGCTGCAATTAAAATCCCTTGTTTCTGCAGCTATTCTAGGGAACCTATTATCACGGATGACTAATGCAGTTGTTTAGGCAACCTTGGTGTTCTACATGACACATGAGTGTCTGAGCCTGGGGCTAGGAGGTATAAAATAAACAAACAAAAACAGAACACATAAAAGAGAACCGAGAAAACCTAAAACCACAGAAGAGATGCTTGAAACAACCAACCTGTCAAGTATCGTATTCTGTAAAATTAATTTAAAATGTATGATGGTTTCAGAACACCCTCATGTTTTTCTCTCTTTTAAGTTTTTTGTCTTGCTAGCTGCTATAATTTATTGAAAATGTTATTTGCAATCCCAAGTATTTTTACAGATGCATAGAAAATAGAGAAAAGAAGATCTGATGAATGATTCACAGCAAAGACTGAAGCTGTGAATATAGTCAAGGACTACGATGGCTGTGTCTTTGCCCCTATGTGTGTGTGTGTGTGTGTGTGTATGTGTGTGTGTGTGTGTGTGTGTGTGTGTGTGTGCGTGTGTGTGTGTTTGTGTGCAATTGGTTAATGTTACATGTTTACAACCTTTTTTGGTATATTCAGAACCAGTTTTCCTTAGGGACCAAAACCCAGTTCTAAAATGTTAAAATGTGATTTTTGGCTTAGAGGTCAGCCTTAGAGCTAATTGACTGGTTTAGGTTTAAGTTAGGGTTAGATATGAACCAGTAATGCTTAAAGTTAAGATTAGAGTCTGGGTCAGGCTCCAGAAATGAATGAAAATCAATACAATGTCCTAAAGGTCCCATACTATACAAAATTCACTTTCTAAAGATCTTTTAACAGTCATATAACCAAAAACTGTGTATGAGACCCACAAGTGTTTTCACTTTCTTATTCTCATTTTTGGGAAATGTGTTTTGAGCTAATGCTAAAACGAGTGCTTTCAAAATCTTTCCCCTGCTTATGTCAAGGGAAAAGACCACTCAACAACAGCACGCACATGCACACGGCACATTACTTTGGTCTGTAAGCTGTGCAACTCCTACGATTACATTGTAGGGTTTAATCACTCACAGTTCATGAATTATGTTCTCACACTGTACGAGGCTTCCCTCTCTGTCCCTGCTGTGTTTCTGATACGTAGCTCTGTTAGCAGCGAGCTGCTGCTGGACTCTGAAGCTGCCGGAAATGACTCGGTCGTGAAAGAAGTTCTTTACCAAAATAAACACATATCCTTGGCAAGCCTTGCCATTCTGTGTGGAGAAATGTTTAAAAATAAAAATAAATCCATCATTAGTCAAGGAATGGATAACTATTTAGTAGAAATTAGCTCAGAGTCCTTCATGACGGCAAATTCTAAACAAAAAAAGATACAAAGTGTCCTGTACGAGAGCGCCCCCTACTGCTACAAGTTTGCTTGAAGCAATTAAAGCAATTGTCGGCGCATTAGCCGACAATGCAGACATTTGAATTTTATTGGCTGAAAAAGCTCGGCGGCCAGAAAAAATGCAAAGGAGGAAGGAGGGTCTTCATCAGAATGTTGTGGAACTCAACCCAAAGATGATAATTTAGACCTGAAATATCATTTAAAACTTTTAGAAAACTTTGATACATAGAAAAATAATCCACCTAGCTGCTTTAAAGATTAGTCTGAATACAACAGTTTAATATGAGGTGCTGTATAGGAAAACATCTATTTTTCCCTCACACATACAACACTATAAGCACACACATACACTAATACAAGCATGCACACACACTGCTACAAGGGTGCACGCACACAAAAAATACTACAAGCACACACATACGCTACTACAAGCATGCACACATACACTACAAACTTGCACATATACTACTACAAGCACACACACTACTGCAAACATGCACATACTACAAACAAGCACACATACTACTACAAGCACACACATACACTACTACAAACATGCACACATACTACTACAAACTTGCACACATACTACTACAAACATGCACACATACTATTAAAAACATGCACACATACTACTACAAACATGCACACATACTACTACAAGCACACACATACACTACTATAAAACATGCACACATACTACTACAAACTTGCACACATACTACTACAAACATGCACACATACTACTACAAGTACACACATACACTACTATAAAACATGCACACATACTACTACAAACTTGCACACATACTACTACAAACATGCACACATACTACTACAAACATGCACACATACTACTACAAACATGCACACATACTACTACAAGCACACACATACACTACTACAAACATGCACACATACTACTACAAGCACACACATACACTACTACAAACATGCACACATACTACTACAAACATACACACATACTACTACAAGCACACACATACACTACTACAAACATGCACACATACTACTACAAACATGCACACATACTACTACAAACATGCACACATACTACTACAAACACACGCACACATACATAGATTAGATATATAGAACTAGATACATAGTAGTGTGTGTGTGTGTCCCTGCTGAGTGAGGTGGTGCAACAAATTACAAACTGTCCATTAGACAGTGATCCGGCCCACTTACTGAAGAATGTTTTTAGAACTGTCGGATCATTCATTCTCCTGATAAACACATCCTTCAAGACAGGTTTGGTTTCAGCCACATTTAAACATGCTGTAGTTCAACCATGGCTTAGAAAGGAGAATTTAGACTGTTCTCTCATCTCCAAACTACCTTTCCTGGAAAAAATTGTTCAAATCAAACATTTTTTGAATGAAAATTACTTCTCTGAAAAGTTTCACTCTGGGGTCAAAGAACGTCATAGTACAGAAACGGCACTCTTGAGGGTTTATAATGAGATCCTTTTGCTGATTCAAGGAACTCTGCTGCTTTGATCCTTTTAAACCTGAGCACACTATAGATCACAATATCCTCTTGTGTCAGATCAAACACTGTGTAGAGAAACTGCTTTACAAATCATTTCTGGCAGAAAGGACTTTCAGTTCAAATAGATAAAAATTCTTTAGCTTCAGTGCTTTTGACGTGGAGTTCCTCAGGATTCCAATCTGGGTCTATTACTGTTCTCATTGTACTTGCTGCCATTAGGATCTTCAGAAAAAAACATCATATCCAGTTTGATTGCTTCATTGATGAGATTCAGATTTATTTTTCTACCACTCATATTCTAACAGATACAAAAAAACATGAGCACAAAACTCCACTGGCTCCTGTTCCGATACAGGATCAACTTTAAGCTCTTGCTGCCATGGTTCAAGACTTTTCACAGTCTGGACCCATCCTGTCTCCAGGACCTTGTAGTCTGACGGATCATCAAGGGTCGCTGACCTTGATGAAAAGACCTAATAGCATGCTAGTAGGTACCATTCACTTACAGTGTTTTATGCTAAGCTAATGCTAAAGGAGTATCGCTGGAGGCGAATAGCCGCCTGCCAGATCAGGAAAACAGCTGGGCTGTTTAGAAATTGTTTTTGCCCATTTATCTAACTCTGAGGAATATGGCAATAGACAAAAAATAACTTCCCGGTGGAGTATCCCTTTAAATAAATCTACCTCATTCATCAGCACTGCCTCGTCCTCTATGTATCATCATAGCCTTTTATAAAATAAATGATTGTCAAAATCTTTTATTTTGTCTTTGTTTCAGATTAAAGGTATTATTCCCTGAAATACAACCGAAAAAGAACCTAAAGTTTACTTTTACAGTTTTTTACTATCGTTTACCCATTAAAATTAAAACTTCCACACAATTTTCAAACAGTGTACTCCAATTAACAAAACATCTCCACAGGTTTGCACAACACTACACACAATGTCCACTTCACTCTTCTTGCAAAACGTACACACAATGATTTTTCAAATTGAACACACATTTTCTTAGTTTAGACACAGATAAGGATTGTGAGATCACTTCCTGGTCATTACAAAGCCCCGGATTGCCAATGACTACACTAATGAAGAACTGGATAAACACATCCGCCAGGTGTGGAAGCACACAGGTGCAAATTTGAAAAAACAGCATTCAGGTGTGTTATAATTTAAAAGTATAAGATAAGATATATCCATGCAACACTTCCTGCATGTTATCAACCATGGACTGACACTGATGGATGGTGGATTCATCACATGAGGCGATTCTTCTAACATGAAGACACACACAGCCTGATGTGATGAAACCTTCTGCCCTGATCCAACCAGATACACTGTCAGAAATGAAAGTACAGAATTGTACCTTTTGTCATCACTGGGGTGGTACCCTCAAAAGTACAATTTTGTACCTTTAACTAGGGGGTTGTATCCTATAAGGGGTACAAGTACCCTAAGGTACAGGTTTGACTAGTAAAAAGTACAAACTACAAGGGTACACATTTGTACATCAGTTAAGGTACAAAATGGTACCTTTTGAGGGTACCATACACATTTGTAACCTTAAGGAGTACAAATATGTACCCTTTAGGGCACATATTTGTACCCGTTAGGAAACAACCCTCCATTCAAAGGTACAAAATTGTACTTTTGAGGATACCACCCCAGTGATGACAAAAGGTACAATTCTGTACTTTCATTTCTGACAGTGTAGTGACAGTATTCTTGTTGGTTTTACAGTAGATTTTCTTCAGAGTCAAAGTGTTTGTACTTCATGCAGTAATTTTTATTTGTCTACAGATTTTATTTGTTTCATTAATTTCATTGTTGGTTGATTACTCTAACTGATTATGGTCAGAAATACTGTAAGTATTGAAATAAATACTTGAAATCTTCAGTCTGCAGCATCAGTGTTGTGCAGTGCTTGGTCAGTTTATAGTTTATATGCTTATTTGTCCACATTCTGTCTAGATCTCATATAGACTGTTGTGGGTTTGTCACTTTTTTTTTCATCTAAATGATGTCTCACATAACAATGTCTGGACTCAAATCTACCACATGATATTTCCTAAAATGTGTTTTTTGACAAATGTGTTTTATATTTATCACATCAGAGTGAAACTGGCTGCAATGGAGTCTGATCACTGAGAACTGTGTTTGTCAAGTGACTGACAACTAATACCATTTTTACAAATGTGTGTATAGGTTTTGACTGAAGTGTATATGTTTTGTCAAAAGTGTGTCATTTTGCAAACAATCACAGAATTATGCAAATTGAGTGTGGTGTTTGGATAATTGTAACAATATTTTGAAAATGAAAACCCAAGTCTTAAAATCGTGTGTAAATGATAGTAAAAAACTGTAATAAATATTATCCATTAAAAATAGGTTAATGTTAAGTTCCTAACTTATCATATAATCTTTAAATGAGTTAATAGCCCGATAGGCAGGTGAGTGCAGTAGTCCAGTCCGGTTTTTATCATTTAAGGCAGCTGGCAAAGGTTAAACACTACTTGCCAGTAAATGTCTTTGAACAGGTCATCCATCTGTTTGTTTCCTGTCGGTTGGACTACTGTAACTCCCTTTATTATGGCCTGGAACAATCCTCCTTACATCGTCTTCAACTGATTCAAAATGCAGCAGCACGTCTTTTAACTGGTACGAGGAAACGTGATCACATCACTCCAGTGCTCGCCTCTCTGCACTGGCTTCCCGTACGCTACAGGATCCAGTTTAAAATACTGCTTTTTGTTTTTAGATCCCTCCATGGCCTGGCTCCCCAATATATAGACGACCTTCTGTCTGTCTATACTCCGGCCAGAACCATGAGATCTAGTTCCCGTTCCTTATTAGTGATCCCAAGAACTCGGCTTAAGACTGGTGGTGATAGAGCTTTTTCAGTGGCTGGTCCTAGACTCTGGAACAGCCTTCCACCACATCTTAGGACCTCACAGAGCCTGGAGGTTTTTAAATCATCTCTCAAAACCCACTTCTTTGCTTTGGCTTTTAGTACAGATTGATTTATGTGGTTTTATGAGTTTTATGATGTTTGATTTAATTCATAAACTTTGCGGTCATTTTACATTTTTTTGTTTTTTGTTTTTGTTTATGGTTTTATCCTTTTGTTCATCTTTTATCTTTGTTTTTATCTATCTTTGATGAAGTGGTTTTACAGCATTTGGATTGCTTGAGTAGCAACAGATGTGTTCTGCTCATCATTTATTTATTTATTATTATTATTATTTTTAAAATCATTTTAATTGATTTTATCTGTTTTATGTATTTGTTTTTATCATGTACAGCACTTTGGGTTGTGTGAGCAACAGTAAATGTGCTCTATAAATAAAGCTGACCTTGACCTTGACCTTAATATTTCACTGGAAAGGGTGTAGGGTTAACATTCTCTACAACCTTTTACATATCCAGACCTCATCCAGAACCCTAAAAAACCCTCAAAAAGCCAAAGTCTCCTTGTCGTTCCCAGATTCCGAATAAAGATCAAAGGTGATTGTGCTACTAACCTCTGGAACGTCCTACCTCTCCAAATCAGGTCTATTCAGAACACCATTCATTTATAAAACATCTTAAAGAACCACTCACTGGCTTTGACTCAAAATAAAACTCATAACCTGATTCTGTTCTTGAGATTTTTTAAATGTTTTTGATTGATTTTATTGTCTTTTATGACTTCTTGTTTACTCTTGCTATCTCTATTGCTGGCTATAAAGCACTTTGGTGCAGCTCTTGGTGTTATAAAGTGGTAGATTAAAAAATGGACATTGATGTTGATAAATCCTCTCTGTGATCTGCATTAGTAAATAGATATTTAGATACCTGGGACTTCATTTTGACATAATACAGGTGAGATGAAAATTATGAATAAAAACAATTACATTACATCTGACATGAAAATTCAAACATGAATGGGAAAAGTGATATTTGTCATTTGAGAAGTAAATGTGCCACATTTGTACAGCGCTTCTTTAAGTCATGAACTACAAAGCTCTTTACATCAGTCAGTCATTCACATGCTGATGGCAGTGAGCCACATTGTAGCCACAGATGTCTCAAATGTTGAGTGGAAAATATCTGATTTTATAAAGGAGCAGGGGGCATGCATTTTCAGTTTTTTGAGGTTAAAGGGACTTGAGGCAGTATTTGTAAAAAAAAAATATAATCATGCATGTTCAGTTTTTTTAAGTTAATGGGTGATGAAGCGTTTTAAACTAAAAAGAATGAGGCCACCCATTGATCATTCCATTGTCTTGAACAGGCTGTGAGCTGTAAAATGACCTTCAGTTTGGGCCCAAATTTACAGCGCTGTCTTCAACTGACACTGCTTACGCATTCTCGAAAGCTTCAAAACCAGAAAGAAATGTAGTATATGCGGTATGTGTCAGTATTGCACTGTTGTGTTGCGTGCCATTGGCCAACTTACTTCGTCTCAACATGTTTTTCTCATTATACTGACGGTATATGGGCAGCGTTTGACAATGAATGATTCAGAAGGGCAATACTCACAATTGAATTTACATTTTCTCCTGAAAGCTCAGCAGCAGCCTCTAGCAAACAGCCGTTTGCCGTTCGCTCCCCGCATGCGGGCTGATGTCCACACCGAACTCCGAGTCCGCCTTCTATACTGATGCACGATACGCGGGCTGACTCTTCCCGTGTCCCGCATTAGTCCTTCAGCCAAAAAGTCAGCTGTGTTTTCCATCAACGAGAAGCAAAAGTGAAACTCCGCCGGTCGCCTCACATGCTCGCCGCTGCTCTCACCTCACGCACACCCACACTGCTCTCAGTACTTTGTGTCTTAACCAAAATACCTCAGAATAAGTTCTAATTTGGCCAAGATTAGCCAAAATATATTACAAAGTTAGCCAATAGCTGCACCTACAGAATTTATTAACTTCCATGAAGAAAAATAAATAAATAAATAAAGACAGCTCTGTGGTTCAAACTCAGAACCTCCAGATTTGCAGACAGTGTTACAAAGCTGCTACACCACACACCAGTTATGTTACATGCTTTGTTTTTATTTATATAAACATAAGGTATCAGTTCTGTTTCGTGAGGTTTGATCTCTGCAAATGACACACGCCCGTCTGCGTTTCGCCATGTTGAATTATGAAAACAAAAAAAAGCTAGCAGCTGGGCGGACCGAAAGGCATCTCAGCGAATACACGTTGTGACGTCAAACCGCGCACAAATGCAGGTCCGCATTTCACAGGTCATAAATTACAAATTCTGTTTTTTCTTAATAACCAGGGAACAGAGAGTTTTCATGTTTGGCCTACATGCCAGGCTCAGGGGGACCTATTAGAAACTATGAAGACCTGAAAAAATGGATTCTGAATAAACCACCCCTTTAAATTAATGTATTCAGTTAATTTTTTTCAGTAGCAAACACATGTTAAATCATTTATTTAAAGGTTTGGACGTTTTTTTAGACATCAGAGAATCTCTGATATCTAAACCATCTTGACTGTTTTTTATTGTCAGACAGAGAAATGGCAAACTTCCACCTCTGATTATTGGACTTAGTTTGAAAGAACATGTTCAAAATGAAACATACATCCCTGTCAGCTCAGAGGTACATGTAGCAATAAACATAAGTAAATTACAAGTGAAGGAAAAGTTCACATCCTGATACTCATCAGAGTTTTTGACCTGATGAGCAAACAGCTCTTCAAGAACTGCATTCAGTCTAAATAGTTTTACTTTGCCCTTCTCACAGAACAAAAGCTTTCTACAGTTTTGGATGATAATCCAGCTCTGTGCTACACCCTAATGATTATTGATGTGTATTATCATTGAATGAAATGTGCTTAGTGTGCTTGAAATTGAATTGGAAGGCGTAGATCTTCTTTGAAGCTGCAGGGCAGATACCAAAGTCATTAGACGCAGCTCTTAGATAACAACGTAAATTCTCTTCCGCTGTAAACTCAGCTCTCGCTTGCTGATGGAAAGCTTTATTAGGAAAATATTGTGTGACATGTTGATCTGCTCCAGTGCACAATCATCATCTCAAATTTAAAAAACACAATGCTAAAAATAAAACGTTGGGAATCGCTTTTAGTCAGAATCTGAGGTGACAGTCAGAACGCTCTGGGATGTTGATGCTCATAACACTCCACCAATGGTGATCCAGTTGCTCATAAAGCATCTAGGATGAATCACAGACATGCCTTACATCAATAATTGCTATGAATTTAAATAAAATCACAAACATTTGGGGAAGGCTGCAGAAGACATTTAGGGCGGCATTAGCTCAGTTGGGAGAGTGGCCGGTCTGGTAACCGGAGGGTCACCGGTTCAATCCCCAGCTCTGGCTGGGTTAGATTGTCGTTGTGTCCTTGGGCAAGACACTTCACCCAACTTGCCTGTGTGAATGTTGGTGGTGGTCAGAAGGGCCGATGGCGCAGAATGGCAGCCTCGCTTCTGTCAGTCTGCCCCAGGGCAGCTGTGGCTACAGACGTCTGTCGTAGTTTACCACCACCGGTGAGAATGACTGTGTGAATGAATAATGCAACTCTGTAAAGCGTCTTTGAGTGACCTAGAAAAGCGCTATATAAAACTGATGCATTATTATTATTATAAGACTGAACGTGGAAGCTTTTATCTCAGAACATTTCTCTACTTCTACTTCCAGTCAGATTATTTGTTTCACACCAGGGACAATTTTAGCCCATTTTTGGGGGTGCTGCAACACCCCTAATTGAATCATAGTACCCCTAAAAGTTGAGATTTTAACTTTTTATTTTTTTTACTTCATGTTCTTTTAAAAACCCTAGTAAATATATAAAAACTAGGGATGAGCCGGATATCCGTTTCAGACGAGTATCGGTACGGATAATGCATATTTTCCAAATTGATTTTTTCACCTGTCAACAAGTGATTGTAGCATCCAATTTATCTGTAATGGATTAAATCTGCATCAAAATGACTATTTCTCTACTGTTTATTTCAAAGCATGCAGGGTTCATGTCATCATGTTTTAGTAAAACTACTTTTGGGGTATTTAGTATTTAATATGAGTCTCTGAAAACAACTGTAACCTTCTTATAAAGTCACTGACAGATACATGTGTTTTTAGTGTTGATATTTGATTTGTTGAATTTTAAGCTGTCAGTTTATGCTGGGAAACACAGCTGTGACGCGCGCTCCGGTTCACTTTATTATAATGAGAGGCACGAGTCCCGCAGAGTTTACAGGACGGACGCGTGATCAGATAACGGGACCTTCGTCCCTCAGCCAAAGAGAGGAGGCGTGACTGGAGAAAGAAAAACAACGAGCCTCTCAGACCGTCAAAAATCGAGTTATGCTGACAGGGTTTTACACCGACCTTTTTTTTCCAAATGCGCATCACGCAGGAAGAAAGATGATAACCCGACCCAGTGTCCGTGGGTCTGCTGATCTGGTTTTATGGACCGGTCAGATCAAAGTATGAGTTTTAAAAAGTCTGGACCAACGCTAGTCCACCAGGAAACGCTCTGGTTCACCAGAGCCAGTCTGGTTGACGCAGAGCCGCAGCGATCGCCTGTCCCCCCGCCTCCTCCTCCTCTTCCTCCTCCAAGCTGAAACAACTCCGAACCACGCACTAGTTCGGTCCATTTCAGGAGGCCTTGCAGGTCCCGAGCTTGTCGCGGGCTGCAGTATCTTCTCATGGGCACCGCGCGTCTGCTCAGATACGCGCGGCGCACACTACACCTGGCCCTGGTCCAGGTGCGCGTCTCCTTAGGCCAGGGGTAAAAGTTCATCGTCGTGGGGACGGAATTCCGTCAATTGGGACTTAGAGTTTTTCTCAGTAGCTTTGGCTCATTTCTCACAACAGAATTAAAGTTTGCACAACAGTTAGTTCAACATTCACAACATGTAGTCATTTGGGCTCAACCTAGTGGTAGTTTCCTGTTCATTTCATCCAGTGGTCACTGTTTTAGGACATGAAGCGATTGAGTTAGTACAAATATCTGCAAAATGATCACTTTTTCACTTGCTTTTATCATGTCTGTCAAAATGAACTATACTTGTAGCGGCTGAATAGTCATTGTTCAAACAAATAATAATCTTCATTTCATTGATTGTGTCATTGCACACAATTGTGTTGATCATGTTGTCAAACATTTTGTACATCCAGTTTCAAAGTCTTTGTAATGTTTCAATGAAAATGTCCATAAATCACTTTTCTCAGGTGAACCTGATCTTCCACTGAGTTAGAGGCTGTGTGAACATTTATTGCTACCAGTGAGACCAGTCTGCTGTGGTCAGCCAGTGGTTTGCAGCACATGACAGGATGCTGGTGGAGTATTTTCCTCCCTACTCTCTATTCCTAAATCTGATTGAGAAGTTTTTCTCTTCCTGGAGGTGGAAGGTAAATGACCAGCGTCCACATCCCCAAATGACCCTGAGAGCAGCCATGGATGCAGCTTGTGATGACATCACAGCAGAGTCCTGCAGAGGGTGGATTCAGCACTCAAGAACATACTTTCCTCTGTGCATTGACAGAGCTGACATTCACTGTGATGTAGATGGAAATCTGTGTCCAGACAGACGGAGCGTCTAGATGTCCATGACTGATCAGCAGCACCGTCTGGTTTACAGGATCTTCAGTTTCTAAACTACTACAGTCTGGTTTACTGAGCCAAAGGGAGTTTATTCTTTGTAAATGTTTTTCTTTCAGTTGCACAATGCTGTGAAAAGTTGTAAAAATACAGTATAAAGTAAAGTGTCTATTCAGTGTCCTGATCTTTCTTTTACTTCTAGTTTTCTAAATGCCATACATGGTCTGTAATGCTGTATGGACTTTACATTGGGCAGCACTTCCAGAGTCATCTGTCTCAAGGAAAACATGACTAAATTATTGGACTGTTGTTTATACGATGCTGGTGTCAGAACTTGTCATTTTGACAACACTGACACTTTCATTGACATAAAGACTTGCTTTTGAAGAACAAATAATCTATTTTGATTAAGAAACTTGCTTTTTGAAAAGGTGACTTGCTTTTGCAGGTTATCTACCATGTTTTGTAGTTTGCACTAATTGTTTTGAGAAATGTCTTAGCAGTGGTGAAAACTTTAATTCTGTTGTGAGAAATGTGCCAAAGCTACTGAGAAAAACTGTAAGAGAAAAAGTTCTGTCAGATCTCCCTCTCGCTCGCCAGTAGATACGTGAGAATAATGAAGGTCATGGACATGATTTTGCAAACAGAGTTCTGTGGCGCACTGCTCAGGAACAGGTCCTGTAAAGGACTGGCCAAAACCATGGCGCGCCCGTGGCGCAGTGCTGATAGAGACAGAGACACATAGAGGGAGGAGCTGATGAGTTTTAAAGAAACAATCAGGTCAAAGTTCTAAGTGAGCAGTAGAGTGTATTAAAAATGTCAGTGAAGTGACTGAGCTGGTCTCAGAACTCACTAAACCACCTGTTAGAATAAATCATGACAGCCGAGGTATTGAAGAGCCAATAATTTTTAAAATTAATTTCCTATTTTATTTCCTTTTATTCATTTATTTATTGCTCGTTATGACAGGATCAGTCCTCTATATTTACATTGTTTCACATGTGAGAGCAATACCTGGATTCATAACTTCTAAACATGTTCTGGTTGTAAAATAAAAATTCTACACTTACCAAACGTCATCTCTGTCTTCTCTGATGTTGCTCTGCATTTTCTCTTTGTAAACTTTGGATAGTGGACCTTGAAGAGACGGATGCCTTCAAATGTTTTGGCTTGTGGTCGTTATGAGTTCTCCAGGTAGAGTCTGGAATTACAAGAAAGACAAAAATCACAATTATATAGAAAATATTTGGGCAACAATTTACCAGTTCTAACTAAGCTAATTCTAATTTACCTGCACATCATTTCAGTAAAGGGGAAAGCAACATTCTTTGTGGAAAGCCTCCAGAGATGAGTCTGATGTGAGGGCAGAGTGGATACATCCTTCAGAGTTCGTTTGTTTTAAAACACCAGCGTGGCTAAAAAGAATACAGAAAAGATTTTTAGAAATCAAAATCAGATGTCATATATTCATCCCAGTCTGTAAAATGACTGAGTTTCTCCAGTGTCTTTGAAATTCCTTCAGTGCATGTAGGAGATAGTTTTTTTATTAAAAACAGTCCTGAGTGGAAAGTCAATAATGAGCTTTTCAAATTGTGATAACAGGCTTTTAAAATGTTACTATATGACATAAAATCATCCAGTAATATCCAGCTACAGGCCCTGAGATTGCAGAGGACAGAAATGCACTGCACTCAATGATCTATGGTAAAAAACAAGGACTAGATGTAAAACCTGCTGTTAAACACAGTAAGGTAACACAAAACACGACAGAACTGCTTTATATGACTCAGAATACTTGAGCTGCACCAGTGTGAGCTCAGAGCTACGTTAGCTGCAGAGCTAACAGAGCAGTGCAGCTACTAGCTGCAGTGCTAACATGTTTATCAGCTATCTCCTAGCAGACAGGCTTACACAGCTAACAAACCCATCATGTCACTTCCAGCACTTACCTTTCCAGTTGTGTCATGACCAGTTGGAGTGGATCCATCTTTCAGTTTCTGCTCCTTAGCTACATTTTTATGCTCCCATGTTGTGAATAAACAGTCCTCATTGAAATGCCTGGAGCAAACTTTTGGAAGTTTTGTGGATATATTGCCCCCAAAAAATAAAATCCATGCATTTAGTCTTCAAGGGCTCAGGAGAAAGTAGTAAAAAAAAGACTTCTGTGCTGTTGAAGCAGCCATGTAAAGAGCAGCTGCTCTCTTCCCAGGTAGCCAAAGCTGTTAGCTCTATCCTCAAGATAGGAGTGGTATTTACAAATGCTGACGTCAACTTTTGAAATCGACCGTTTCAGCCTGGGCCCACAACTCTGGTTACAAAGAGTAGAATAACTAAGTGAGAACGGCGAATTTCTTTTCACACTTTTGGGTTTCATACACAGTGTCAGAGACACTTTTACTGTGAAAAGACCTTTAGAAAGTGAATTTTGCATAATAGGGGCCCTTTAAGCTCTGATCAGTTTTTGTTAAATACTGCTGCAAACAGGAATTATACACTACATGACAATAAACATCAGCTTTTGAGATTAAAAGAGCAGACTTTTTATAAACAATATTTCCAATCTGGTCAAATGTCCAAAACACCCCGGCTGATGTGACTTCCACCTTAAAGAGTTTGAGTGCCCCAATGATTAGGATCTATGTTGTCTGGGGCCTTTTGCCCATGGTCCAGGTAAAGGGCAAAATAAAGAGGGGTTAAGAAGACCTTTCATGGTAAAAACAACCAGTACCAGAGTACTCAGCACAGAGGGTTACCAGGGTCCCACTCTAGAGCCAGGCCTGGGGTTGGGGCCCATGTGTTAGCTCCCTTTTGCCCATGGGGCCCAAGCTGAACTGGTTATGAGGGCTCCTCCACCTACCCACCACCTGCAGGAGGAACACGAAGGGTCCGGTGCAATGTGGATTGGGTAGCTGGAGGCTTTGGTATTCTGATCTCAGGACATGAAAGCTGCATGTTGAGTTATTATTTCTATCACAGCACATCTTCACATACAAAATGTTCCCTAACTGGGGGGATGTATCGAGTTAGCCCATATTCAGACAGAAATAACTGCAGCCTGACAGTTTCAAATAGATGCTTTAATTTCACAAGTGACAAAAGTACAGCGAGGTAGAGAGACAGCTGTCAGAAAGAGGAGAACACAATCTTAAAAAGTGAACAAACTGGCATCTGAAATACACGGAGTCAGGAACATTTCTGTGACATGTTCAGAGTGTTATAGAATGAATAGGCAGGAAGGAGGTTTAATAAAATATAGAAAATTAGTTATTTAAAACAAAACAGATGGTTTATCTTTTGTTAACATGACTTTGATGATGATACATACTGTAGCGTAATATAGGGGTAAAGTTGTATGTATTGAATATTATAATTATTATTATTAATAATGAATAATAATAGTCAAAACCTCGTAATTAGGGCACCACCCAGCATTTTCTTTGGAAGGTAACCTGGGACAACCTTGAATTTTATCTTATTTGTATTTTATTTTTATTTATCAGTCTGAATCTGAAAGAAGTAAGTTCTTTACCCATTTTCGATATGAAAACATGCAAACATCACTGGAAGCCCATTTATGATTATATACGGATACATTTATTTACAGAAACCTCAAAATGAACATGTTATAACAAGCAACACAGCAAAGTTATGAATTTGACTTTGTAGCCAGTTCACGTTATTGACGAGATGAATTATTAAGGTTAAATAAATATTAATGACTAATGTTTCAGAGTGAGAAATGGCTTACTAAGGAAATTAAGCTAATTTATTGGCCTATGAAGGGAAATTAAAGATTAAAGGATTTTAAGGAGGATGGATGGATGAGAGTTTTAGGTTCATCCTGAATCTGCTTGTTGTCAAGGTGCATCATTAGTTCATAGCCACACAAAGTGAAATCAACTTCACCGAACTTCTAGAGATGAGTTCCCGGGATACCATCTTTCTGTAGACACATGTCGTAGGTCCAAAGGGGATAACAGTGGTTCTCTGTTATCCTTTGGAAGTCGGTCTCGGTCCAAGGACGGCTCCAGTGGGTAACTCACGGTTCTGAAGGTGGCAGGCTACGGATGCTGAATGGAGAGACTTCGGGGTCTCCGATGGTTTTGACAAGCAGGTTTGTGGAAAGATGTCATCAGGCAGGGATGAGGAGGCATTTAAGTTTCAAGATAACACGCCGTCTAACTTTTGGTTTCTAACAACGGATAAAGGAAAATAAACTTTAAAACGTCTAAACTTGGTTAAGAAGAATGTAACGTGAAAATAAAAGAATAGCTTAACGCCGAAAGTTTCAAAGACTAAAAGTCTAAGAGTCTGTTCTGCTGGAGTTCAGAGGCCTCATGTTGGAAAGCCTGGGTATCCTGACTCCCTGGGGTGGGAGCAGGCCAGCCTACAGGCAGGCTGGAGGGGTCATCAGGTCATCTGAGCAGGAAGACAATAGAGTTGCTAACAAGAGGAGTTAGAGCAAGAGCTAGCTGAAGAGACGGCAAGAGAGAAGAGTTAGCGCCTTCTGGTTTTAAAGGGCAGAGGTCGAGTCTGGTTCAGCCAATGGTGTGGTTGACTCCACCTTCATCTGCATAAAGGGGAAGTACTTAGGAATGGCTTCTAAAAAGGGGGTTTTAACTTTTAATGAGAGAAATAAAGTTTCTAAGCAATAAAATAAATCTTTACTACTTTTCTCTCTGAAACTTGATAAGTTATTCAGGATCACATTTTTAAACTGACTGCATCATGTTTATTCTAAGCATAGAAACACATTAAATCCCACAAATTAATCAGAGAAATCAGTTACTCTTAGCTTAAGAGTACATTAGACGAATAAACATTTCTAGTTTCTTGACTAGATTAGATTTAAAAGAGAAAAACACCCATAGGTATTTTGGTATCATATTGATAAACAATATGAAAACAGTCTTCAAAGAAGATTAACTAAAGAAAGCATATGCAGTAGAGATCTAAAAGTAGTTAAAAGTCATCATGGGAAATCCAACTATCTTGTAAACACATTTTAAAAGTAAACCTGTGCATATTAACATTCTTTACCACAACTTGGATCACACTCAGTGCGTTTACATGCAGTCTAGAAAACCAAATTATTGCCTTAAATCGACTTCAGTCGGTTTTCTCAACTGCATGTAAACATGTTAGTCCGGCTGAAGTCGAACTGGATCTGGATTAAGGGACAGAAGAGACAGGAATTCCTGGGTCTTCTCCACTGGGTAAGGAAAGGTGGGGGGTGATTGTCTGTCATCAAAGTGTTAAGAGCCGCCGAGTCTGCCTTCTTATTGAGGAGTATCAAGCAGATAAGACATTCGGCCATAGGATTGTAAATCACCAAGTTGTAAATTCAGTAACATTCAGTATTATCTTTCCTCAACAGGAAGATGAAAGGGGGTTCTTTGGCAGGAAAGGAATTTACAACCTCTTGAGGGGGAATCTGTATGAAAGAGGGTGTGAGCTGGGAGGGAAAAGAGTCAGTTGTCACACACACATAATCTATTTCTTGATCGGGTCCGTATAAACTTAGAAATAACGTCTATTTCCTCTACAATACATACAACACTATGCTTGTATAAGAAGCTACAAACCAACACATTCTCATTCTGATCTCTTGGTCAGGAACCCCAGATGTTACAGTGCACTGGGAACTCCTCCATAACTACTTATTGGCACATTTATCCAGCCAATCAGTTGCTGGGATTCATGGTGGTTTTATCTGTGGAGAAGCAGGGAGCAGACCTAATGCAGTCTTTGTTTTAAACAAGCATGGGGGAACAAGATTTCATGCACAGCATGCAGAGAATTACCAATACAGGTGAGCACTTGGTGAACACTGGATTTTGATGTTCATTCCTGTCATGTCACAT
Source organism: Callopanchax toddi (assembly GCA_006937965.1). NCBI lineage: Eukaryota > Metazoa > Chordata > Actinopteri > Cyprinodontiformes > Nothobranchiidae > Callopanchax > Callopanchax toddi. The sequence goes on along the minus strand of SSNR01000062.1, from coordinate 1,119,567 downwards.
GTCTCTGAAAGCTGTGTTAGATACGGTTGTTGTGATGAATGCAGTGCTGTAGAGCAATAAGGAATTTTAGCATTGAAAACCTAACTTACAATTATTTATCTGGTTTATTTGAAGTAGTATTCATGTAATTCCTATGTCCCCTTGTCAAACAATAAATACATTCTTTTGTCCTGATTCATTAGAATATAGGTTATATTCTGAATACAAGAGGCTGAAACAAACTTCCTCCGTAAGGTTGCTGGGCTCACCCTCAGAGTTAAAGCAGCAATCTGGAGCATTTTTCTCTGTATCAAAGTTTTCTAAATGTTTTAAAAGATATTTCAGGTCTAAACTATGATCTATGGGTTGAGTTCCACAACATCTGTCATTCTGATGAAGACCGTCCTTCCTCCTAGAGACCCCTTTCCATTATTTCTTGCCGCCGACATTTTTTAGCCAATGAAATTCAAATGTCTGCATTCTCTCAACATGCACGCGCATCGACCAAACCTGTACCAGTAGGGGGCGCTGTCGTACAGGACGCTCCGTGTGTTTGTCTGTTTGCGTCTCAGCCTCACAGCTCATTTCTACTAAAAACCTACCCATTCTCCAGCTAAAGATGGATTTATTTTTATTTTTAAACCTTTCACCTCACAGAATGGCAAGGCTTGACAGGATTATGCGTTTATTTTGGTCAGAAAGTTCATCCAGGGCCGAGTCAAGTTCAGCTTCAGAGTCCAGCAGCAGCTCTCTGCTAACAGAGCTAATATCAGAAGCAGCAGGGACAGAGAGGGCTCATCAGACCCTCTTAAGGTCTTAAGGTCACCGATCTGAAGCTAGTGCAGTTTCCAACAGGAACATTGACATGCAACATAGTACACACACCCAGGGAACACACACATACCCTACAACAAATGCATCCAATGTTCTGTAGGCAAAATTTTTAAATTCCACCTTCAAGGAGCAGAACATTGACTTTAGGTCATACTATGGACACACACCCCAGATGAGAACAAAGGCTCTAATTTTAACATGAATACCCTTCATGATCATGGCAGTTTTGTGGAAAGTTTCATGACAATCTATCAAATAGTTGAAAAGTTCTTAAGGTGACCAAAAAAGCTATTCCAAGAGTCATGGAGCCGGGTTGTAGAATGGTCTCAAACATTGACTCAGGAGTGAAACCGTATCCAGACAGAACTAAACCTCTGACTTGTGGTCCATATTCCACAAGTCAGGACAGAGATAACACTCAGAACTAAAGGAATTATCATTTTTGTGGTTGGAGAATCAAGCAGCTACCAAGAGACTTCTGATTGTGTTTGAGTGGGACTCATGTTACTGGGAGTGACCTGGTAGTCTGAGCATAGCCAGCAGACCCTTGTTCAGGTATTTTAGTCAAAGAGTCTTAACCCATGGCTGCTGACGAATATGCTAACTGCTGGGAGGACATTCATAAAAGGCAACAAGGACTTTAAAAAAAATCCCTGTATCAAACCAAGTCAATTAGCTAGCTTTAAAACATGTCACCGACTTTGCTTTGAGTTCATTTTGCTGCTACTGATGTCCAAATTAATTGCACGGAGGCTGATGATAATATTTTTATCTCCAGGATGGGGATTGTTTGAAAAGCCTGTTCAGGAATGTTTGATGCCTTATCGAGATGCAAGCTTCATAGCTGCAAATAATCCATTGTGTGGTGATGAAAGAGCAGCAAAAGCTGTGGACCAAATAAATGATGGGAAAGTGGCATGAAAGAGAACTGCATCTTTAATTAGGTGGCTTTGTATCAGAGTTATTTTAATTGTGGTGGGGAGGATATAATTGTTACTTTAAGATGAACTCTGCAACACGTTCATCATCTTCTTTCTTGAAATCCTTCTTTGCTTACTTTAAGTGACCTAATTATTCCCTCTCAGCTGCAGATGCTAGATTTCCAGTTGAATGAGGCAGACGCTGAGCTTTTTTCATTTCCTCTTATCTCCTACTTAATTTCTTTAGTCTTTCAGTGTTTTCCTCAACATTCAGTCTCTAAGGAACTAGAAGTAAATTAAAACAATAGTGTTGATTTAGAGATGGGTGCAGACGTTGGTCTTTTATATATAAACAGATAAGTGTCATAGTTCAGGTTGTGTTTTTGTATTCAATGCTTTGACATCGATATATTAAAAGATTGGCATAACACACGTAAGGCCTTCAGGTTTTGACAAGTGCTCCTTGTCCTTTAACTCATTTCATGGTGTTTCTGCCAGTCGCAGACAGGTGCATGACCTCAAATGAACGAGCACAACAACCGGAGTTGGTTTCAGAGGCACTTCTAAAGGAGCACACTGCACACTTGTGACTTTAAAAGCCTTTGAGCTAAGATAAACACAGGGGCTGTAAAATATGAGCTGAATGTGGACAACTAGTAAAGAATTACTGTTGAAAGCTGGACTAACCTAAATGCATTACCACATATGGAAGGAAATATACTGGAACCAGAAAATCTCTGAGTTCCGGTGGTTTTGACTTCTACATAACATTAAATAGTTGATTAAATAGTTGCTACAATCCCAACATTTCTCAGTGCAGTGAAAACATTTAAGCAGTGGCATCTCAGTGGACGTTTTCTCTTCATGCAGAGAGCATCAGTCTGATTGAGGAACTACATCCTGCAGAGAAACAATAGATGACTAATTATGCAAATGAATGAGGACTTTGTTTCTGAGCTGAAGATGTCATACACACTGGACTTAAAGCTACTGTCATTATTGCTGATTTCAAAACACAGCAAATGGATTGTAAAAAGACAACAGCTCAACAGCAGCTGACTTATGAATTAAGCATGGCAGGGTTAACAGCACTCATTTGAATGGCTACTGCTCCTGTTGTCAGTGGTTCTCCTGGCAGGGTGGTGGGAATGGAAGCAGAGTCTGCTTATGACAAAGTCATTCATCTCGCTGACACCTGTCAGAGCCCAGCTGACCTAGACCCCTATGGATGTTTTAATGAGGAAATCAGTAATGTATCTGACCTCTGGCAGAGGCCGCTGAATGGCTGTCACTGACCGTATAAACCTTTCAGATGTTTCTATGTGACTTGCAGCTCACAGCAGTAATCAAAGAAGCCTCTGCCCTGTCAAATATAATGGCAGTGTGCAAAAAAAAAAAAAAGAAATAAAAACCTTGATGTGTGACTGTATAAATGCAGGAAGCTGTGAAACCTTGTGGGAGGGTGAGCAGTGCCACGGTTCACCTCTTATTGTCACAAACACTCCTACTTCTTGTTCTCTTTTTGTTGTTGTTCCTATCAAGATGAAATCTTTGAGAGGTGACGAAATTCTGTCATCTATTTTAGCTCGGCCAGAGGAGATTGTGAGAACTGAAAGGCTTCTTTAAAGCTTTGGGTTGAAGTCATTTCTGAACAGCAATTTCCCCCCTTTTCTCTGTGAGCAGGTTTCCCATAACCACTCTGTCAGCTTTCTGAAAAATCCTCGGCGGGGGATTGCCAGCCATAAAGTGTGCATTAAAGAGATCTATCAGAGTCAGATCATTGGCTGGGACTGGCACTGGTGTCCAATAATACAGCCTGCCTTCTCCAATTTCACATGACAGACAGGGATATGGGGACAATAAACACATTTTACCTCCTCGCACGCACACTCTCACTGTCGCTCTATAAGACCAGTCTCTCCTCTTGTTATGGTTTGATCATCACATCTCCCTTTCCCACTGACAAGTTTCAATTTACTCAGGTTATGATTATGTTTTCTCAAAAATCAGTAGTGATGGTCTGTAGTGTTCATTTATCTCATTGCTGCACTCCCTCTACCCTCACCGTTTGGCATGGCTGAGCTGCCTGGAGCTGTTTCTGCAACTGGAAAACCTTCAGAAATGCATTTGTGCAACAAAAATAAACAAAATAAAGATTACAGGGTCTGTCTATGTTGTAAAAGTGATAGTTTTAGGTTTCTGTAAATGTAAAAAAACAACATGTTTTCCTATTCTTTTCTTAGGGAAAAGAATAGGAAGAAAAATCTGACTGAAACAGCATTTATACATGAGTCAAGAACACCCAAAATATTAATTTTGACGTGTTACTAGCTTTGGTTAAGCTTAAGTTTTAAAATTAAGTCATTAAAGGTACTGGCCAGACTTAGCATCAAAAATCATAGAAATTATATGTAGTTTTAGATTGCCATCTATAAAACAATCAATTGATTTCAGGTTTTTAATTTTGTTAAGCAATTTGGTCATAAATCAAATAAAATTGGGAAATAATTTCCTCATCTCACCACCAAGGGGTGGTGCTCTCCAGACATCACTCAATGACTCTGTCATGACACTTGTTAATCTAAGATGATGGATCTAAAAGATGATGTATAGGTTTCAACAATAAACCCTCGGGTGACCTGAAGAACTGCCTCCTTGACTACAAACAGCAGCCAAGTTAGCGGTGACCACCTGTTAGCGCTGAGTGCGCTAACGCCACTTAGTCATGCTAGTTCTGCAGTCAGAAAAAGAAGTCATTAGGGTTACCTATCAGTTACATTTTTCTGGTGTTTTATCCATTTGCATGCAGCAGTAAAATGGGCAGCACATTGTTATATTTTTATATATTTTTCTGTAGCTTATCTTCATGTAGCTTAGTTATCTTCAAATGTGAAAACCAAAAGCATAGACAATTAAAAATAAGTAGACCATACATATTTAGGTTTACCACCAACGTTCAGATCAGCTAGCTGAATGTCAGATCATCTCAATCTATCCTCATTGTCTTCATCTGAATTGAATTCCAAAGGAGAAAATTCTGACTAACTAGCAGGTTTCAGTTTTAATTCTAGTTTTAATGCATCAAAACCAGCAGATGTGATCGTTTACTATAGTTTCCTGTTTTCTTTACTTAGACGAGTGCATGTCATGATGTAAGCAAATGGGTGGCTAAGACAGCAAACGGTATACTTATTTATTTTTTTGCAACATTGTACTTTCTTAAAGTCTAGCTATGGAAATAACTGCGTAACTTTTAATACTTTTTACCGACGTCATTAAAAGTAAATTTACCTCTGGCCAGTACTTTAAGGACAAATATGTGACCTTAAAAAGCAGCTACAAAGCATCAAAGGATAATCTGTTAGCTGTTATCAAAGTACAGGGGTGGGGGGGTTATCGCTTTTAATCACTGTCGGGCCTGATCAAAACAATCAAGTGATAATTTATAATCAAAATTTTAACCTTTTAAATGCCAGTCTGGTCATTAAATTTCTTGTTATTTTTGAAGTAAGAAAAGTTTTTAAATAAAACACATTTTTGGTGGCTGGGATCTACTTTCTTTCTAAATCAGTCATCCTAAATATGTCAGTAAATACTCAAAATATTCCGTTTTGCATTATTAGTTTTCATAACTTTTAAAGTTGACAGCCCTCCTGAGTCAATAAGGGCTAAAATGTCCACGTCTAAAAACCGCTATAAAAATTTGATTTGTTTTGTTTGTTCCTGTTTTTGGTTGAATGTTGCTAATATGTATTATGAACTAAAAACATGGCCATCAAACAACTGGTGAGAAGAAACTGACACTCCATAATATACTAATAACGCATCAAAGTTAATATTTGACATATTTCTTGAAAAATATAGGATTTATTTTTTTTAAATTCCCCAGTCACCCATAATTAGTTTTATTAATAATAACTAAATATAAATACGGAATAGCAAGGATATTAAGTAATCACTGACATTTAAAGGGTTAAAAATCCTCAAAATAGTTGAAGGTTTGGTGGTTTTGAGCAGGGCTGAAGATTATTTTATTTATTTATTTATTTATTTACTTATTTTTTAACCCCGTGTCCTGTCCGGCTGTGGAGCAAACAGAATAATGTCTGAGTGCCAAAAACAAGCCCAACAGTGTTGCTGTTTCAGGTGAGAGGTTACAGCCACTGCTATAAAACTCCTCCTGATTTTTGTTTAAATATAACCCCCAAAATCTTTATTAGAATGTTTTTATGGTTGATTGGACACGGAGCCTGAAAGTCAAGGGAAGGGTACAGAAAGAGGGATGGGGGAGAAAGTAAACAGAAAAAGAAGAGAACAAGAGACGTGAAGAATCCACTTCTAGACCTGTAAATAAAGCACAAACAAGCAAAACAGGGAGAAAAGATACAACAGCAACAAACAGCATATGAATACACAACATTTGTTGAACAGAGTAAATTTGACATCAACAGCATGAATGTGTTGTGGTGATTTCATAACTATTACATCATTTGCAAGTCTTGCTCTCATTGGCTATTTTGAATAATTTCTGAACTCTCCAGACGAGCTACGGCAACAGCGCAACTGTACGTATGCTGCTGTGACTTGTAGTGTCAACCAAAGCATTTAAGAAATGGCAAAACAAATCTTCATTTCAAAATGTTTCAAAAAACAAAAAGTGGAGGACCTGTCCTGTGTTACAGGGTTAATGTGCTTTGGAATTTGGATGTTTTGTTCAAAGATCTTTCTGTCGGTTACTGACAGTGGTTCCTCTCTTTTGCGGTTCACATTTTGCAGCCTCCCGCGACCCGGACCCGGATAAGCGGAAGAAGACGAGACGATTTTGCAGCCTTGTACTTTCGCGAAATGTTTTGTGCAACTTTGCATGCTTTAAACTTTTTTTTACAGCGCAGTGTTCATGCGTCCTGACGATCTCCTCCATGGAGCGGAGCGCAGTGCGTCCTGACTCCCTTTTGCGCGCTGACCAAGAGTCTGGATGAGTATCGCCCTTATGCTCCCTTCCCTTTATGAGCTTCTTTTCTGCAGCAAGGTGGGAATGAAAATCTAGACTTTTACAAGTAGAAATGATGTTTTTAACTGATTGACAGACTGCAGAATCAGAACCATGGAGCAGCATGATGTCTCCAAACGGTGCGCTCTGCGCTCCTCTCTTTTTCCTCTCTCTCTGTGCGTGTGTGTCCGACCTGAAATAATGAACGTGTTTGACCCGACGGCTCGGGCTGAAATTGAGACCTCTAGTGATAAACACAGAGCAGATCACTTCTCTCAGCATCAGCTGTGTGTTAATGTTTTTTTTACCGCAACGAGGTGTCCGTCAGACGCGATCAGAAACATCAATGAAGTGATTTATTAAGCCGTTCTGATGATCAGGTTGTGTTTAAACGAGATCAGTGTTAAAATGTTAATGCCTGTCTGAGAGAAGTGTATAAAGTTTGTAGTGAGGGATTTTACAGCCTTAAAACTTCTGGAATAATTGTAAAAATATAAAACTGATACTTGGCGGATTTCACCGCAATTTCTTTCTTTCTTTCTTTCTTTCTTAAGATCCCCATTAGCTGCTGTAAAACAGCTGCTATTCTTCCTGGGGTCTCATCTTTGACATTCATTACATTTATTATACATACACATACTATACACATAAATCATTCACGCACACACACACACACACTCAACACCCCACATAAAATTCAGAACAAATTCAACATTCAAAAGCCCAAACATGATACCTAATACATATCTTAAATCTCTAAAAAATATATATATATCTAAGTACCTAAATACAGCTCACCTCAAAACACATTTATCCATTAAATGTAAAATAACTATATATTTCCATACGCATACATAAATGCATCACATGTAACTATAAATAATTTAGTCTTTGAGTAAATAAAAATATTTTAAGCTTTTTCTGAAACCTTTTCTTATTGTTTTCCATTAACAAAAATCCTGGTAGTGCATTCCACACCACATTGCACGATAAAACACTGTTTTCTGCATTTGATTGGTTCTGCACACTGGTAACACACATCGTCCCTGACTTCTTTGTCTTGTGGAATAATCATGTTGATCAACAAAAAAACATAAGTTACTATAAATTACTTATGGGCATTTTGCCATAATTATATTTCTAATGAATGTTGTTAATGAATATTCCAGTCTCTCTCTTACTCTCAGCCAGGCCAACATGTGATGCATAGTATTTACACTGGTTCTATATGGACAGCCCAAAACAATGCGAGCTGCCTTGTTTTGGGCAATCTGTAACCTATAAAGATTATTTTCATTTGTGTTTGACCAAACAACTGAAGCATAATCAAGATGAGAAAGTACTAATGACTGCACTAATTGCATTATTAATCTACATGGAATGAATTTCCTACAATATCTAACAATAGTCATACTTCTTCCCATTTTTTTCAACACACAATTAATATGACTATTCCAAGATAATTTGTTATCTACAACAACACCTAATAGCTTAGTTACTTCAACCTGTTCAATTAAAGTTCCTCCCAGGGTCAAACATAAAATTGGGTTCATATTTAAACAATGTCTGGACCCTACCACCATGCATTTAGTTTTACTTGCATTAATCACCAATTTATTTGCTAAAATCCACTTTGCAATGGATTCTAATTCCTTATTTAAAATACTGTTAAGTTGGTTTGCTGTTTGAGCAGATGCATATAACGTTATGTCATCTGCATAAATTGCCATGGTGGCATGGTCCAAGACCAGAGGCAAATCATTCATAAAAATAGAAAATAACAAAGGTCCCAAACAACTACCCTGGGGCACTCCACAACACATCGTTTCAGCCTCAGAAGAGCTTCCATTAAAATAAACAGTATACTCTCGATTACATAGATAGCTGTCAATCAATTTTACAGAGGACGATTACAATTGCAGGTTATTTTTAGAACGTAACTCCCAGAATAAATGAGGAATCACTGTATAGACACATATCTGCTTAAACAAACGTGACATTTACAAATACACTGATTTTAAATTACATTTTTGGGCCCACCCATTTTTTATTAGGCCCGGCCGAAAATCTATTTCTGGCTACGCTACTGGTGTGTGTATATATGCGCACTTGTGTATGTAAGGTTTCTCTATTGAAACATTCAATAATAAGTTTGAGGAGCCACAGACCCGCCCCCAAGGCCCACGGAGGACGCAGAGGAGGTCCAGGCCCCAGACGTCCAGAGGCCACTCAGGGCACGGACACCCCAGGGAGATCGCCGTCAGGGCAGTTGCTAAACTCTCCCCCAGAGGGTGCAGAGGCTCACCCCACGTGGGCCCCCCGGCAGTCGCCGCGCTAGAGCCCCTGGGGGGTCGCGGCTAGGAGCTCACAGGCACCGCCTGCAGCCGGCCATCCAGGGTAGATCTAGCTGGAACCAGAGACCCGAGACCCAGGAGCGAACCGGCCCCAGCAGAGGCCCGACCACCCCCGGGGGCCCAGATCCCACCAGGCAGTCACAGGAAGAAGAGCAGGCAGACGCCCCCAGCACCCAGCCCCAGACCCCGAGACACCCCAATACGCCAGCGGAGAAAGGCACCACCAATGCCGAGGCGCAGCCAGGAAGGATAGTCTCTACAGAGGAGGGCCTAGCATGTCACAGAAAGAGAGGGGGGGGGGGGGAGAGACGAAACCTGACAGAAAAACAGTCACACACAGACACAATCACTCTCCCTCCCTCATGCGAACACACACACATTCCTGCAAACATACTAAGACACACAATAGACGCTATACACCCACTCTCGCTCCCCGTGCACTCTCTATGTTCAGGACCAGGGACCAGCGCCCTAAGGGTGAAGATCTCTGAGATCCTGAAGATGGTCCCTCCCTTACTAAAGTGGGGATAAGCAGACCACCGCGCACCCCGCCACAGCCGAGCAGCCCCCCACTGCAGACCTCGACCAGACGGCCCGCTCCACTCCAGGCAGCAAGCAGAGAACAGGGGTGTGTGAAGACCCCAAGTCTCCCCCCACCTGCTCCAATGTGGTGTTGATGCGTGTTGTAGTAAGATGCTTTTAAAAAGAGTGGGGGGCGGCCCGCCATCCCCCGCCCTGGATCCTAAGTGTCTAAATGCGTGGAGGTGGGTAATGACACCGGAGGAGAGGTTAGCCAGCTAGACCTCCCTCCACCCCGGGTATTACTGGGTGTAATTTCTCCAAAGACCCTAGATGCATAATGTAAGAATGTCTGGGGTGGAAGTGTTTAAATGTAAACACTTCCACCCCAGGGCTGAAGATTATTAACAGAAAAACAATGAAAATATATTTGTAAAATTTTTAAAGCAGATTTTGGAAGTGGATATCTTTGTCCTCACTAACACAAGAGGGTAGTAAATTAAACTGATGCCAGAGGGTTAATACATACATATGGACAATTCTGTCATGTAGCTGGACAGCCAATAACAACTTCCCTTTCTGAGGAGTTACTGTACCTACACTGCATTCTGGTATTAAAATAATTAAATAGAAACATGACACCAACATATATTTAATATTTAATACATTAAGCCATATGGTGTCTGCATCTGGGGCCAGTGGGGCCAGGCCCCACCAGATGTCACTGTGGAGCTCTGCTCTTGCTTAAAATAATCTGTTGGGGGAAAAATGTTTGAATAATATTGCACTAAAACCAATTCTGTAACTAAAAGGATTCTGTTATAAACATTTGTGTATATCTTTGCCAGAACACTGACAACCTCAGTAGCTAAATCCTCTTGAGATATAAAGATCGGGACCTTTCAGAGTTTGTAAAAATAATGAAGATCTGAAATCTTGGTGCGCATGCACAACACACTCTCAGTAAAAATCCATAGGGCTCAATCCCCACAGCCCCAAATAATCCAAATAAAATACCGGAACATCATTGCACACGACATTATGTTTACTTCTGTGAGATCGCAATGAAATGCCATCTAGTGTTGGTTAGCTTCTTAGCTACTAGGGCAAAAAAAGAATGAAGTAGATTGTTTGATGATTTACAGGTTTTCTTTTCAAGAAATGAGCAACACTGGTGAGTGACAATACAACACCAGCAGTGCAATCGAAAGAAGGCCTACTTTATTTTAACATGACAGAATGCATGACCCTTTTCAATCAAATAATAGATAACCTCTCAGGTGAAAGAGACAGTTTGCTGGGAGAGCTGTGGGCTTATTCCACTGTTTCATGTAGAACGTTATCATGGCCAGGCAGACTGATGTGGCCTGAAAGCAGCAATGCAGCACAAAATTTAACCAAGGTCAAGCACTTCCTCTTTGTCTCCCTGCCTGTCTCCTCCAGTGGTGGGGAGATTTGTTCAGAAAAAAAAGTGTGATGAAATGTCAAGAACAGAATGATTGCTGGGGAAAGGGAGATACTAATTAACTCTCTCTGGTGGAGATCTCCTGCCACCTCCCTCATGCCGCGTGCACCGTATGAATCTTTCATCTTTTCCTCCTTGCCTCGCCTCTGAGGACACAGCTACAATTGCAAAGCCAGCCAAAGGACAGGCAGATACAACAAATGCAAAGGTCAAAAAATAAACAGTGTGGCTATGAATGACAGCCTCCTGCTCAGGGAGGAAGTCAAACAACAGACCGGTTGGAGGACTAGATCCAGAGCAATTGTATGCAGAGAACAAGTCAGCAACCGGTGTGTTGTCTCTTTAAAAGATAAATGGACCACTATGGCCTTTATGACCAACACCAGGATATGATGTGGTTTTAATTACTGTATAATTAACACCGGACTGGAAGCACAATTGGAATTGATTTGTGGTGAAGTGATTTACACCTGGGTTTTGCTTGTTAACTAGAATTTTAAAAACACTATACAGATTTACAATTGCAGTGTATAGAAATCAGTCAGGTCTCAGTTCTAGTAAAAATGATAAGTAAAGCAATCTGTTTCCAAATATTGAGAGAACACTGTAATTTATGTTTGATTTGTGTTTTTAAAATAGTGTAGTAATATTATAAACATATATATATTTAGCGCTCAGATTTAGGTGAAGTGTCTGACCCAATGTGTGGGAGGAGGCAGCAGATGAACTTAAGAGGTGTTTATTAAAACTTAAACAAGACAGGAAACAAGTTAACTGAACTTACTAGAGGGAACACGAAGGGAACTGGAGGTATGAGCATGAACAGAGACATGACATGGACAACAGGAGGATGTGGTTGAGACAACAGACAATCTGACAGGGAGCCTAAATACACAAGGCTCAAGCATTGATTCAGGGGGAGGGGGCGTGTTCATCCACAGAAGGACACGCCCCCTCCCCTGGATAACCTCGCTTCGCCTTCTTCCGCTTATCCGGGTCCGGGTCGCGGGGGCAGCATTCCAAGTCGGGCAGCCCAGGCCACCTTCTCCCCGGCCAAGTCCACCAGCTCCTCAGCTGGGACGCCCAGGCGTTCCCAGGCCAAACTGAAGATGTATTTCCTCCAGCTTGTCCTGGGTCGACCTGGGGGCCTCCTGCTGGCAGGACATGCCCAGAACACCTCCTGAGGGAGGCGTCCAGGAGGCATCCTTACCAGATGCCTGAACCACCTCAACTGGCTCCTTTCGATATGGAGGAGCAGCGACTCTACTCCGAGTCTCTCCCGGATGTCCGAGCTTCTTACCCTATCCCTAAGGCTGAGTTCGGCCACCCTGCAGAGGAAACTCATTTCAGCCGCTTGTATCCGCGATCTTGTTCTTTCGGTCATTACCCAAAACTCATGACCATAGGTGAGGATTGGGACGTAGATCGACCGGTAAATCGAGATCCTTGCTTTCTGGCTCAGCTCCCTCTTCACCACAACAGACCGGTTCAGCGTCCGCATCACTGCAGACGCTGCCCCAATCCGCCTGTTGATCTCCCGCTCCCTCCTTCCCTCACTCGTGAACAAGACCTCGAGATACTTGAACTCCTCCACTTGAGGCAGGACCTCTCTTCCGACCCGGAGTTGGCAATCCACCTTTTTCCGGTCAAGAACCATGGCCTCAGACTTGGAGGTGCTGATCCTCCTGGATAACCTGTGTATCTGATACTAGTGTGATCTACAGGAACACCTAGTTGCCCTTAGTTATTGGTCACATCTATTAACTTCCAGTTCAGCCCGTAACAAGATGGTGCCTGTGTTCGACCTGCTTGCTGTTAGCTGCTTTTTGAATTGTTGTTCAGAAACATGTTTTAGATGTTTCTCAGCTCCGTCACACCTGATTTAAATCAGTGGCTGATCAACAGGCTTCTGTAGACCTTGGGAAAATGCTGAAGGTGTAGGTTAGAAAAAAATTCAGGTGTGTTGGCTCAGGATAACACTGAAACTTGTATTAATCCAGAGCTAACATTTAGGATTGCTTTCTTTGAACTTAAATCAACTACCTACCTTTTTAGAGGGTTGTCCTTTTCAAATCAAATTGATATTTTTGGCAGCAATATTTAGAAATTCCTGCTAGACAGAAGTGTTACTTTTTGCTGGTGGTGGTGATATTTAGCCATAGAAATACATACCATAGAATTCTAAGTAAAAGATCATGAGCTAGCAGTGCCTACACCACACTCAAGACAATCTGGACTCTTCTCATGTGTCGTTCCACGATGGTGGATTGAACTACCAAGCTACCAGAATGGGGGCGTCCTTGTCCATCTTCAAGAAACTCCTGAAGACCCAGCTCTTCAGAGAACATCTTCTGGACTAGCACCTACCTTCCCTACTCCTCTGTACTCTCTTTATGCACTTCCCTCTATGCTGGTATTATCTTTCTACACTGTCACCTCTGGCAGAGCCTGATTAGTGTTCTTTCTTCTAAGTAATTGTTTTTAGCCTCAATGGTAACGCCTTTGTTACATTATCATTTGTAAGTTTCTTTGGATAAAATCAGTAAAATACATAAACATAAAAGATGACAGTGGTGTAAACATTATGCATACACTATGAAATTCTGGAGATTGTTGCTGTTTTTAAGATGGGAGCAATAAACTTTGGACTTAGCTGTGCTCAGACTAGCCGTTTGCTCATCAGTTCTTTAGGATGGAAAATCCAACTCTCCAAAATAAGAAATCTACCTACAATGTCTATGATGATAAATATTAGACTTGTTACACAGAGAATTGTCACAGAAAATTACAATAATCCCTTTAAATGTTGTTATGACTTCAGCAGCTCTGAAATGTAGGATATACTTCACACATTAGCTTCAGTAAAACAAGTTACCGACCCAACATAACCCGACCATTTCAGAAGCTCAAACTACGAGATGTAAACATTCTGTCTGCACTGCTGGTGTTTTGGTTTAAAGGGACATCAACTGCTTGTCTGTGTTCCTCTCCCTTGAGTTCTTCATATGCAAACCATAAGAAATTGTTCGTGATGTTTTGTTGTTGCTGTCACATTCATATTATATTGTTGGGGTAAATAATGAATTGTAACAGAACCAACAGCATCTACATGGCTCTTCTGTAGTGGTTGCTACTGTATCCTATGCTGTTGATGGACCTGCCTCTGATCTTTTTTAGCAGATGTTTTTTTGCAGGCATGTTGTTGAGGCAACATATTGCTTGAGTGAACATATGTTCATTGATAGTGTAACATTGTGTAAAAGCAGTTTGCCCTATAAGGCATAATTTTACATGTTTTTTTTTACTCTTTTAATTTAGTTTATTTGCCATCTTACAGTTTGCAACAACAGACACAAATAATTAAACTTCTGCTGCAGGAACATTTAACAATAGCTGCTGTTTCATGGGACCTGAGGGCTGTTTCATAAACCTGGATCGCAGACTGAGCTGGGGTTTTCTGTTTCACGATCTGAACCTGTTGTTGATTTGTTTTTACATAAACACATGAGTTTCATGGAGATTTATTTTGTTGAGCTATCCTGCAATGAACAGACAAAAAACCAGACGTCTTCCAGTCCTACTTCTTATTCTATTCAGTGAGAAGTCGTTTTGATCAAACCTTTTTTCCAACTGTTCTCTCAAACATCCATTTCAATATAATTATTTTCATAAATAAAGCAAGTGTTGTGATCACCATGACATCTCCTGCTCTTCTTTAACCTCCTGAGCTGCTACATCCACATAATGTATATGTTGACTTTCTGCAATATGAGTTTTTTGTTCAATTTTTAACCCCAGAGTCTGTACCCACTGGGTGTCGCACGTTTTGTTGATCTTTCAGCAACTGAATTACATATAAAAATAATTTTCAACATAATCTGCATTGTTTTATTGTGTAGAATATATCTGTCATGTCTGTTATGGGTTTTGAGATTTACTGAGCTTCTAATCGGTCTTTGAACACAACATGCCTGTGCAGCTAAAACATTTTACAGAAAATTAAACAGTGACTTGCCAGCTGCTCGATTTCAGTCTGCAGAAGTGTTCGGTTTGATTTTTGACTCAAACTTATCCTGAGAGCCTGTTCTTTTGGGAGGATTTTCTAATTATTGGCCAATTTCAAATCACAAGAGACCACAGACATGTCAATACAAAATCACAAATTTTGACTGTTCTGCTCCTACAGAGTGCAGTCACACAGAAATGACAAAACATCACACACAAACCGATTTCACCCACCAACATTCCCAGGTCAGACATGAAATCTCACAGAGCGTCTAGAGATCAAATGTTTCCTAATCAGCTTCATAATCACCTAAATATATGCTGACGGTGATGCCTTAAAAGTAACAAATATATAATTACATAGTTCTTTATTTACAAAAATATCATGCCTAAAATAAATCTGAGAATGTTTTTAAAATAAATAGTAAAATTCATTAGAAAGTTCTCTACATTTCAAATGAAATAAATTAATATATTGTAATTGCAATAAAAGTGTTTGAGCACTTTGAAGGAAGGAAGAGGAACAGCTTTTACTCACTGGTGAAAAAAATCAGCTTCTCGAAGCTTGGAGTAAAAAAGAAAACCAACAGTAACTGACCTTCAAGTAGTAGAGTAGGCCTTTATGTCAGACAGCTAGGAGGTGTCTTCGTCAGTTCTGGGAAATGAAGAGAACCAGGAGGTTTCAGGGCAGATGGAACCCCACAGAGGAAATGTCTTTTGGGATGGATCATAAGCAGCCTCCTGCTGAGTTCAGAGATAAAAGCCTACCCAATTACAACAAAACTTACACCTCTGTTTCATGGCCTTTACTGGATGACATTCACTTCAGTTTTGCTACTGGCTTATAAAATCCAAACACACAAACCAGCAATCAAAATGTGTGTAAAAAACCTACAGAGAAAACATTTGTTTGGCAACAAATTCATCAATTTATGTAAAAGCAAAGTTTACATCATGACAATGTGCATTTTTTTAAACAGACATTTATTGTGCACAAACTCTTGTTATTTAACACTTTATTACATTTCTTTAAAGGTGAAGGAGATCCTTGGACCTCTGAGTCCATTAGTTAAATCTACTGTCAGAAACATTTGTAGTATACTGTAATGGAACTGGCTGGATCGGCCACTTATGTAGAGTTGTGAATACTACACCCTTCCCAATGAAATATTAAACTCATTTAAAGATTATATGATAAGTTGGGAACTGTAACATTAACCCTTTTGAAATGGATAATATTTATTGAGAAAAACTAGGTTCTTTTTCTGTTGTATTTCAGGGAATAATACCTTTAATAATCTGAAGCAAAGACAAAATAAAATATTTTACAATCATTTATTTTATAAAAAGGCTACGATACATGGAGAATGTAACAGTGCTGAATGATGAGGTAGATTCATTTAAATCATAATAAACTCTTAAACATGATGAGAAATGTAAGATGTGTAATGAATTTACAGTAAAGGAGAGCTGGAGCCTGTTTTATTAGACTATGAGGAGTTATTTTAGTCTAGAGGTTACTTTAGTTGCTAAGGGAAATTTAGATTAGTTTAATTTGGTTATTAAACTTATCAAGAGGCCACTCAGTTATCAGAATGTGGTTTCAGCTTACTGTTTAGAAGTCCGGTGGCTCTGGACAGCTCTGGTGGTTTCGACGTGCTGAAGTGGTTTTCTCCAGACACGGAGGAGGGGGCCCTTCGGGGACAGCGTCGCCTCGGGCCGCAGTACAGTCCTGGATCCTCGATCATGCTGGGAGCATGTTAGCAATGACCCCTTTGTCAGTCAGGGAGAGAGATCGGCACGTCTCTCTCCGGGGAGGAAAGCCGATGAGCCCGTGGGGCTGAACCCACTCAGGCAAGGCTGGGTCTCTCAGATCTCAGCTCAAAGCAGTGGAAAGGCTTAAACCTGAAGTTGATGTGTCAGCTGAATTAGTTTTGAGGAACAGTTATCTTAAGTTAACCAATCAGAAATTGAATAGTGTCTTAGATGACTACTGAGGATTCAGGGAGTGTCTTAACAAGATAACACAGCTCCAGCCCCTTTTAAACTAATTGTAAAGTGTTTAACTTAATAAAAAGGATTAAAGTAAATACTTGTCATTTTGAACCAAAAAGATTAATGAAATCATTTACCTTTAAGTAATAAACATTATTTTAACCTTAGCAGAGTAGAACATGTGTAAATAATATGATTTAAGGATTATGGAGAAATAAACCCAGGAAAAGATTTAAAGGGATAATATGCAACTTTTTCATATTTTTAAATCTTTTCCTTGAGCCAGTCTGTGCTAATATGACCTTTACAGAGTTAATGAAAAGTCACTTAGCCCCATCTGGTGATTAGATCCAGAATACCACAATTGCAAGTTCTCCCTTGCCGTCACGGTACCCAGGAAGTCCCGTGTCTCACGAGGGTTAGGCTAACCCAAAGTGGCTAGCTGTTATGCTAGTGCTGGAGGGTTTTTAGCTCATGATTCCTGATCTTTTTCAATCTCTCCCTGCTTGAACACAGCTGATTTCTTTGAAGGAATAAATATTATATTATAAATTATGATAATATAATATAATATATAATATTATTATTATAAATTTTCCTGTAGAAAACTATGAAGGCTGAGGAGACATTTCAACAGGTAGATTTAGGCGTTTATAAGCTGAAACAATATGCTAACTTGTGTAATGCAGTAATTTAAAACGGACACCAGAGGGAGCCCAAAACAAGCAAAACTGCATATTATCACTTTAACATAACACTGTGAGTGAATGACCTTGAGTGTTCACAAAGTGAAGAGAATGTCCTGTAAACAAAATGATTACAGTCTGAAAATCAGTCTTTGATTTTAAGGAAAGAGACATATTTTAAGATTGTTTTATTATTAAGCTAGTGTCCAGTGGAATGGCAGCTGACCCTTCAGCTGATTGTAGGCACCATCATCCTTTATCTGTGGAAGCTGTTGAAAGGTTTTGAGTTATGGGATGGAGAGAGTTAACACACGGATGACAGCGTCAATATGACCCAGATTACCAGTCAGGAAAGTGAAGAAGTTTGTGTGGAATGAAAAGGGTCAAAGGTCAGCGACCCTTGATGATCCATCACGCTACACCTTGGAGTAACCATTGACTTCGGTTTCACTCTGGATAATCACACCAGATCGCTGGTTAAATCCTGTTTTTACCACCTCAGAAACATGACTAAACTTGACTCCATTGTCTCCTGTCTTGAAATGGAGGACTTAGTCCATGCTTTTGTCGCATCCTGCTTGGACTACTGTAACGCCCTTTACGCCTTTCTAAAACCTCTATAAACCGGCTACAGACTGTACAGAATGCTGCTGCCAGGCTTCTGACTAAATCATCCAGATTCTCTCATGTAGTATTGCCTCTGTTGATGCAGCTGCATTGGCTTCTGGTTGAGTCTAGAATTCACTTCAAGATCCTTGTTCTGACTTGGAGAGCCCTGCATGGACAGACTCCTGCCTAGTTCTAAAACCTTACACTCCCTCCAGGTCCCTCAGGTCCTCTGACCAAGGTCAGCTCTCAGTTCCCAAAACCAGACTGAAAACCAAAGGAGACAGAGCCTTTTCATCTGCAGCTCCAAGACTCTGGAACTCTCTTCCACTCTCACTGAGGTCTGTGGACTCATTTAAGAAGAAGTTAAAAACTGTAGCATTAGGTTAGTGCTTCTGTCTTAAGAAATCATCTGTTTAAATCTGTCTTTGTTTAAGTTTGTTTTCATTTGTGTCATGTTTATTCAACTCTTACTCATTTATTCAAATTTGTTTATTTTTTAACTATGTTTTCTCTTGTTAAGCACTTTGTGATTTTTACCTTGAGAGGCGCTATATAAATAAAATTTTACTTACTTACTTTATTCATCTTATGAGCTCATTTATTTCCATTTGTTTAGACAATGCAGCGTAAAGTCCAGCAGCATCAACACCAAACAGATCTTCACTCCAATGCAGTGTAAGATGTGACAAAAGCAATCATACAGCAAACAGATAGAACCTCTCATTGCTCAGTATATTGAAGTGGGTCGTATTGATAAAGGTCAAGCACTCCTATGAAATCCACTGAGGTGACACAAAGTTATCCATCAAATGAGTCATGGATGTGATATGCGTGCTTAATGAAGGCAAGCCATCATGTGTATCACAGGACTGTGTGTTGATAAATGGGAGCTGCATATGATGAAAAACCTCTCTGTGTTTTCTGAAGCACTAAAATAAAAACACTTCTTCTTCTTCATGATGTAGTTTTCACAGTTATGGATATCTCAAAACCACACAGCCCTGTATGGCAAATACTTAACTGTTGGTGTATAGCAGCCATCCTCAACATCTGGAGTCTGATCCGGATCTAGACCAGATGTTACCCAGTCCACTGCATTCATAATAAGTTTTATCCATCCATCCATCCATCCATCCATCCCGTGTCCTGTCCGGCTGTAGAGCAAACAGAAAAGATGTCTGAGTGCCAAAAACAAGCCCAACAGTGTTGCTGTTTCAGGTGAGATGTTAAAGCCACTGCTATAATGCTCCACCTGACTTGTATTTAAATATAGCTTTAAAAATCTTTATTAGAGCATATTTATGGTTGATTTGAATCCCAATGGACACGGAGCCTGAAAGGAAGGGGAAGGGTACAGAAAGAAGGGTGGGGGATAAAGTAAACAGAAAAAGAAGAGAACAAGAGACATGAAGAATCCACTTCTAGACCTGCAAAAAAGCACAAACAAACAAACAAAACAGGGAGAAGATACAACAGCAACAAACAGCATATGAATACACAACATTTGTGATATCCTTAAAATGTATACGGTAAAGACTAATTCAAGAGAGTTCAGTGTCAACCACAGCCCCAGTCAATGTGTCTGAAAACACCTAAGTCCGTCTTAATGTGAATACCTTGTGATCAGCTGTGTGTATACATGCACGCTTGTGTATGTAAGGTTTCTCTATAGAAACATTCAATAATAAGTTCGAGGAGCCACAGACCCACCCCCAAGGCCCATGGAGGAGGTCTGGGTCCCAGACGCCCAGAGGCCACCCAGGGCACGAACACCCCAGGGAGACCACCAGCAGGGCAGTTGCTAAACTCTCCCTCAGAGAGCGCAGAGGCTCACCCCTCGTAAGCCACCCGGCAGTCGCCGTGCTAGAGCCCCCGGGGGTCGCGGCTAGGAGCTCACAGGCACCGCCCTCAGCCAGCCATCCAGGGCAGATCCAGCTGGAATCAGAGACCCAAGACCCAGGAGCAAACCAGCCTCAGCAGAGGCCCGACCGCACCAGGGGGCCCAGATCCCGCCAGACAGCCACAGGGGGGAGAGCAGGCAAACACCCCCAGACCTCGAGACACCCCAATACGCCGGCAAAGAAGGCACCACCCAATGCCGAGGTGCAGCCAGGGAGGATAGTCTCATCAGAGGAGGGCCTAGCATGTCTCGGAAGGGGGGGGGGGAGACCAGACCCGACAGATAAACAGTCACACACAGACACAATCACACGTTCCCACCCTCATGCACACACACACATCCTTGCAAACATACCAAGACACATAATAGACGCTGTACAACCACTCTCACTCCTCATGCATACTCTACAGGTCCTTCTAAAAAAATTAGCATATTGTGATAAAGTTCATTATTTTCTGTAATGTACTGATAAACATTAGACTTTCATATATTTTCTATTCATTAGACACAACTGAAGTAGTTCAAGCCCTTTCCTTGTTTTAATATTGATGATTTTGGCATACAGCTCATGAAAACACAAAATTCCTATCTAAAAAAATTTGCATATTTCATCCGACCAATAAAAGAAAAGTGTTTTTAATACAAAACAGTCAACCTTCAAATAATTTTGTTCAGGTATGCACTCAATACTTGGTCGGGAATCCTTTTGCAGAAATGACTGCTTCAATGCGGCGTGGCATGGAGGCGATCAGCCTGAGGCACTGCTGAGGTGTTATGGAGGCCCAGGATGCTTCGGTAGCGGCCTTAAGCTCATCCAGAGTGTTGGGTCTTGCGTCTCTCAACTTTCTCTTCACAATATCCCACAGATTCTCTATGGGGTTCAGGTCAGGAGAGTTGTCAGGCCAATTGAGCACAGTAATACCATGGTCAGTAAACCATTTACCAGTGGTTTTGGCACTGTGAGCAGGTGCCAGGTCGTGCTGAAAAATGAAATCTTCATCTCCATAAAGCTTTTCAGCAGATGGAAGCATGAAGTGCTCCAAAATCTCCTGATAGCTAGCTGCATTGACCCTGCCCTTGATAAAACACAGTGGACCAACACCAGCAGCTGACATGGCGCCCCAGACCATCACTGACTGTGGGGACTTGACACTGGACTTCAGGCAGTTTGGCATTTCCCTCTCCCCAGTCTTCCTCCAGACTCTGGCACCTTGATTTCCGAATGACATGTAAAATTTGATTTCATTTGAAAAAAGTACTTTGGACCACTGAGCAACAGTTCAGTGCTGCTTCTCTGTAGCCCAGGTTAGCCGCTTCTGACACTGTTTCTAGTTCAAAAGTGTCTTGACCTGGGGAATGCGGCACCTGTAGCCCATTTCCTGCACACGCCTGTGCACGGTGGCTCTGGATGTTTCTGCTCCAGACTCAGTCCACTGCTTCCGCAGGTCCCCCAAGGTCTGGAATCGGTCCTTCTCCACAATCTTCCTCAGGGTCCGGTCACCTCTTCTCGTGCAGCGTTTTCTTCCTTCCCACAGACTTCCCACTGAGGTGCCTTGATACAGCACTCTGGGAACAGCCTATTCGTTCAGACATTTCTTTCTGTGTCTTACCCTCTTGCTTGAGGGTGTCAATGATGGCCTTCTGGACAGCAGTCAGGTCGGCAGTCTTACCCATGATTGCGGTTTTGAGTAATGAACCTGGCTGGGAGTTTTTAAAAGCCTCAGGAATCTTTTGCAGGTGTTTTGAGTTAATTAGTTGATTCAGATGATTAGGTTCATAGCTCATCTAAAGGACCTTTTCATGATATGCTAATTTTTTTTAGATAGGAATTTTGTGTTTTCATGAGCTGTATGCCAAAATCATCAATATTAAAACAATAAAAGGGCTTGAACTACTTCAGTTGTGTGTAATGAATCGAAAATATATGAAAGTCTAATGTTTATCAGTACATTACAGAAAATAATGAACTTTATCACAATATGCTAATTTTTTGAGAAGAACCACCTGTATGTTCCCAGAATCTGGGACCAGTGCCCTAAGGGTGAACTGGTTCCCAGACCCAGAGATGGTCCCTTCCATACCAGAGTGGGGATGAGCAGACCACCACGCACCCCGCAGCAACCGAGTAGCCCCCCGCCACAAACCCCGGCCAGACGGCCCGCTTCACTCCAGGCCCCAGGCAGCTAGCAGAGAACTGGGGTGTAGGAAGACCCCAAGTCTCCCCCTGCCTGCTCCAATTTGGTGTTGATGCATGTTGTAGTAAGATGCGTTTAAAATAAGGTGGGGGCTAGCACGCCATTCCCCGCCCTGGACCCTAAATGTCTAAATGCAACGTGGAGGTGGGCAATGACACCGGAGGAAATGTTAGCCGGCAAGACCCCCCTCCCCCCCAGATATCACTGGGTGTATTTTGGGGCAGCACTAGCTCAGTTGGGAGAGTGGCCGGTCTGGTAACTGGAGGGTCACCGGTTCGATCCCCAGCTCTGGCTGGGTTAGATTGTCGTTGTGTCCTTGGGCAAGACACTTCACCCAACTTGCCTGTGTGAATGTGAGTGAATGTTGGTGGTGGTCAGAAGGGCCGATGGCGCAGAATGGCAGCCTCGCTTCTGTCAGTCTGCCCCAGGGCAGCTGTGGCTACAGACGTCTGTCGTAGTTTACCACCACTGGTGAGAATGACTGTGTGAATGAATAATGCAACTCTGTAAAGCGTCTTTGAGTGACCTAGAAAAGCGCTATATAAAACTGATGCATTATTATTATTATTATTACTCACTCCAAAAGACCCTAGAGGTGTATCGTGAGAATGTCATGAGTGGAAGTGTTTAAATTGTGCATTAAAATTGGGCCACAGGCTACCACAGGAGTGCAAAGATGGTGTTCCACACCCATGACGTACCTGTAACCCAAAGTCCTGTGTGAGTGGTGATGTGATGGAGCAGAGGGAGGGAAAAGCCCGGGGATGGGGAGGCAAGACTGGGGGGGACAAGCCCTCCCAGGGAGCCAGCTCCCCCGCTGACCCCAATAAGCACTCCCGTTCCCCAAAAACCACCCAGGGCAGGGAGATCGCAGGCCCATCCGTCCAGGTCCACGGCAGCAGCCCACAGGGGGCGCCACGGAGACTGCGGCTGTCCACCCCACCCCTGCAGGGTAACTACCCCCCCCAAACCACGCAAAAAGTACAAACTTATACAGGACATAGACACCCAGCCAAAGTGCCCCTCTCCAGACCCAAGACTACTCCCCCCCAGCGCCGATGGAACGAGCCCCATATGGATAGGTGGTACCAAGGCCCACCCACGCACCAAAGGCCCCAGGGCAGACACCAGCCCCCCCACCAGGAATGCACCAAGCGTACCCCAAGCCCCCGGGACCATCCCAGGCCCCACCCAGGGACGACCCACCCCAGAGCCCGAGCCCCCCAGACCCCCCAGGAATGACCCAGCCACCCAGCGACTACCTGCAGCCACCACCGCAGAGCACCCCAGATCCCAGATACGGCTGCCAGAGGGACACCCCGAGGCAACCAAAACGCCACCCCAGCAGGAGACGCAGCCCCAACGTCAGACCCCCCAACGAGCCCAGCGCCAGGAAACCCCCAGACGCCCCAAACCCAGACACCCACCACACCACCTCGGAGGACACAGGCGAGGGCCCTCCTCATCCTTACTATGTGATGAAACTGATCAAAGTTGCCCAGAGAGATTTTTTGGAGCGGAGGCAGAGGTCGTCTCAAGGTTAATATAGTCCAACAACAGATTCCTATACTGGTTCAAACTGAGATTATTTTTGTTTTTCCAGTTTATGAGGATAGTTTTCTTAGCGATGCATAGGGCAGTTAGAACCATGTGAGCTGAATTAATCTCTATGAAGACATCATCTATGTCTCCCAGCAAGCAAACTGAAGGGGAAGCTGGAATATTACATTTCAGACAGTCTTCACATATCCGGGACCAAAATCTCTGCACAGGTGGACAAAACCAAAGTGCATGAATATAGGTGTCAGGGGTGTTGTCTGTGCAGCTTGTGCAAATTTCAGATGGTGCATAACCCATCCTGAACATCCGTTGACCTGTATAGTGAACTCTATGTAGGATTTTATATTGAATTAGTTGCAGACAGTTTCTAGTCATTCTAAAAGATTTTAAACATGTCTGAGACCAGACGTTTTGGTCATAACTGGCTTACAGGTCTGCCTCCCACTTAACTATAGGAAGAGATATCGAATCATCTAATTTAGACAGTAACCTATATATTTTAGATAGTAGCTTTGGAGATTTAAGATTAAGGAAATATAATACACTTGATGGTGTTTGTAGCTCTGTCCTATTAAGCTTAAATTTATGTTTTATTGTAGATTAAATTTGTTGATATTCTAAAAATCTATTCATGTCAACCCCATATTGTGAAACTATCCTGTTAAATGACTCATCATCAAAAGGCACCATGGAGAGGATGGTGAGAGTGTAAGGTAATTCAGAGCCATGATTCGGAACTTTGAAATACAGAAGCCTGTGCAAACGAACTGTAAAGTAGCGAGCAAAACAGCCTTGGACTTCACTGCCTGGAGACACAAGCAAAACATCTGATTAAATGCCCTTGGACTCCCACAACAAGCTGCAGAGGAATGCGAAGGCGGCTCTGCTCCACTCTCTTCTCTGCCCTGGAACTCCATCCCCCCTACTCTCCACACACCCCCCCCCAGCTGATGGCGATGACGTCGCGCAGGCGCTGCCGTGCTGACTCTCGAGTGACGCAGGAGGCCCCCCCACCCCACCCAACCCAACCCACCTGAATGTCCTCTCTCTCTTTCTACCCATGTGACTGTCAGCGAGGTTTTTTCCACAGCTAAGAACTGTTGGTTTTTTATCTTCCTCTCTTTACCCTCTTAATAAAACATGTTTCTCTCTGTTATGCACATGTCATCTGCAAGGCAGGTGCCTTATGGCGGCCCGGGTTCACTATGTAACCAAGTCAAGTTCCTGATTGACAGGACGCTGTCTTTCTGGCAATAAAAAGAATTCTGATTCTGATCTGGCCAGTAGAGGGGTGCAGAGGGCTGTCAAATATGAAACTGGTCAAGTTTCTTACTCAACAATCAATGAGATTAATTTTAATGCTCTAGCTTAAAAAGTAAAATAACACTTAGTATTGCTTTTAAAAAAAAGTTTTTTTGTAAAACATAGGATATTTTTCTGGTTTGAGATAAATGTGTAACCATAGCAACACCAACACAGGGTTTATATAGAAGCTTGACATCCTTGACAAGGTTTGAATTATCAATAAATTGCTTGAAACTAAATGAAATTGGTTGAAACAATAATATGTATTTTTGGAGGACAAAGAAGTAAAAACATTGTTTTGAACATATATATGTACTCTCGTTTGTAAATCATCACTACAAAGTAAAGCCTAAAATCTCACCTTGAAAGAGCTTGAAATTTTTGGTGGCAAACGTGTAAAAACCCCAACTGTATGACACAAGTCTGACAGGCATTCAGCATCTGGATTTTATTTTTTAAATTATAAAATGCAAAAATTATTTTCTTTTTTTTCCTTTTCCTGTTAGACTAAAAGAAAACACATTTTTTTAATGAAAAGAACAAAGTGTTTGCTTTTTGTATAAAAGGATCTGTAAATCTTTGTGGCACTGTTCTAAGTTGTTGACTACAAAGCACTGTACATTACACTCATTCACGCACTGATGGCAGTGAGCTACATTGTAGCCATAGAAGGGTCCCTAAATGTGACCCTAATTGGCCTGATTAATAACAACAATGGCCCCATTAGTGACCCAAGTGGCCCAATCAGTGTGAGTGTTTCTGACTACAACATACAGTATAAGCCTGATACTTCCAGCTTGTTTCAGAACTGAAGAAGCTGTGGTGAAATATCTTCAAGAAACAAAAGAAGTGCAGCTGCTGTTTTTTAAACCACTGAAGATTATTGATTGATATATTTTCTAGGAGTCATTAATTGTTTTCTGTGGAAGCGCAGCAGTAAACGGATCATGTATTCACACCTGCATTGACCTTTTCAGAACAACAAGGGGGAAAAAAAAATCCAATTTCCTCACTGACTTTCCTACAACACAAGTGGTTTAGGAGTTAAACCTGATTTATACTTCCCCATCTGCGTCATTACGGAGACACGCAACGCCATTATCCGTCAACACAAGAGCTCTCCGACAGCCCCGCAAGGACGGATGGAGTCGAGCTCACTTTTCTAACTATTCGTCGAACGAGACGAAGAGCGCACATCTCTGATTGGTCGGCCCAACAACTCGTGATCATATCCGGCTTCATGCCGCTATCAACAGAGAAGTAGAAATAGAATGTTGCGGAAGCAAATATGGATCAGCTCGAGAAATGTCTGGCAGACAAAGTACGAACATTTATATAATCCATCAGTGTCCCTAAAGGGTTAAACAAGAGCTACATATTCGCTCATCGTCTGCCTCGTCCTCACTGAACAGATGGACATTCAACAGACGCCGCTGACTCCTTCACTTCTGTTTAATTCTTTTTAACAAGAAAGTTTGTTCCTCGAGATCAATCTGTTCAAAATCAATCAAAATTCGCTCTCTGTCGGCCATTACTGAGCTGAAATAAACATACTTTGGTCGACCGGAGGTATTACTGCAGAAAAGTTATGCGCCCTCTGCTGTCCTGGTGGAGAATTGCTTCACAACACTGACGGAGAAGTAAAAATCAAAAACGTCTCCATCAATATGTGTGCGTGTGAGCGCAGACGTGCTGTCGGAGAAGTATAAACCAGCCTTTAGCCAACCAGGGGATCTAACCATGGGCGTACTGGGGGTGGGGGTGTCCCTCAAAAGCTTGGAATGATAACAATAAATTTAAGTGTTTTTTTTTTACTTTAAAAATATCATATTGAAATTGACTCAGCTGGCTGGATTAAATTGTTGAAAAACTTAATTTTACTTTAACATAAATGACTTATTTTCTCTGAGACCCACCACCCCTCTGAAAATGTGAATAATGGTTCAGTCCACCCTGCACCGGTGGATTCAATGGAGTGTTCAGAAGTGATTAGAGAGTCAGTGTTCTGACACCGGGAGGCAGGATGGAGAAAAGTCCTGTCTTACCTAATAAGAGAAATCTGACTGCAAAAAGAAAAGATAAAAGGAGACGGAGAGAAAACAGAGAGGAAGGAGCTGCTCCTCATTTCTTCTGAAGGAGGAAGTGAAGCAGCTCAGCTGAGCATGAGCTGAAATCAGCAGCAGGTCTCAGAAAGAAAACAATATTACAACTGATTTGGATGACAATAATGAATTATTATTGTTATAAATTCATCAGCACCAAAGTTATTTCCATCATTAAATGTCGCGAAATCCGCGGTAAAAACAAACCAACATTCTGATGATATTTAAATAATTTCAACAATCAGGAATTATTTAGTATCAATGGATTCATTAAAATGTCAGGATTGTAAAGATGCTGATGATGTCATCACTTTGTCTGATTATCTGAATGAACAAGACCTCAAAGACTCTCATGTTAAATAATCTGATATCATTTAAACTGATTATTATATAACAAAATGTTAGTTATTCAGATTGAATTAATTAATTAAAGACAATCTGATTTAGAAAAAGTTTCATCTTATAATTATTCAATCCACTTTATTTATTTATTTTTTAAATGTGCTTTATTTATAAAGCACATAAAAGCAACAAGGTTTCAACCAAAGTGCTGTTCAGTGCATGCAAGTGTAGCCTTACGGAATACGCTAAACCTCTGACATTTTGACCCCATGACCATCACACACACAACAGTACTCTTTTTGCCAATAACTTGGATTATAATGACTCTTCATAATGTCCTAACCTCTGATAACCTGACTCAACATTCCCACAGGTGTCCAACCGTCCACTTTCAGGTGTCCACTTTCCCAGATGACCTCAGGAGAGGATAAGACTGTGAAGAGTGAGAGCAGACGTGTCCTTTTCAGCTCTTTATTGTGGTCTAATTTTGTGGCTTTTGTGGCTTAATTTTCTTGGGGGAAACTCACCCCTTTGTCACTGATGTTGGATTACATTGGATTATATTATTTTTGGGGATTTTTGGACCTCTAAAGGACTTTTAACAGACTAAACTTCTTCCGATCCGGCAGAGAAAGCTCCGCTGCAGTGTTTGCCTGCTGTAGCCTTGAAGGTAATCTACATGCCGCTGCTACCACTTGTTCTTCCTCACAATGATGAATCTATGCTTCTTAAAGCAAATAGAAAGATCGCTGACCTTAAGGAAGATATTCGACATCTGTTAAATGAGTTACAAAGGAGAGAACTTCTACTGTCAAGTTTTAACAATCGCTTCCCTACACTGTCCAAAGTGATTGCTGATCAAAATGAGGAACAGACATCCAGAGACACTCTGCTCCAGGACACTGGGACCTGTTGCCTGGGACCCCTTATCACGGCCAACATCCAGCCCCACTCCAGACCCGACTTCATCTTGGTCAGAGGCTGTGGTACGTGGCCGAAAGAGGTCCCCTCCTGTTGTTTCCAGCACCCCACCTGACCTCAACCTGTCTAACCGCTTCTCTGTACTGGATGAGGAAGAATCAGCTGTCATCTCTGAGCCCCTTCCTCCCATTCAATCACCACATCCTGAGAAAGGAGGTGAGGAAGACAGAGGATCAGCAGGTGGAGCAGCAGCCGTGTGTCTGGAGCCTGTAGTTCGTAAGAAGCAGCCTCCACCATCTCTCCCCCCCGGACCTTAACTTCTACTGCCCGATGCAAAACACTGAAGGAAGCTGTGCATCGACACTCCACTGGACCTCCTGCCCTGGCTCAGGAGCAGAGCCCCTCCGTAACTCGGCCCCGCAGGATCACTAACCCAGAAACATCGAACCCAGAACCCTCTTCACCTCGTCCACTGTTCTCCCCAACCACTCTGGTTGGTGACTCAATAATCAGGAACGTCCGCTTCTTCAACGTCATCACAAAGTGTTTTCCATCGGCCACCGTTCAAGATATTCTGGAGAAACTTCCAAGTCTGCTGTGCTCCGTCCCGACTTCAGTCAGAAGAGTGATCATTCATGTTGAATCCAACGATGTCTCCCGTCGGCAGTCTGTTGTCACATTACAGCATTTTTACCAGCTGCTGGAGATCCAGAAGAGCAGTGGAATGTCAATGTGCAGAAGCTTCCCGAGGGGACGGTGGCCGGGAAGCACACCAAGCCAAAACCGCTAACGCGGTTAACCCACCGAGATAATATAGTTTTTTAAAAACATGACGATAATAATTATTGTCAACATTTTTACCGGGGTTTACCGCAAAACTGGTAACCGTGACAACCCTACTCTTAATAATAAATTCAGATTCTAAAGTGTCCCTTTTCTTATGACACTGCTGGTCTAATCTCTTGTTTACATTTGAAGTGTTTCACAGTGTTCCTACCAAGGTCATTCACACACATCCACTCTCAAAGTGTTAAAAATGTGTCTTCTGCTTCAGCATTATTTTATATAAATCTTAAATCATCTGGTTTACACATTTCTATTTTGCTAAGGTTAAACTAATGTTTATTACTCAAAAGGTAAATTATTTCAGTAAACATCTGTTACTGAACCACTG
Source organism: Callopanchax toddi (assembly GCA_006937965.1). Lineage (NCBI taxonomy): Eukaryota > Metazoa > Chordata > Actinopteri > Cyprinodontiformes > Nothobranchiidae > Callopanchax > Callopanchax toddi. The sequence continues at coordinate 1,089,712 of SSNR01000062.1, read as the reverse complement.
GTTAATTTATGATATATCCTAAATGGTATTTAAACTGTGTGACTTTAAGAGACTGAGTCATGTGTACTTGGTAAACCCCTGACACATATTTCACCCTCATTGGTCCATTAAGACACTTCCCTCATTCTAATTGACTCACTTAAGATAACAGTATTCTTGCCCATCTTCACTTCCTTGAACACGTTAGTTCAGGTTCTTCATCAGACCTGCTGCCAGCTTCACTGAACCGCTCCTCAGAGAAGCATATTAGAGACGTCCAAAAAGGGTTTTAAATAAAGGTAACTGGACTTATTTGGTTCTTTGAAGACGTTTTGCTGCTCATCCGAGTAGCTTTGTCAATTCTGTCTCTAGTAAGGAAGAGAGAGTCTTATAAACTGCTTATCTTCCTCTGTCTGTGACACACCTCCTTCTACCCCCTTGAGGAGGTGTTCGCTCCACTGTATTCAACTGGAGTCCTGGTGAGGTGTTTTGATTAGAGGCGTGAATTGTCTGGGAATTAAGTTCAGAGCAGACTGGTAGGTGCTGGAAAGATGAAATCTGAGTCCTCCTCCTCTGTTTAAAGTTGGTTTTTCACGTTTGACATAGATGGCTTCTTTAACTCCTCTCTCAAACCATCGGTCTTCTCTGTCCAAAATGTGAACGTCGTCGTTTTTAAAGGTGTGTCCCTTGTCTTTGAGGTGGAGGTGGACTGCTGAGTCCTGGCCTGATGATGTGGATCTCCTGTGTTGAGACATGCGCTTGTGTAGTTGTTGTTTTGTTTCTCCAATGTAAAGGTCTGAACAGTCCTCACTGCACTGGAAATTTAGAGACGGCCTCTGCCTGCCGATCTCCTCCACCTGAACGCAGAGGTATGCGGTTCACTGGGTCACAGCCCCAGAATCTCTGCTTGTCGGCTCCGGGAGAAAACACCCCAGTTTCTCTCCTCTTCACCATGAGCCTCAAACCGCTCCCATCATGGGTCTTGAACTGAATCCTTGCTGCCGACGGATCTCAGGGCTGAAAGGTGTCCAACGGCAATCCAGATCCCCTGAGGACCCCCCTCGACGACCGGGGAACCCCTTCCACTTCGGCGTCTCGAGTTCTGAACCTGTTGGACCCAGGAGACCGTCTGGTACAGTAAGAATTCCACAGATCTGATAATGAGGAGCTTCCTTGATAAGTTAATAACAAAATTAACTCATCCAAATTTCCCCTTTGCAACTAACTCAGCATCTGAATGAAACTAAACTCCCTCTAGTCTCATCAAAACAGACTCAGACTTTTAAACTCATAATTACACCTCCTTAGACACTCCTCATCATGTTTAAGAGTTATTATGATTTAAATGAAACTACCTCAGCACTGCCTCATCTCCTATGTATCATCATAGCTTTTTATAATTAAATGATTGTTCCATCTTTCATTTGGTCTTTGCTTCAGATTATTAAAGGTATTATTCTCTGAAATACAACCAAAAAGAACCTAATATACCTTCAATAAATATTAGCCATTTTACAAGGTTAAATGACGGTTTATCACTGTACATTCTTAATCCTTAAATGAGTTAATATTCTTTGGAGAGGGTGTAGTAATTTACAACGCTACATTAGTAAAATACACCAATATGTTTAAAAGACATAAATAAAGACATAAAACCAAGATGAAAAGTAAAATCAAGATAAAAAACATAAAATCTAAAAACATAAGACAACCACATCTAGTAAGTAAGATACAATTATTACTTAAATCATTAGAAAAATGTGTCAGGGAGAAAGAGATGTATGACAGCCTGTTAGAGCCACACTGAGGAAATAACATCCAGATTTCAGTTGAAACATTGACCAGAACCAGAATAAAGTTGAAACTCATTAAAACAGTGAAATCTTTTCAGATTAAATTTAAAATACTGTCTCTAGAAAACCCAACCTGTGAGTTTCTGGGGCTGAACTACCTGAGATCACCGATGGCTGAACAGTCACTTCTCTACGTTAGCAAAAAAATAAAATTGACCCATCAGTGGACATTTATTAGAGGAGAGTATTGATCTCATTTTCTCTTCAATTTTCCATCTTTATGAGAGATTTTTGTTTCACAATCCATTTGTTCATGATTTTTTATGTAAATAAAAACAAAGATAATTAATGTCAATCTGATCCATTAAGCTGGCAATTAGGCCTTTTATCAATATAGATGTTGTGACATTTCAGTTTGTTTACTTTGTTTTAGATAATTGGAAAAGTGCGTATGGACACAGGGGGGCCCACTAGTAAGATTTGTACCTAGAGCCCTCAATTTGGTGCTACGCCCCTGGTTCTAACACACACTTTGGTCTTCTGGACCAGTTATTGGACATTTATGCCAAATAAATGAAAATATACTGTACAGTGCTCAGGTGAAATGTGAACTTTAAAGATCCCATGAAACTGAAATTGAAAAGCTGCCACTGTTCAGATTTTCCAAATTATAGACATAAATAAAAAAAGGTGCAAACTATCTCAACTTTTAACTACCGGTATATACTTCTAGTTCTCAAACATCTTAAACCAGGTGTTAAGGAGCATCTCCTTCCTGATTTTTCCTGTGTATTTTTTAGATTTCTAAGAATTCTTTTTGGAAAAAGAATTGCCACAGTAGTTTTACGGTCATCCTTTGAAATAAGGCACAGAGCACGCTAAAATAAAACAGAAACAACGCAGACGTTTTTTTTTTTTTTACCACTGCTAACACAAGTCACAGTGGATGTAAGCATGAAAAAATCCTGCTTTATGCTTAAGGAAAAACAGGATCAATCTAGGCCAATCCTTCTTGTGGTTAGTCTTTAACTTGGGGGATCCCAATTCTCTCTGTGTCTGTATTCATTTGTCTCCATGAAACACCATCTCCATTTGGGACTAACTGCAGAAGTCGTTATTTTGGCACTGTGCCTGACACTTCATCATGCTGTTAGAGCCCAATTTAAATCAACTTGGTTGTAGTATACTTTGTCAGTTGGTGGCTTTTAGATTAGAGAGCGGGAGTGTTGAAAATGTTACCAATTAGTTTCCACAGACTAGCTCGACGAAAGAGAAGAGGAAGGCTTTCTGTTTTTCCAACATGGAGTCAATTAAGTGTGCAAGTAATGAGGACTAACTCTTCATACTGCTTTTGTATTTGAGCAGAACTTAATTTGCCCTACAAACTCTCATCATAGCTACAGGAAATGGAAATGTATGTACAAGCCCTGCTGAAAAAACCAGCATAGACCAGCATATGCTGGTTCCAGCATATGTTGTGTTTTGGTGCTGGTATGCTGGTCCATAGTGATCCATTAGTTCAACCAGCATAGACCAGCACCAAACCAGCATAGACCAGCACCAAACCAGCATAGACCAGCAACAAACCAGCATAGACCAGCATTGACCAGCAAAGACCAGCAAACAAATCATGATGGTCTTGATTTATATGCTGGTTTGGTGCTGGTCTATGCTGGTTTGGTGCTGGTTTAGCTGGTAGACCAACATGATTCAATGCTGGTCTATGCTGGTTGAACTAATGGATCACTATGGACCAGCATACCAGCACCAAAACACAACATATGCTGGAACCAGCATATGCTGGTCTATGCTGGTTTTTTCAGCAGGGAGTGTGTTTCTGGTCAGTGTGTTTCTGTATGACAGTGCACTCCTTCATGTCACTTATTTTAGGTTGTTCATTATAATATATGATCTATTTCTCAGCATCTTCACCACTACTGTGCTTTTAACAGCCACTGTAGTTTGCCCTGTTATACCAGGTAGCGCCAATGGGTGGCGCAACATTCATTTGTCTTTGTATTGATCCGGTGCTTCTGTTCTGAAGAATATATAATGCTAATTGTGTGTGTACTATACAGTCGCTTCTGCTTTCATGTCTGGAGTATAGAAGCTGTAATACCAGGAGGATATGGCTTTGTCTGCACTATTGAAATGTCTAAAAAATGCAACCTTACAGGCGTCTTGACTCCTGAGCTCTGCTTGAATTCGAGGCTTTTGCTAACAAAGCTAACAGCTAACTACACACGAACAACCAGCCATTACGTCCTCAATGCAAACCTAACAATACGAACACAAACTACTACCCTTAAAGTGATAATATGCAGTTTTGCTTGTTTTGGGCTCCCTCTGGTGTCCGTTTTAAATCACTGCCATTAAAAAGTTAACACATTGTTTCAGCTTATAAACTCCTAATGCTGGGCTTACACCTAACGATTTTCATGGTCGCAGACTAAAGACTGCCAGTCTTTAGGAATCTCACCGGAGTCTCTGCGCGCTCCCGTCGTCGCGGTCGTTAGATGTAAGGGATAATCTGCAGTCGGTGACCCGATTTATGCCAGTCTTTCTCCAGTCTTTCATATCCAACCTGCTAGATATTTTTTTTAGTCGGAGTGAAGTCGGAGTAATGTACAACAAGCAAGAACCAATAGGATTCGTTCTCACTGCAGAACCAGGAAGTCCTGTCAGTCATAACCCAACAAAACAAGACCTTGCTGTCCCGTTTATGCAGCCAAGATCGTGCCCATATTCTCTGACGCTTTCCCATCTATTTCTTTTCACTACAAACGACTGCAGTGACAAAAGCTAAAGTAGCTAAAAGCTGCTTCTCCTCCATTTTTAACTTCTGCAGAGTGTAATAACTTGGGAACTGGACTTAACTGTCATTATATCATAACAGCAAATGACGGAGTGTCAGCGTTTATCTTGGTAAACTTTATTGACAACACAAAACCCGAACATTCTCCGTCACAACAGGAAAAACTTGGATAATAAAATCACCACTAGATGGCACTGTGTAACCACAAATAAAATAGAATTGCCCAGCAGAACAGTTATACTCTCTTTCAAATATCAACATAATACTGTATCACTATATCACACAGAGCATGATGGGAGGAATTTTGCGGGAATGAAATCCTAACATAATCTAGTTGCAGTCTTGTAATTAGTGTTCCTACAAGATTCAATCTTTATAAAATCTTTAGTCTGAGACTAGTCGACTGTTAACCCGAGTCTTTAGATGTGAGCTGATAATCTTTTAGAGTCTTTTCAAAATCTTGTCAAAGTCTTTAGGCGTAAGCCCAGCATAAATCTAACTGTTGAAATGTCTCCTCAGCCTTCATAATTTTCTACAGGAGCGGTTATTTACTCCTTCAAAGAAATCAGCTGTGTTCAAGCAGGGAGAGATTGAAAAAAGCAGGAATCATGAACTAAAACCACCCCAACACTAGCATAACATCAGCTAGCTACTTTGGGTTAGGCTAACCGTTAGCCTAACCCTTGTGAGACATGTGACTTCCTGGGTACCGTGACGGTGACGGAGATTTTGCAATCACCAGATGGGGCTAAGTGACTTTTCATTAACTCTGTAAAGGGTCATATTAGCACTGGCTCAAGGGAAAGATTTAAAAATATGAAAAAGTTGCAAATAATGCCTTTAACTTGCATTAGCTGTTAAAAGGAGTAACTTGTGGTATGGCGATGGTCAGAAAACATTTATCTTCAAACACAGTCAGGGCAGATGGGTGTTAGACCTGGTGCCAGTGTCGACATACAGGAGACAGTGACGCTGCTTCATTTAATCACATAAAAACTAAACTTGATTTTAAAATATACATATATACCTGAACACTTCACTTTGTTTTGTCCCACTAAACAATAAAGTTATGCCTATCTCAGCCACATAAGAGCTGGCACCGTCCTTCTTCACCGTAACACCAGGACCAACGCGCAGTAAACAGCTACCCTGAAAGTCAAACCAACCCGTTTCTCTGATTGGCTAGTTGGATTTGTGATTGATATAACATTGACCAATCAGGTGAGAGGAAGAAATATCCTGCCATAATTTGCACTTGCAAGTTCAAAGTCACACACACAAAAGTGAACTTGAGCACAGAGTTTTACATGTAGTTTTTTGCTTTGTATCTGTAAAAGACAAACAAAAATTACGTTGTAACCTGTGCAATTGTTTTTACACACACACAAATTCCTTTTACAAGTACAAAACCTGATTTATATTCACAATTACAAAACCTGACTTACAAGTACAAATCTAACCTACAAGTACAAAATATTTATGGCAGGAATTTGTGCCCATAGACATCCCTCTCTATATCAATGCTCTCCAGCTCTCAAGAAGGTTCCAGGCCATAGAGCAGAGGTCCTTGGACTGGTACCGGTTCGCAGGTCATTTGGTACTGGGCTGTCAGAACAGCAGAAAAAATGTTTTTTGATGTATTTAATGTGCCTGAAAGATCCAGTCCACAACGGTGAATTATGTGGCAGTATGGAGCCAGCAGCACTGTGATCACCTGCTGACAAGCTGCAAAGTGAGCTGAGCTGCTCTCCTCACCTCCTGGGGTGCAATGGATTATCATTGATCTGTGATCCGTACGGATCTCTCTTTCTACTAGTGGCCCGTGGATCCGGCAGCACTTGCACATTGCTAAATCGTCCAGACATCCTGCGTATGCGCTCTAAATCTGCTGATAATTCCCTGCTAATAAAGGTGTTCATTTTGCCATCAAGTATCAGGTTTTCTTTATCAAACTCAGTCATTTTAGTTGACCAAAACCAATGACTGATCATCTCTGATCCAGTCTCCTTCCTTAATGAAAAAGATCAACCAATATTACATTCCCCGTAATTATTATAATAGATAATTAATGAATACTTACACTATAACACAAATTAGAAGTGCAATGAATAAAAACTGGCTTTTCATACCTATCTTAAATTGTACTAGAACACAAATACAAATACTGGCTGCTTTGCACTAGGGGTGGGAGATAAACTCGTTTTTCCGATGCATCGAGATGCAGACAGGAACGATTATCAATCGATTGAAAAATATAAAAATTCGATTCTATTATTAATGTTTGCGGCCTTGGAATTTCACCAATCACCGCAACTTTCTCCCAAATCTGACCAATCATCTTGGCGTTTGTCGTGCGTCACCTTCTTTTTTGACCAATCACCGCCATTTGAAAAACTTTTGACCAATCCCCGTTGCCTCAAGCTGTGTTTACTTCCTGCTTTTGAGTCGAGCCGCTGAACGCACCGGCCAGATTCTATAATATATTACGGCTAAAATACGAGCGAGTCAATTTCCCAAAGTAGCGATTACACAAGAGTGGTAGAAGCTGTTCTGAACCAAACATCATGTGATGGATT
>SSNR01000062.1:1060077-1082539 GCA_006937965.1 Callopanchax toddi | reverse complement strand
GGGGGTCTGATACGAGTGCTGAAAGAGACGAGGTGAGTTCTGTTTAAAGTCCGTATTCGGTCAATGTGAGAAACTATGTTTAAAAAGAACTGATCTGTGTCCTAAAGTTTAGGTATAGGTATTTAGGAAATAGTTTAGGACCTAAACTGTGCTGAGTCCGCGGTTTTGCTACTCCGTGAGAAAATAGGACCGGGGCGTCAGCGTGAACTAACGTGAAATCATTTGAACGTCGTTTTTTTTAAACATGCGAACAACCACGTGATGTGTGTATCCAGTGAGTGATCACGAGGAAACTCTTTCTGCTGAACCAGTGAACCTTTGAGGTGAACGTCTAAAAGTGAAAGTAAAACGAGTCGCTCACTCTGTAACACCTGAGTGATGCTGAGACAGTCAGTTCTGTTGTCATGGTGATTACAGCATCTTGTAGTCTTTATATTACGATGAAACGGCGCATACAGTGTGTGCATATAAACAAAATAAAACCTTATAGCCGCACTCTGGAGGATTTCATCAGGAGAGCAGTTTTTGAATCTAGCGTCCAAAGGCTCCTCCTCAAAACATCTCGACATGCGCGTCCGGTCGTGTGTGTGCGCGCACGCATATACTTCGGACATGAACTGTACCGCTCAATGTGTAGGGTTTAATCACTCACAGTTCACAATCTTATTTCAACAATACTACGAGGGTCTGATGAGCCCTCTCTGTCCCTGCTGCTTCTGATATTAGCTCTGTTAGCAGAGAGCTGCTGCTGGACTCTGAAGCTGAACTTGACTCGGCCCTGGATGAACTTTCTGACCAAAATAAACGCATAATCCTGTCAAGCCTTGCCATTCTGTGAGGTGAAAGGTTTAAAAATAAAAATAAATCCATCTTTAGCTGGAGAATGGGTAGGTTTTTAGTAGAAATGAGCTGTGAGTCCTCAGTGAACGGCTGAGACGGCAGAGAAACACACGGAGCGTCCTGTACGACAGCGCCCCCTACTGGTACAGGTTTGGTCGATGCGCGTGCATGTTGAGAGAATGCAGACATTTGAATTTCATTAGCTGAAAAATGTCGGCGGCAAGAAATAATGGAAAGGGGTCTCTAGGAGGAAGGAGGGTCTTCATCAGAATGACAGATGTTGTGGAACTCAACCCATAGATCATAGTTTAGACCTGAAATATCATTTAAAACATTTAGAAAACTTTGATACAGAGAAAAATGCTCCAGAGAGCCGCTTTAAACAAAAAATGCTTGAAAAAAACTGCAACTTTGACCACAACTTTTGAAAAATGTTTTGCAAATCAGTCATTTTAGGATGAAACATCACAAAAACCACACAACTTCCTGGAGGGACTGTATTTAAACTTATATTTACACATTTAACACTTTAATAATTAAATTCTAATTAAATAATTAAAGATAATGGAATTAAAATCATGTCGGGTTATTACAAATGCTTCAATAGTACCTCATAGTCACATGGCAGGAAGGTGAGGGGGAAGAACAATACATCTTTCATCAATAATCGTTTTATAATCGCATCGCAGCTCTCTGAATCGTAATCGAATCGTGAGGATCCTGAAGATTCCTACCCCTACTTTGCACACCCCTAAGTATGTATGCAAGAAAATACCTCAATAAAACCAGACTGACACTTCATAAAATACAGTTTGACTCCTGGACCTACAGTCTCAGCTCAGAGGAATGGGATTCTTGTTGCAGCATGGCTGTTTGTCTTACTCCTTACAAATGTATCTTAATACTTTTCTTTGTCCTTATGTTTTCCAGTACAGTCATGAAAAGTGTTTAGGAAAATCTATTTCAGAGATTTTGTTTGTTATGCCTTTATCAGCTAGAAATCCACAAACATGAAGGAGAGGTATGGATTACAGACACAAGGTTAAATTATTTCTTAGAAGTTTCAAAAATTGTCAACTAAGTTCTTTAAGTTTCTATATTTGTAAGAGTTGTGATTTTTTTGAACATCCAGAAATATGAGGATGAGTTAAATGTGATGGTGCAGGTTTTTCAGGTCAACTGTAGAATCATATGGGTATTGTGGTTCCTGGCTCAGGATGGCATCTCATTTACATCAGAGTGGGTCCAACCAGAGTGGTGGTCTGCATTTGACTGTTTTTCTAAGTCAATGCTGCCTAAGAGGCTCAATAAGTCTTAGTCACTGTTTGGAAAGAGGTGAAACCTCATCATATGCTGTTGACTGAGCATAGTGTCAAAAAATGCAATTCAGAGAAACTGTGAAATTTTCAAAGTAACTTTATTGCTGACTCACAGAATCAAGAAGAATATTTCACTTAAAGTGATAATATGCAACTTTTTCATATTTTAAAATCTTTTCCTTGAGCCAGTCTGTGCTAATATGACCCTTTACAGAGTTAATGAAAAGTCACTTAGCCCCATCTGGTGATTACAGCCAGAATACCACGATTGCAAGATCTCCGTCGCCGTCACGGTACCCAGGAAGTCACGTGTCTCACGAGGGTTAGGTTAACCCAATGTGGCTAGCTGTTATGCTAGCGCTGGAGTGTTTTTATCTCATGATTCCTGATTTTTTTTCAATCTCTCCCTGCTTGAACACAGCTGATTTCTTTGAAGGAGTAAATAACCGCTCCTGTAGAAAGCTATGAAGGCTGAGGAGACATTTCAACAGGTAGATTTAGCATTTTAGAAGCAAGAACTATGGGCTACTTTATTTAATGAAGTGATTAAAAACGGACACCAGAGGGCGCCCAAAACAAGCAAAACTGCATATTATCAGTTTAAAGCGAATCTGAGGACCACGGCATGGATGAGTGGAACCGTCCATGCCGTGGACAGCAAAGCTGTGAAGCTTTGCAGATTATGAGAGAAACTAAATTTGAGTTCAGATTTAAGAGTCACATCTAAGGTAAGAAGTCAGTATTGGTGTTATTGTTTTGTCTCCATGCTAATGGAGGGCAGACGGTGTGGAATTACTATTAAATTGATAGACATAAAAATTTTGTGAAGCAAGAAACTGAATCAATGCTGAGTGCGGTCTGGTTGTGTATCTGGTTCTATTAGTGTGTGTTGTACAGTCAGCCAGAGGTGAGAATGCTAAGCTAGCTAGATAGATAGACCTTTATTGTCCCTTAAGGGATATTCATTTTCACATGCACTGTCAGAACATATAAGTACAACCAACACATTACCAACATATCAATACGAACAACATATTATCAACAGTTAAACACACAAGGGCATTCACAGGTGGTAAGGAGGAGGAGCAGGATTAATGTTTTGAGCTGTTAAGAGCAGCAACGGCAGAAGGGACAAAGCTTTTGTTGAAGCGTGCCCGCTTCCACCTCAGAGTCCTGAACCTGCGGCCTGAGGACAACAGGCAGAAGTAGCTGTGAAGGGGATGGTCTGGGTCCCCGCTGACAGTCCGGGCCATGCATGTGATGGCTTTATTGTGTAGCCCTGGTTAAAAAACCAAATAAGGCCATTAATAGGGAAAAAATATTACAAAAGGGTGTGATATTTATATAAAAAGTGAGATGCGTGTATGTGTTACATGTAAATGTGCAACTGAAGTTATGTATTTTACGTTAAGTAAATGCAAATATGTTTTAGTTATGAACAAAATGGTTTAAAACAATGTCTCTGATGGAGAAATGTTTGTTTACATGTGAGTAATATTTTTGTGTTGACTTTTTGTTTAGTTCAAGGACTTTGGACTTAATATTAGTGTTTTGAGTGTTTTGAATGAGGGAAAGATGGACACTAGGGGGAGTTGTTGGAGGATTAAAAAAAAAGAGGCAGAGAGGATGCTGGGAAAAAGAAGAGAGAGAAACGCGAGGAGAAGGCGAGGAGAATGGAGACTGCAGCATGTGCGTGCAGGGGCTGTTGTTAAAAGGAGGAAAAACCGGGAGTCCGAGACTTTCTGCCTAGCCAAGCCTAATCGTGGTGATTAGGAACTCAGCAGGAGCGTGTTGGAGTGAGGAGGAGACGAGACCCAGAGGAGACGAGACCCGGAGGAGAACGTCGGCTGGTCCGAGGAAGCACGAGGAGGGTGTCCACGTGGCGACGCTGACCCTGGGGTGCTGAAAGAGTCGTTCGGTACTCGCGTGGTGGAGTTTCCTGAGGACGTCTGGAGTTGCGTGTTCGGAGGGAGGACACCTGCTGAGCGAGCAGGTCCGAGTGTTTCAGAGGAGGGTTTTTGGCTGCTCCCTGCATATAACAGGCCTGCAACGATAAAACGACACGGTACCGAACTTTGTGTGTGTGTGAGTGTGGGCCCACATGTTGATTGATATTGATGTATATAAGTGATCTTTTCTGATAAAGAGTTCTGTTAATGACCAAGGTTAAAGTTCTGGTCACTGTGAAACACCAGAAAGGCTAATTTTGATATTGGATTAAAGACATTTGGAGGTCATTATTAAGGGTATTCCCTGGAATTTAAGTTACATTTTGGTATTTTGCCTGTCTAAATTTGTGTTGAACATTTATTTTATTCAAGTTTTATTATTAAAAGAAAATATTTTGGTTAGAAGGTTGTCTGGGATTATTTTTATGTTAAATGAATAATGCTTATGGTGACAAAATTAAAGTGTTAATTCGCATAAGGTAAACCTATTGGGTATCTACCATAAATCAACGAACCCAAAAAGGCACCCCACCCATCTTTTTAAGTTCTCGTTCCAGTTATAGAGTAGACTGAGTAGTGGGGTGCTACAATTGTTTAACTGGGAGAGGTCTGTGATGGGCAGGCTGATGATTTTTGATGCTGTGTTTGTGACTTTAAGGAGTTTATTTCTATTAGTGATGGAGAGCATGTTAAAATAACAGGGGGAGCAGTAAAGGAGGATGGGTTGAATGATGCTGGTGTACAGCAGAAGGAGAAGTTTTGAGGTGACAGAAAGGGCACGGAGCTGGCAGAGGATATAGAGTTTCTGCTGTGACCGTTTATAAATATTGGTAACAAGTTGCTCAAAGGTAAGTTCATTATCCAATGTGAGTCCAAGGTATCTGGAGTGATCAACCCGTTCAACTGTTTTATTGTGTATGGTAATGGATGCCAAGTCCAGAGGTTGTGGTTGGGTATGAATGACTAGCTCTTTGGTCTTGTCCACATTCAGCTCCAGAAAATTGTCCAGGCACCACCTGGTAAAGTGGGCGACTGACTGTGGTATGCAGTTATGGAATTATTGTCCCTGAGAAGTGCTAAAATGGCGGTGTTGTCTGAATATTTGAAATATGTGGTGATGGTTGAGGGACTGGTACAGTCATTTGTGTACAGTGTGTACAAAAAGGGGCTGAGTACACACCCCTGGGGGGCGCCAGTGTTGGTGATTATGCTGGATGAAGTGACTGGCCCAATTTTGACAGCCTGTGGTCTGCTGCTGAGGAAATAATGAATCCAGTGGATGAGAAATGGAGACAGGTTGAGGGTTTGGAGCTTCTGATCATCTGGTGTCATTGTATAGAGCTCCGAGAGGTGACGTCACACGCCATATTGGCAGGGAACAACTTTTAAACAAGCCAACTAGCGGACAGTTTTCTAGCTTTCAGAGAATAGTTGACTCGTGTTGTGCTTCTGGGTGCACAAACCACCGAGGTCAGTTTAAAGGCAGAGCCTTTTATCGCATTCCGAAAGATCCAGCTCGGAGGGAAAAATTGATTTCTACGCTCAAACGAGCTCAGAGCGCGATGAAGAAAACCGAGCGGTGGAACCCGTTGCTCAATGGATTCCGCTTGTGCAGTGACCATTTCATTTCAGGTAACTTCACCCGAACACGTAATTTAAATTCAAGATTTTAAATAGTAGTTCTAGCTATTGTAATCAAAATACGAGTCCACATGGTTAATGGTAACAGCTTACGATCGCTTAAAACTAAGCCGTGGCAGTATAACAGAAGGCTTAATGGGCTTTATGCACAGAGTACTTAGTAGAACTTCCGGTTTAAAATTAACTCACGGGACCATTTCCGGTTCCATTTGAAACGTGAAGATTTCCAGACTTAGAGTGCATTTCCAGCTAAAGATATTGTTTATAATCAAAACGAGTAATAGTATAGTATAGTACAGTATGATATATATATTATAGCACTAAGAAATGAAGCCATCATATAAGTATCAGCGGACGGGAAGCCTCGACAGCTGAACACTGCTGTGTTCCGTTGTGTACTGCATCAGCTGAATAGAATTCATCAGTCCGTTTCCACACATTTCCACTGAATAAATAACTACAAAAAGGAAGGATTGTGAACTTAAGAAGAGAAAACGTGATCATTTCTAACCACACCGTGTCTGCAGTCGGCACTTTGCAGCACAGTAGTCAAAGAGCCGAGTGGATGAGGCTAAAGGAGGAGGCGCGGTGCCGTTCGTGTGTAATTTCACTGGAACAACTATTCTTTTGGTGAATGAAGACTTGGTGTTTGATAACGTACAGCTAGACCAGAGAAAGTTGAAAGTTGGGAAGCAGTTGGAGCCCACGATCACGGCTATATAGATCTGTCTCACTGTTTTTTGATGATGGAAGCTACGAGCTAACGCTGTTAGCTTACCTTCAATTTCATGAATAAAGCTGGTTATATACAGCTTAAAGTCCTTCACCCGCTTGCTCACAGACGTCTCTGTGTGTTTTTCAAAAATCCGGTGGACATCGTTTATCGTGATGCGCGGCAGGTCTTGAAGAAAACGGGTTAAAAAATCAATTTTGTCCAGTCTGTGTGGTTACAGCGTTGAACCGGAAGGGAGGGGCAGCGTCTGTCGCAACCAGGAAGTGACCGTGCATAAACCCCATTGTAAACTAAACAGAATTTGTGTGACAGTACTCAAAATTTTTAGCTACCACATGTTTTTTCTGTCTATAAATATTGTCTAAAGTTTGCACCAGTGTTGTAATCCTCCTGACTTCTGTTTGTTCCTTTTGTCCTAGGGAAAAAGAGTGACAATCCGCTTTCACCCGACTATGTTCCATCAGTTTTCAAGCATGTGCCCTCACCAGTTAAGAAGAGGGGAAAGCTCCTCATAGATCAATTTAATAGAAGACAGACAGCTAAAAAAAGATTACAGCAAGTTTTCACAGAAGCAGCCGTGGGATCACATCTTCCTGCTGCTGAACCCTCCTCCATCAGAGACTACACTGAACCAGAAACTGATTCCCAACCTCCTGCAGGACCATCCACTGTCACAGACTGCACACAACCAGAACATCACTCCCAGCCTTTGGATGAAGATGATGACACTGGACCTTCATGTGAAAAATGAAAGCTGTAAAACAATAATTAGTTCACTTAAATTGGAGGTTCAAACCTTAAAGCAGCACTCCGGAGGATTTCAGCAAGAGAGCAGTTTTTGAATCTAGCGTCCAAAGGCTCCTCCTCAAAACATCTCGACACGTGCATCCGGTCGCGTGTGCGCGCGTGCACGCGGCGCATATACTTCGGACATGAACTGTACCATTCAATGAGTAGGGTTTAATCACTCACAGTTCACAATCTTATTCCAGCAACACTACGAGGGTCTGAAGAGCCCTCTCTGTCTCTGCTGTTTCTGATATTAGCTCTGTTAGCAGAGAGCTGCTGCTGGACTCTGAAGCTGAACTTGACTCGGCCCTGGATGAACTTTCTGACCAAAATAAACGCATAGTCCTGTCAAGCCTTGCCATTCTGTGAGGTGAAAGGTTTAAAAATAAAAATAAACCCGTCTTTATCTGGGGAATGGGTAGGTTTTTAGTAGAAATGAGCTGTGAGTCCTCAGTGAATGGCTGAGACGGCAGAGAAACACATGGAGCGTCCTTTCCTTTCCCCATTTCTTAAAATTAAATCTTCCTTAACATTATTTCAGCAGTTTGTGTTGACCTTAATTAAGCTACGGATGAATTTAAGCTTAGATTTTTTGGCTTTCTATTTTGGAGTTGATTCTACCACAGTTTCAAAACTTTTCAAGCACTGTATTAGTGTGATGCAGAGGTGTGGACTCGAGTCACATGACTTGGACTCGAGTCAGACTCGAGTCATCATTTTGATGACTTCTGACTCGACTTGGTAAAATCTAGAAAGACTCCCGACTTGACTCGGACTTGAACGTCAATAACTTGCGACTTGACTCGACTTGCGTGTGTTGACTTGATGATGACTTGAAGATATTTGATATTTTAGCACTGAAAAAGCTCTAGATCAGACCTATTTGACACAAATGCGACCTCATCCCTCACTGGCGCTGCTAAAAATCTCCCTCGCACCGCAGCGATCAGCTGATCGCAGGAGAAACTCTCCGACGCTGAACGTGTCTCTGAAGTTCAGCAGCAGACGCACATTAAACCAGGAGAACTCGGGTCCTAAAGGACCCCTTCTATTAAGAAGTCTGCGATCCGGAGGAGTCTGTACCCTCTCTGCTTCCTGAGAGCCAGCAGAGTGACCTGCTGCTGCTAAAGAGAAACTAAACAGCAGCTGATCGCTGTGCTGCTGCAGGGGCGGGTCTAGAACTTTTCTCTATGGAGGCAGGGGCAAAGATTATAGAAGGGTGGCCCACTAAAAAGTCAATTGTATTTAAATGTTCTGCAGTCTTAAACAGCAGACCAACATTTTGATTATTTTAATTCATTTATTTACTGAAGTAAAACACATGGATCTGTTTACCATGCAAGAACTATGCAGCAGATTCAAAATCATGCAATCAGTAGAACACAAATGAACGTTTTAGTACATCAATACTTCGCCTGCCTATGAATGAGCTTTCAAACATCAAACTAATAATAATAACAATGTAGAATTACAGCAGATTCTGCATATTATTAACAACACATCAGAGATTAGGACAGCTCATGTGTCTGTTTTTGTGGATTTTGGCAAAACATTCCACAAAACTATTCAATATAATGTGCAAAAACTGACTGACAGCTCTGCTGGGGGTGATCAGGCAGGGTGGCCAATCAGATCTCAAGGGTGGTCAGCACCACCCCTGTGGCCCCGCCCCTGCCTGCATGGACCCTGCGTCGACTCACAATGACGACGTGGATTTAATGAAAGAACCAGAGCTCTGGAGACACTCTGTGTCTCATTGGTCAGAAACTAGCGGTTCGTGGACCGGATCTGGTCCTCCCTCTGATTAATGTAGTCCAGATATTCCTTGTGTGCTGCAGTCAGACAGGTGAGTATGCTAGGCTAGTCAGATGAACAGAGTGGATTTAGTGGATCAAGAGAGAAAACTCAAAGAATTATTAACAACTTTTCATCAAGTTAAGATCTGAGTGTCTGAAAATCTGATAAGAAGCATCAACCTCCCAGGTTTGGTCAGACCCTGGTCCAGGTTAGGTCAGACTAGAGCTGGGCGATATGGCCTAAAATCATTATCACGATAAATCGACCAGTTAACCTCGATAACGATAAATGGACGATAACTACCCCAATTACCAAAAATAACACTTTTCATTGGATGGGGCTGTGGCAGGCAGCATATTTCCTCTGGAGTTGTATTGATAGTAATTTCCCCCCTAAACCTTTTGATTGCAGTCATGTTATTGCCACTTTAAAGGACTGTAAAATGACACTGACAAAATATGAAGAAAATACAAAGTACTTTTAGTGGTTAAGATTAACTGGGCAAAATAAAAAGTAAAGGAGACAATATGTAACTTTTTGCAAAGCTTACATTTGACATTTTTTTTGCTCAACATCATCTTTGCTGAATCCAAAGTGTTCCCAAATGACTGAAGTCACATTTCTTTTCTTTGCAAAATTCTTCAATATGAAAACCTTTAACCAACTGCTTAGTGTTTTATAAATGATGCAAAAACTCTAACCACTCCTTGTCCTCCTAACTTTGTCCTCTGGAATCACTATGATGAGGAGAACAGGTTTTATTTCTTCTCTCTCAGATTTTTTCCTCCCCTACCTGCTGCTCATTTTTTCTTTCCCCTTCTCACCTCTCTTATCTTTATCTGACCCTTTAGAACTGAAGCTACAGGAGGTTTAATGTCCCGTAAAAAGGCTCCTCTACAGAAGCAGCAGACAGAGACGTGTTTCCACATAAAATAACTATTTATTAAACTAATGTAAAACAGTGGACAAAGACATACACTAAATATCTCCGTCTATTCGGCAAATCACAGTAAAGAACCACACGGGGGGTGGGGGGGGTGAGACTCAGTGGATGAGCCAATAAGCTCCCCTCACCCCCCAACTGCTACTAGACCTGCTGGTCCGCTGACCCAGCCACCGTAATCCAGCTGGATCGCCTACTCTGTTGAGTGGCAGCAGCACTCGGTCCCGGTTCTAATGATGCGAAGCGGGCATGCACACACACACAAGCACGCACACACACGCACTCAGCTGCTCCTCTCTGACACACGGCGCACTCCGTTCAGCTGCGGTACAGGTGAGCCCCTCCCGAGTCGGAGGCTACGACGCATGCAGCGACAGCAACACGCAGCGACAGCAACACGCGTAGCACGTCCGAAACACGCACACAACATGCCTCAGGCAGGTGACGCGCGCAGCATCAGCGACAGCTTATCAGGCTGAATCGCTGTCTCACAAGTTCTCATTAATGACGGACAGGAACCGAAACAAGGCACCTCTTCTTTACGGACTGGATGGAGTGGAGTCACGTGTCTCCACCCCTTCGAACGTAGTGCGTCTTAAAGGGACATGAGCAGCGCCAACCTGTACATGCCTTTTCTTTTTTTTTTAAAATACCGAATTTACCGACATGGGCAAAATGATGTCGGTTAGTCATAAATTTCGGTAACGATAAATTTTCGGTATATCGCCCAGCCCTAGGTCAGACCCTGGTCCAGGTTAGGTCAGACCCTGGTCCAGATTAGGTCAGACCCTGGTCCAGATTAGGTCAGACCCTGGTCCAGGTTAGGTCAGACCCTGGTCCAGATTAGGTCAGACCCTGGTCCAGGTTAGGTCAGACCCTGGTCCAGGTTTGGCCAGACCCTGGTCCAGGTTAGGTCAGACCCTGGTCCAGGTTAGGTCAGACCCTGGTCCAGGTTAGGGCAGACCCTGGTCCAGATCACTGGGTCCTTTGTCCTGCTAAAGACCTCCAAAATGGACAAAAGCTATAAATCTATAAACAACACGATCAATGCTCTGACCAGGTGTCTCCTCTACCTGCTGCCTCTCAGCGTCAGTCAGCAGCAAACTGATCATCAGATCAGCTTTAACATTAATTATTATTTTATTTTTAAAAAACTGAAAAAAAGACTTCAGTTCTTTTTAAATTATAACTACTTAAAACATTTGGTCAGGTATTTTTATTAGCTTTGTATATTGTACGGTAATATTTTCTTACAATATTGAACATCTAGCCAAGGCCAAAGATCTAGAGACCAAAGGAGGTTTCCATCTGAGGGACAGGTGTCCCTCTGAGAGACAGGTGTCCTTCTGAGAGACAGGTGTCCACGATGGAGGATCGTCCATCTGACATTTAGACATGAAATGTTCAGGTTGAGACGTTCATGAGAAACATGAAGTTAAAACATTTGAACTGATCTTAAAATGTTTCAGTTTCAGCTCATGAGAGAGATTTATCTAGAAACCATTTATTAAACACATTAAATTATAAGATGACTCGATTATGACTTGAAAATTCAAAGTTAAGGACTTGGACTTGCACGTCATTGACTTTGGACTTGACTTGGACTTGGTTGCGTTTGACTTGGACTTGACTCAAGACTTGACTGGAAAGACTTGTGACTTACTTGTGACTTGCAAAGCAGTGACTTGGTCACACCTCTGGTGTGATGTACTGTAGATTAGTTCAAAATCTTATCATCTGACCTGAAAGAGATATTTTAAGGCAAACTCTACCACATGCATTTCATAACAAACACTTTGAGAAAACTGTATCATTGATTGCTTTGAAATATTCATTGAAAAGCCAAGTAATCTTTTAGCCAGTGCCCAGTGTTATTCTACATACAAATCACATCACACTATGAAATATCTGATTGCCATTAGCCCACAGGGATCTATTTGTTTTATTTCTAATGGGTGGGGAGGCCACACAAGTGACAAATTTATCACGGAAAATAGTAACTTTCTCTCACACTTACATCCAGGAGACCTAGTTTTGGCAGATAGTGGTTTTAACGTGAGACAGTCTGTACAATCTTTCCAAGCTGACATAAAGATTCCAGCTTTTACCCATGGTAAAAAAACAGATCCTGTTGACCTTGAAAGCACCCGATGCTTAGCATCACTCAGGATACACATTGAAAGGGTCATAGGAGTTGTTCGTCAGAAATACACTTTATTGCAAAGCACTGTGCCCATTACATTTACCGACATTGACAAAGAAAATGATGTGATGCATCTAGATAAAATTGTGAAGGTGTGCTGCGCTCTCACAAATGTATGTGAATCAGTTGTACCCACTCAGTAGGCTTGATGTAGTGTGATTACAATTTGATTAGCATTTAAGATCAGTGTGAACAATATTTACAGTATTTTTTAAATAGAAGACTGAAAAAAAAACTGTTAAAGAAATGTGATAATTGTACTGATTCAGGAACATTGAAGTGGTCAATGAAAGAAACACTGTTGTTGGACTAACTGTTCTTTTGTGATTTGATTTTTCTACAGGTGGGACAAATCCACTGTTTAGGCACCCTTTTGATTCCCAGACAGGTTTGATGAAACCTCTTTACAGAGCAAAATCCAGATGCACAAACCAACATGTTATCAGACTCTGACTCCCGACAATAGCACCACTGTGGACGACTAGCACAATCAAGTTTAGGTGCAGAGAAAACCTTAGCTAATAACTCAGGAAGGACACATTTTTTATGAAATTCTTTAGCAATCGGTAGTTCTTTTTTAAAAAGATCTTCATCTGGTAAGATCCGTTCAACAAAAGGTGAAGAAGAGTCCTTATCAGTCCAAATGATGAAGTCACAACATGATTTGCCAGTCACAAACATTTGCATCTGAACTTGATAAAAATAACTATGATCACGTTTCAGTCTCATGTTTCCACTTTGGTCTTTTTGAAGACAGGAACCTGTATTTTTTTACTGCATCAGCAACAGTTAAATCTTTGGCACAAAAGGGACATTTGATTTCTATGACACCAGTACCACAGCAGCTGCAGGACACAAAGCTGTCCGGTGATGCTCCAATAAATGGATGAGTGGTTGAGATTGTGAACCCAGCCTTTTCGACCAGAATGTGTGAGACCATGTTGGTTTTCATAGTGGTGTCGTGCTGCAGCTTCATGTTTACAGCCCCATCTGCAGATAGAAAAAAGAGATGTAAAATATCAGATAAAAATTAATTTTTGCATTAAAATCCATATGCAAGCCAGATCCTTGTGTAAGACAGAAAATACCTAGTTGCTTCACTGGAAAAACTGTAAGACTGTGGATAACATATTCTTTTAATAAGAGATACTGAAGGCTTCCTGATGTCGGTTTTGCTTGCTGCTCTGAATGTGGATGCAGTAATTCTGCCGGCTCTCTGTTCAAACCATATTTTTGACTTTTGCTGATCTCGCGTCTGCTCCTCAACAACTTCACTCTGAAAATACAATAATAATTACTACATATATCAAATACAACTAACCTTATGAAAACAGAGATGACAGTTGCTACCTTACCTGTTCTTTACTTACTGACAACTGTTCAAACAAAACTTCTGCTCTTTTCTGCAGCTCATCTTTACTGACTTCTCTCATGTTTTTGTCATAAAGGCTTGTGAGGGGATCTGGAAGATCTAAACTCACTATTTTAGGCACATATGATTCTGAGTGCTCCCTTACAAGTGATAGGACTACTGGCTTTATTGTTTTTCCATCTTTTGCAGAGCACTGGGACAGGCTGTTGTAAAGCTGAGCTTGCTCATTTGAGGTCAGTGGTGGCAAGACTTGGTTGATTTCAGGCATCTGGGTCTTGGTCTGCTTTTTTGATTTCTGTGTGTTGTTAAACACAATATCCTTTCCCTGAAGATATTCCACCTTCTTCATAGCAATTTCACTTGGTCTGTCCCATTTGCATTTTTTTGAGGTTGCTGTTGTCTCATCTTTCCTTTCTTGGTTATGCTGCCATAATCTGAACTGCATAGCAGACACATGAGAGCAACACTCTCCCTGTCCAGCTGTGCAATTACAATGAGCTCCTAGCACAACACCATCTCTTCTAACCACTGCCCATGGTTTAAGGGGGGGGGGGGGTCATTTAATCTTTGTGAGTGATTTACCTGTAACAAAAATCAACCATAAAATAAATTCTGTTATTAGCTTCCTAGCTAACGTAACATATAGCATAAGCTAGCATGCTACCAGCATTGTTTTGCTGCTTACCTTTGTAGTAACAACAAAACACTCCCTTTGCTGCAAACTCACAGCTGAATCTCGGCCACAAATCCCGATTGAGTCCATTTATATCCCTCCAGACTTTTACAGGCCTTCAGTGAATCTCCGGTGTAGTGTGAAGGAAAGTTGATGAGGTAATTATATATGTCGGGATACTGTAGATTCGGGAGTCCCGCGACACCTGCCACCTGATCGATTGTTTTAAAAAGTACACCTGGAACTAAATATGGATCACTAATCTGTAGCCTCTGTAGTTTTGTGGTGTATCGCTCTTCATCACTTAGTAGCCTGCAACCATCCATCGTAGTCTTTCTCCCGTTTGCGTTCCTGCCAATATGGCGCCGTAAACAAACCTGGTCATGTGACGTCCGGAGCTCTATTGTATTGAAAGCTGAACTAAAGTCAATGGGAGTCATGCCACAGCATCCTCTGTTCCCCGCTTGGCCCTGTAGATGAATTGATACTGGTCCAGCAGCGGTCTAACAGTTCACACTAAAAACTGCTGAGTTAAAAATAACCCAATTTGGGCTGTTTTATAACTCAGTCGCTGGGTCAACATTGCACCAGCCCAGCAGTAGTTAATTTGACCCAGCAAGATGGGTTCCTCCATTCTAACCCAAAAGATGGGTTAAATATTCCACCCAAATTCTGGGTCAAATACAAATCTGGGCAAATTCAACCACCCACGTGTTATTTACTCTACCTAAATGCTGGGTCAAATTAAGTACAATTCTGGGTTGTTTCAACTTAATATATGAGTTATTTACTCCACCCAAATGCTGGGTCAAATTAATTAATTATGGGTTGTTTCAAAAGCATATATTGTTCAGTAATCAATTCAAATACTTAGTCAAATTAACCACTATGTCCAATTAATTCTAACACATTACATTACAATCTATAAGACAGAACTGCCACAATATACATGCTAGATTTGGTCCTGTAAAGCATGTGGTACTATAAAATAAACACTTAAATACTGGAATCTTATACAACCTTGAAATGTATTTATATAAACATGAACAATATAAAATGTTCAGCTCTATTAATTCATGTCAAAAACTGGAACAGATATAATCACTGTAATTAAAACATTCAGTGTAAAACAACTAACAACACTTTAAAAGCCTAGTGTCCGTTTTTCAAACACCTATTTGCTCTGTTTGCTAGCAAGTATACTAGTTTGAAGAAACTTCACTAGTTTAGACTCCCCTCCTGGCATTTCATAGATGGCACTTTGCAGAAATTTCCACACATTGTCTCACTGTTTCAGGTATTCAATGTCTAAAATAAAGAATGCCTTGAAGCAGGCATCGATGGCCTGAAGCAGTGTGTCGTGTTCCGAAGCCTGACCAGCAATGATGACAAAGGCCTGAGATACATGCTGATCATCATTCCCAAATGTCAAGACGAAGGGGTCTGGTCTTGATGCCTTGGCCTCATGGAGGTATTCCACCATGTGTGTTCCAGGCTAAAAAACAAAGAAAGAAAGAATGAATGAAAACAGACAAGTGAGAGTATGAGTGAATAAGGAACAAATGTCTACTAGGGCTGCCACGATTTAGCGATTCATCAAGATTACGTCAACGATCAAAATTGTCAATAACAAATGTATTTATTGACATCATCATATATTTGTTTAAGCCTTGTTTTTTTCTTCAAACTGCCGCTGCCTGTCTGCCCCTGATGTACACGCGCAGTAGTGGGAATCGGGATCAACCGTGGCATCACTGGAAAAGCCGAAATTGTATCACGGCGAGTCAAAAATGGAGCTCTAATGTCCTGAAGATTTTTATAAAAATTGTACAGAAGCATGTGTAATCCAACATCCACAAGGTAGACCCTGCTTACCATGGCAGGATGACGGTGATGCTCAAGCATCTTAACAGGAAGCCCAGTGCGGCTGACAACAAAGAGGGACTTGCAGAATAAAATAATAAATAATAATAAAGAATAAAGAATTAACTTGCAGAGTTGCCTCTGCAAGTTAATTAGCTTGTTAGCTGCTAACTTTAACACCAACAGTGGGGTGACTGAGCGTCCTCTTTTACCTGTCGGCTGACATGTCAGTTGTGTGTGTTCTGTCTGGGACATTCGTAGACGAAATTGTCTAGGTTTTCATATTTATTGCAACTTTTCTCTCATGTCACCAACTGCTGCATGGTGGTTGGTTCTGATCCATTCACAGACAGAACAGAGTGTAGCGCTGCTGCTGTCCACAAGACATCAAATAAGTCTCTGGTTGTGACCGTTGTGTGGTGGAGTGCACATAGCAGGCTTATTTATATCTGTTTATGGCAGCTGCCCAATATCCCGTTGGTCACATGGACGCAACAACTATGAAAAGGCTGAGCAAAGTGAGAGTTCCTCTATTAAATGACAAACTAAAGACTGGAGCTGCCCTGTCAGCAGGTCTTTGTGAAACTGCTGCTTTTTGTTGTTATTACTACACTAAAAAACAGATTTTCTCTGTAGATAAACTGTAGATTGACTATTTAGGTTTTAGATGGGTGTGAGCAGGAAGGATCTCCTGTACCAGCCTGAGTTACAGAAAATTTATGGAAGTATTAAACTAAATTGACCAAATTGTCAGGTCCTCACTCTCTCCTCCACCGTTCACCTCCAGCTGCACTTCATCACCGTCATCACCAGCTGCAGCTCATCACCAGCTGCAGCACATCACCTCATCACCGGAGGAGTTCAAAAGGATTGGAGCAACACTCAGACGGCGCCGCTTCGTTCCACTTCCTAGTGGTAACTCAGGTACCTTTATGCGTAAAGTTATTGTCTATAGTGTCTCATCCTCTGTTCCTGCCTCTTCAGTTCACCTCCACGGCTGTCGTCCTTGCTCCTCCGAACTCCTCCCTTGGACTCACACTCAGCACATCAGCTCTCTTGGAACCATTGATCCTCCTTTCAGTCTCCCTCCAACCAACCTTCATCCAGTGCTCTCCCATGCTCTTCGCCTCACGGACACAGTAAGCCTTCCCACTCTCTACTACTGCAATATCATTTTTTACCTTACCCTCCGCTCACCAACCTCTCCTCTCTCTTAAGATCCTGACTCCGGAAACCCAGCAGAACCAGCACATTTCTTTAATAAACATCTGTTTTTTACTTACCTTACTGTGTCCCTCAGTTGTGTGGCTCCAGGGTCTGGTTAAATCATGACACAAATAAGCCATAAATCAATCACATCTTCAAATTGTAGATTTAGAAGACTTCAACCTCATACAGCAAGGTCAGAATGGATTAAAACACAAAAATTCTTATAAATATGTTAATTTCTGCTTTAGTGTGGTGTGGTAGCAAGGCAACCAGTCAGTGGCACTACAGACATGTTTTAAAAGCCTAGGGTGCTTTGATAGTGACCAACTCGTAAGATTGTAGATAGCTTGACAATATTCGGAAAGCCTAAGTATAGAATAACAAACCTGGATATGCATGTATGAGTGTGTTTGTGCACATTCATGAGCCCAGGAATAACAGGTATATGTAAATGAAAAGAGAATTTCCCCTTTAGGTGTACTGGAAGACTTATGGGCTTATGGTCGATGAAGGCCAAGTTGCATTCTTCAATGGTGTGGCGAACCATTTTTGCACTGCGGCCACGGCCAAGTTTGTAAGCGGTTGGAGGAAGCAAGAATGGCAGCTGCCTCAGGGCGAGTTCACCAATGGCATCTGTAGAAGACATATAGGTGTGAATACAATGTGAAATGCCTTTGCTCATTAGGTGAGGGAATTCTTGAAGAATGTGATCGATGGTCCAATTGTTGTCCCTAATGCACTTGGCCCTGTAGACTGCCGTGTCCTGCATATAGGTCTCTACCTGATGAAGGGGTTGAGAATTGTTTCTTAACCATTCTTTAAGTTGTGATGCACGTTCATCAGATATGGTATGCTCTGTCAAAAACAACACAAGAATTTTGTTCAGATATGCAAACACATACATGGTGAAAAGGGGGCCGTTTTGGGAAAATTTTGAACACATGTAGATTCCTTTATTTTGGTGCATTTTTTGTGATAAATTGACCAACTAACACTTCTTGTAGTGCAAAATATGGTGATTGGTTAAATTATTGATAGGGGTTTTCACAATCATGATCACACTGTACTCAACACTAAACTTGGTGGAAATTGATTTTGTTTTAGAACTGTAGTTCTGCTAATTACTCATACTTCAGTTTCACCACAGTGGAGTGTTGATGGAGTTAGTGTTTTAGGGGGGGCAAGCTGATTCAGGCAGGTGGAGAGAGTGTGGTTGTAGTGGTCAACAAGTTCAGAGGGTGTGGGGTCAGTAGGGAGCAGGGAACTGGAGACAGCGTCAGCTATAGAGGACGAGAGAATGGTAGGAGACAGAGACATTAGATTTTGGATGGTTATTGTACGTTGTTGTTGTTTGGGCTGGGGGATGGGAATGTTCAGATCCATGGTTATGGCCATGTGGTCGGAGATGGTTAGGTCAGTTAATGAGAGGTTTTGAATAGTCAGGGAGGATGTAGTACAGACCAGGTCCAAGATATGTCCTTGTTTGTGTGTTGGGGAGAAAAAATGCAAAAAATCGGATGTGAGCTTAGATGTAGGAGAGTCAACATGGATGTTGAAGTCCCCTAGGAGGAGAACAGAAGGTGAGATGGAGGAGAGCTGAGTAAAAAATTCGCTGAAGTCTGAAAGAAAGGTTTGACTCTTTTTGGGGAGGGCAGTATATTATGGCGACTATTAGTGATTGTGATCCGCCAGGAAGTCTGAAGACCAGGTGTTCAAAGGATGGAGCAGGGGGTATGGAGATGGGGCGCAGGGTGAGGTCCTTGCGATGGATGACGGCGATGCCCCCACCCCGGCCTTCTGAGCGGGGTTTATCCAAATAGCAGTATCCTGTGGGGGTGGTCTGGTTTAATGTGAATAGTCCATGGGTTTGTGCCAAGTTTCAGTGAGAAAGAGAAAGTCTGGTTTATTGTCTGTTATAAATTCATGCAATATTTGGCTTTTGTTATTGAGAGACCTGGTGTTGATTAGGGCAGATTTGAGGTGCTTTTGTTGTGAAATCCTTGGGGCGGAAGTCGGCACTAGCAGGACCTTATCATGGGTCATGTGACCAGAGCTTGGATGACGCAGACGGATGTTTTGGAGCCGTTGAATGGAGGAGCGGGAGCTACGGTCGGACCAGAGCATGGGAATGTGGTTATCGGATGAGAAGTTGTAGACAAACTTGTGAAGGGAGCCTCTGTGGATATAGGGGCGACGTCGGAGAAGTCCATGCTGTGAGATTGTAGTGAGGAGGTCTGTAGATGGAGGTGCATGGTGGTTGAACCGAAAGAGCTGCAAGGGTGCGTACCGTGGGGCCATGGACGGCAGGATAGCAAAGAATGGAGGCCACAGAGGGGCCAGGAGACAAGCCAGCCACAGCATCACAGGTGATAGGCTCGATGCGTGGCCCGGACTGGCCTCAGCGGAGTGAGGTGAGGTAGCTTCACACGGATATTGAAGAGAAACCAAGCCGAAAAAAGACTTAAAAGGCTAAAAAAGACTTAAAAAACTAAAAAGGCTTAAAAAATACAATCTGGAGGGGATACTGCACCAGAATCAGGTAGGAAAAGCAGCAAAACAACTTAACAAACTTTTTTTTTTTTTTTACCCCGTGTCCTGCCCGGCTGTGGAGCAAACAGAATAATGTCTGAGTGCCAAAAACAAGCCCAACAGTGTTGCTGTTTCAGGTGAGAGGTTACAGCCACTGCTATAAAACTCCTCCTGATTTTTGTTTAAAGTGCCCATGACATCGGTTTCCATGTTTTCTGACTTATCTATCATGTTGCAACGTTGAGTTCTCACATTAAACCTGCCAGAAAGAGCAAAAAACGGCGTCCATCTGTCTCCTAGTACAGCCAGTGAGAAGCTCTTCCAGATTTCAGACCCAGGTTTCAAACAGTTTTTTTCACTCCAGCCCGCTATGAGGTCATAGTGATCTGGACTTGCTTATATGGTCAATTCTCCTCCCACATGCACGTTCACGACAACTGGAGCGAGGCAGTGCCGCCGCCATTGTCCATAGACCGTGTAGTGTTTAGTTTCAGTTTCGTTTCTCTTTCACGCGATGACACTGCCCCCTGCTGCAGCAGAAGTGCCAGGCTGCCAAATAAGGAGAAACCCAACAGAACCGGAAGGCGGCGCTTTCTTCTGATCTCTGAGTTGCTCGTTAGGAAATAATTACAGCGTATTTTGAGTTATAATGGTGCAACGCTAATCTAGAGGCATCAAAGATTACACCTGTTTAATATAAAGTGATTTAAATATGGAGTCACAGGCACTTTAAATATAACCCCCAAAATCTTTATTAGAATATTTTTATGGTTGATTGGACACCGAGCCTGAAAGTGAAGGGAAGGGTACAGAAAGAGGGATGGGGGAGAAAGTGAACAGAAAAATAAGAGAACAAGAGACGTGAAGAATCCACTTCTAGACCTGCAAATAAAGCACAAACAGGCAAACAAAACAGGGAGAAAAGATACAACAGCAACAAACAGCATATGAATACACAACAGTTGTGATATTCTTCAAATGTATACGTATACACCAGTTCAAGAGAGTTCAGTGTCAACCACAGCCCAAGTCAATGTATCTGAAAACAGTGAGTCCGTCTTTATGTGAACACCTTGTGATCACCTGTGTGTGTATATATGCGCACTTGTGTATGTAAGGTTTCTCTATTGAAACATTCAACAGTAAGTTTGAGGAGCCACAGACCCGCCACCAAGGCCCACGGAGGACGCGGAGGAGGTCCAGGCCCCAGACGTCCAGAGGCCGCCCAGGGCACGGACACCCCAGGGAGATCACCGTCAGGGCAGTCGCTAAACTCTCCCCCAGAGGGCGCAGAGGCTCACCCCACGTGGGCCCCCCGGCAGTCGCCGCGCTAGAGCCCCTGGGGGGTCGAGGCTAGGAGCTCACAGGCACCGCCTGCAGCCGGCCGTCCAGGGTAGATCTAGCCGGAACCAGAGACCCGAGACCCAGGAGCGAACCGGCCCCAGCGGAGGCCTGACCACCCCCGGGGGCCCAGATCCCACCAGGCAGCCACAGGAAGAAGAGAAGGCAGACGCACCCAGCCCCAGACCCCCCAATACGCCAGCGGAGAAAGGCACCACCAATGCCGAGGCGCAGCCAGGGAGGATAGTCTCTACAGAGGATGGCCTAGCATGTCACAGAAAGAGGGGGGGGGGGACGAAACCTGACAGAAAAACAGTCACACACAGACACAATCACTCTCCCTCCCTCATGCGTGCACACACACATTCCTGCAAACATACCAAGACACACAATAGACGCTATACACCCACTCTCGCTCCCCATGCACTCTCTATGTTCAGGACCAGGGACCAGCGTCCTAAGGGTGAAGCCGGCCCTGAGATCCTGAAGATGGTCCCTCCCTTACTGAAGTGGGGATAAGCAGACCACCGCACACCCCGCCGCAGCCGAGCAGCCCCCCCATCGCAGACCCCGACCAGACGGCCCGCTCCACTCCAGGCCCCAGGCAGCGAGCAGAGAACAGGGGTGTGTGAAGACCCCAAGTCTCCCCCCGCCTGCTCCAATGTGGTGTTGATGCGTGTTGTAGTAAGATGCTTTTAAAAAGAGTGGTGGGCGGCCCGCCATCCCCCGCCCTGGATCCTAAGTGTCTAAATGCGTGGAGATGGGTAATGACACCGGAGGAGAGGTTTGCCGGCTAGACCTCCCTCCCCCCCGGGTATTACTGGATGTAATTTCTCCAAAGACCCTAGATGCATAATGTAAGAATGGCTGGGGTGGAAGTGTTTAAATTGTGCAATAAAATTGGGCCACAGGACTGCAGAGATGGTGTTCCACACCCATGACGTACCCGTGACCCAAAGCTTTGTGTGTGTGGTGACGTGACGGAGCAGAGGGAGGGAAAAATCTGGGGATGTGGAGGCAAGACTGGGGGGACAAGCCCTCCCAGGGAGCCAGCTCCCCTGCTGGCCCCAGTAAGCACCCCCGTTCCCCAAGACCACCCAGGGCAGGGAGATCGCCGGCCCACCCATCCAGGCTCCCGGCAGGAGCCCCACACAGCGCCACGGAGTCCCCCACCCCCACCCCAGCAGGGTAACTATACCTCCCTCAATCACGCACATAGTAAACTACAAACTTACATAGGACCTAGACACCCAGGCAAAGC
>SSNR01000062.1:1047526-1057880 GCA_006937965.1 Callopanchax toddi | reverse complement strand
TTTTTTTATTAATAATTTCATTTAGTTCTAGCTTTGCTTTCCGTACTTTGCCCTGTATTTCTTCTTCCTGGGAAGTCTCTAAAGATTTAATGATTTCCTCTAATTCCTGAGTTCGTTTGTTCTCTATTCTTTTCTTATGTGTTGAAAATGACATTATTTTACCTCTAATTACAGCCTTCCCAGCTTCCCAGAGAACCGATGCTGATGTTCCAGGCAGGTCGTTATATTCTAAATATAAGGCCCACTCTTCTTTAAAATATTTAATAAAATCTTCATCTTCAAGCAGTGATGTATTAAATCTCCAGTTCCTACTTGGTGGAACACTATCCAATGATCACTGACCGCCTTAGCGTGTATCTCAGTGTCTGAAATGTCAGTCAACAAGGAGCTGCTGACTAGAAAATAATCCAGACGGGAGTGAGAGTGGTGGACATGTGAGAAAAAAGTGTATTCTTTCTGGTTGGGGTGAAGAGATCGCCATGCATCACAAAGTCCATAATCACTCATATACTGTTTAAGTGTAGTTGTGGATTGCCAACAGCGCTGAGTCCCAGCTGAACTGAGCCGGTCTATTTCCTCATTAAGACCAAGGTTGAAGTCGCCCCCAATAACCAGTGAGCAGTCCGAGTGTTCAGAGAGTGCAGCAAAAAGGGAATGAAAGAATGAGGGGTCATCAACATTTGGGCCGTATATACTGACAATACATAGCTTTTTATTCTGAATAGCTACTTTTATTATTATAAATCTACCTTCTGAATCTGTAACTGTATCAAGTATTGAAAAATGGACATTTTTGTGTATTAAAATAGCTACTCCTCTCTGCCTCGAGTTATAGCAGGCAGAGAACACGCTGTTAAATTCAGGCGTTCTAAGATCCTCTATAGCTGCAGCATTCTTATGAATTTCTTGAAGCAAGACAACATCTGCCTTCAGCCATTCAAGCTGGTCAAAAATCTTTAACCTCTTCTCTCTGGAGCCAGCTCCATGAATATTCCATGAGACAAACCTTAGTGACCCCATAGATTTGTGTGTTTAGCTAAATTATGACGCATATCATCCTCAAACAGATTAGGGACAATAGTAATACTACTAATAATAGCAACGTTCCACCACATGGCCAGCCACAAAACGATAATAATAAATGTAAAAAAGAAAATAATAAGAGACAAGAAAGTAAAATTAAACCAGGTGAACCCTGCTGAATAAACCAGCATAGACCAGCATATGCTGGTTCCAGCATATGTTGTGTTTTGGTGCTGGTATGATGGTCCATAGTGATCCATTAGTTCAACCAGCATAGACCAGCATTGAATCATGTTGGTCTACCAGCTAAACCAGCACCAAACCAGCATAGACCAGCACCAAACCAGCATAGACCAGCATTGACCAGCATATAAATCAAGACCATCATGATTTGTTTGCTGGTCTTTGCTGGTCAATGCTGGTCTATGCTGGTTTGTTGCTGGTCTATGCTGGTTTGGTGCTGGTCTATGCTGGTTGAACTAATGGATCACTATGGACTAGCATACCAGCACCAAAACACAATATATGCTGGAACCAGCATATGCTGGTCTATGCTGGTTTTTTCAGCAGGGAAGTCATACATAGTGCCTGGTGTTGCCTGATAGCTTCTATGTGTGAGTGTGGTTTGTCTCTGAGTGACCTATATATAAACATATATATGCATGAACGCTGTGTGGATGCACTGAGTTCTAGATGTTTGTGCATGCTGTGTCTGATGCTGCAGATGATACTTCCCCTGTGCAGCTTGAAAGTCCAGAAGCAGAGAGAGACAAAAGAAAAAGAGAGTAAATAACAGGGTGGAAAGAGTGGGAAAAAAAGATGGTAAAAAGAAAAGAGAGGAAAAAAGGGTAAAAAGAAGGGATAGTGTGGGTGCGTGTGTGAGTGCGTGATAGTGCGTGCGTGAGGTGAAAGACGTGAACATCGTCATCAAAAGGGAAACACGGATTTAGCAGCTAATGTTTGATTGTGACCTGGTGAAATCCAGTGAAAATAAAGGAACATTTATTTTACCTGGTGAGGATTCAGAAGAGCCAGTCGGTCACTCCTTTCTCCTTATAAAGCTGATTATTCACATACAGTTTATCCACAGAGATCACAGCTCGTTTACCTTCTTGAATAAACTTTTTGCGTAGAGGAAACAGGACTCTGCGACGATCTAATATTTCCTTCGGAAACTGGTCATTTACACTGAAAGCTTTACCTTTCAGCTCCCTGCCGTGAGACTTCACTAAGATTTTCTCTTTAAAGTGTTCGAATTTTGCCACGATGGGACGAGATCTTTTTCCGTCCCCTCTTTTGGCTCCAATCCGGTGCACGCGGTGGAAGGTGATGTTTTTAACCGTCTCCTCAGAGATCTTCATGTGGGTCTGGAGGAAGGTCTTCACCGTCAGCTCACAGTCCTCCTGCGCTCTGCCTGTCTGCTCAGGTAAACCAGCAAACACTAAATTATCCCTCATACTCCGGGCCTGGAGGTCCAACACTGCCTGTTGTAGGGTTTTATTATCGTGGGAGAGCCGATCCATTCCCTTTGAGAGGAATGTCACGGTCTCCCTAAGAGACGCGTTCTCTGTCGCCAGAGACTCTACCTGTCCCTGACTGAACTCCAGAGACTCGCGGAGTTTCTGGAAATCTCTATGCAAATCGTCTAGTAGGTGTAGACGTGACTCTACTCCTTCAAGCTTCTTTTCTATATTTTCCAGAACCTCATAAATTCCTTTATCGGCGGGGGCCTCCGCCCCCACCGGAGAGTCCGACTCTCGGCTCCTCTTGGCAGGTTGGTCCGCCTCGGTTGGCTGCTTCTTTGGCCCCATAACTAAACTATCAAACACCTGATCAATAAATTCCTGGAGGCTCTCAAGAGTTTCCTCAGTCTCCTCCAGAGTGAGTTGATGCTGGCTTTATCTCACCGAGTTATTTGCGTTGCCAAATAAACAAGAGTGACAAAGTTAAGCAAAATGTTTGAATTTGTTTGCTAATCAGCTGCCACTCACCATTCGAACGCTACCGTGAGTTCCATTCGCTTCCGTCAGTGCGCGCATCTCCAAAATACAGTAGTTTTTTTCCCGGACGGAGAAGCGGCAACCAAAACGCACCAGCGTCCTCTCCAATAATCTAGTGTTCTAGTCTGCGCACAGGACAATGTCACAAGGTCCAATACTCAATGTCATTTAAATACATTATAAATAGTTTTGGGCTTAGAATTGATCCTTGCAGTACCCCACAAGTTATGCATATGTTGATTCTAGAATAATAATTTTGGACTCATAATGTCCACTCAGATTGGTTTTAATCACCACTAAATCGTTCAGTCTCTTTTACAAGCATTTATCAAAAGTCTCCATTGACCAGAATAACTTACTTTGAATTTTTTTCTACCTTTAAGCACCACCTTACTAAAGGCTGGTTCACATTGCAGGATAATTAAACTGAATTTTGTCTTGATTCTCCTCTTCCAACAGTCTTGAGGAAAACTTGATTACCCTAATGGCTCTATAGCTTATCTTATCAGATATCGTCATCGTATGTGGTGGGTTCAGAGTGCTCTCATCTGCTCAGAAGGACATTGGGGTCACTCTGATCACAAATCGGGGAATCCAATATGTTGGATTGTCTTGGCCCAATATCAGTGTGTGGTGTCCCCCAGAAGATAGATGAGCATGCAGCCGGTTGAATG
Source organism: Callopanchax toddi (assembly GCA_006937965.1). Classification (NCBI taxonomy): domain Eukaryota; kingdom Metazoa; phylum Chordata; class Actinopteri; order Cyprinodontiformes; family Nothobranchiidae; genus Callopanchax; species Callopanchax toddi. The sequence continues at coordinate 1,054,183 of SSNR01000062.1, read as the reverse complement.
TGATGTGTAGCCAATCAGAAAGCAAGATGACAAGACACAAGCTGCACGGAGCCAGGAGCCGCCATGCTTTACTCTGAAGTCATGTTTGATCTCGAGAGGTTCTGCAAGATTTCCGATTTGCCCTGGAAATGTTTGTGGGTGAAATCAGTTTGTGTGTGATGTGTTGTTTTTGTTGTTTAGCTGCACACCACACACTGTAGGAGCAGAACGATTAACATCCGTGATCCGTGTGTGGTCTCTGATGCTTTGAAATCATCCGACAATTCAATAATCCTGCCATGTGAACTGGGCTTTACTCAGTAAAAGCTACTCATTGCAGAGCTTTTTAATGGTATTATTTTTGTTTCCACTGCAGACAAATCCTAATAAGTGTATTTAATTAGAAAATCTTTGTAAGGGCACAAAGAAGCACTTCAATCACTCTGTCAGACTTTCATATAAGGATCCAGTTTAAGAAGTTTCATCAGAAAACATTGGAGCTGTTGCTCAAAGGAACCTTGTTTCTCCTTCACTGACTCACATGACACACTTCACTCGATAAAGCACACACTCAGGTTGAGATTAAAGAAATGGGCGAAAGATGAGAGAAAAACACAGTTGCAGATTCTTAGCAGCTCTCCCTACAGACGAGACCATCATCAGAACCCATGTTGCTTTTAAAACACACCAATTCAAAATCCTATTTAACGCACCTGAAGCCCTGATTTCTGTCTTGTAAGACTTTAATTGCATTTTAGCAGCATGGATCTGTAAACATTTCTCATGTTGGACTGATAAAATTGCACTCTTTTACTTCAGAACCCTTTCAGAAGCTTCTATGTTTGTTATTGCAGTCAGCATGTTCTTGGTGTTTATTGCTGAACTTTTCTCTTGAAGAGATTGTCCACTTTTGCTCCGGTTGGAAATTTCTGCATTTCACAGAAATACGTTACAGAGTGCTGGGAAAAGTCCTGAAGTCGATGTTTTTCAGTCAATGACAGCTATTCAGACAAATAGTCTCTGATTGTAGCTATGGCCCTTTCTGTGGAAAAATCTCTCTTTTGTTGTAGATTTTCTCTGTTGTCCATTTAGTATTTTGTGGAAAGAAAAATCTGCCACTTACAGACCATTTTGATATAGGAGAATCACATTTAGGAAGGAATATAATATCTAGATATCTGATAACGGATTAGGTTTGACCAACACAGTTTGTGAGTTTCATCAATTATTTATTACATTTTTTAGCCTGCTAGAAAGAATAATAGAGTTCTGAAAATCTGCTTAAATGTGCAGAAGCACTGTGATGTGATGGAGAATGGAAGTGCTAAATGTTCCAGCTTACAGAAGAAAATGCAGTTTCTCTGATGTTGTCCATGCTTTAAAGATTTGTTTGAATCTTAAATCAGGCAGTTTTTCAGCTTTTTATCATTTTGATCTTTTGTAGCCACATGAATCCAGCATTCACTTTAAAGTTTGCTCTCAACATTAGTCCAAAGTAAAATATTTTGCACTCAACTAGTAAATGCAGCAATATGTGCTTCGTTTTTCTGTGAACCAGAAGATGTAGAACATCTGATGACTGTTGAGGCCAGAGGAAAGCAGATATGTCAACGATGAGGCCTGTAGGGCAAATGTGGCTCAGTAACAACTTCTACCAGCTGGTTTTCATGTAGGTGTATAATACAATTATACCACAAACTACAAATCCCAGAATGCATTACAATAACTTTCACAAACTACGCCCTGATCTTATGCTGTCAAGACAGATTGAAAACAGGTGAGAGGCAGATTTTTTATTGAAAATAGGACAAACTTACTGATGAATTCACACCACAATAGAAATTACGTTCAATGCAAACAATGAATAAACTGCTGAAGAATTAGAATAATAATGGATTGGATTCATATAGTGCTTCTCAAGACACCCAAAGCGCTTTGACAGAAGCTCCACTATTCAGTCACGCACACATTTACACCGGTGGTGGTAAACTACGACAGACGTCTGTAGCCACAGCTGCCCTGGGGCAGTCTGACAGAAGCGAGGCTGCCATTCTGCACCGTCGGCCCTTCTGACCACCACCAACATTCACACACAGTCACACAGGCAAGGTGGGTGAAGTGTCTTGCCCAAGGACACAACGACAATCTAACCCAGCTGGAGCTGGGGATCGAACTGGTGACCCTCTGGTTACCAGACCGGCCACTCTACTAACTGAGCTATATGCTGCCCCATGATTGGAGATTGAAGAATATTTAAGGGACTTTGAATGTAGCATGGTTTAGACAGGCTGGTCTGAGTATTTCAGAACCTGCTGATCTGCTGGGATTTTCTTCCACAACCATCTCTAGGGTTTAGAGTATGATCTGATAAGGAGAAAATATACAGTGAGCAGCCATTGTGTGGATGAAAATGTCTTGTTGAGGTAAGAGGAGAATGGACAGACTGGTATGATAGAACAGCAACCACATCAAATAATCCTTGGTTCCAGCCAGAACACCACCTCTGAACCACGACATGTGGACCTTGAATCCGATGGACTACAGCAGCAGAAGACCTCGCCAGGGAGCATTAATCTCCACAGCCTACCTGAGTATTGTTGCTGACCATGTCCATCCCTTTATGACCACAGTGGACCATCTTCTGATGGCTACAATGCATCCACTGGAATCCAGTGACCTCCATGGTCACCAGATCTCCATCCAGTCCAGAACCTTTGGGATGTGGTAGAGATTCACATCATGGAAAGAACTGTGTGATGATGTCATGTTGATCTGGACATGAACCTCTGAGGAATGTTTCCAACAACTTGCTGCATTTGTGACATGAAATATGTGGTTCTGAAAAATAAAGGGGGCCCCACCCAGTACTAGCAAAGTGTACCCAATAAAATGGTTAGGCGTAAATATGATTTCTTTTTTTAAAACTTTTTTTAATTGTTTTTTTCATATCACATTAACACAAAAACAAATGGGTCAGTACTTGTATCCAAGCTTAAAATTCCGGCATGCATCTATGCATCTTATTAGTGCTGGGCTGATAACGGCGTTAACGTGAGACTCTTATCGCGCAACAAAAAAATTTACGCCGTTAATCTAAATTAGGTTGCTGGGTCTAGACCAGGCATTACCAAATGGTAGACTCCATCCAGACTCAGATCCGGCTCTTTCCGGAGTCCAGAACCGCAGCAACAGAACCCACTCTCCCGGTCCAAAGGAGGCACGGCTCCTGTCTCCCAAACGCACGCTTCACCTGGACCTACAGCTCCAGGTGAAGCGCGCGTTCGGGAGACATGCCTCACATCTCCTGAATGCGCCTCCTTCACCGGGAGCTGGTTCCGGTCCAGGATTTTCACCTGGACCCAAGGAGGTGAAAGAGGCGCGTTCGGGAGCCATGCGCCCGTGCCAACCTTGGCATACGCCCCCTCCTCCTGAACTGGACCGTGTGGTTCGGAGCTTGATTGAGGTTGGAGGAGACACGGCAGAGCGCTGACCGAGTCATAAACCCGCGGGAACAACTTGGTAGAGTTCACACAGAACTCCAACCAAATCATCAACCAGGTCTGGACTGGCTGTCTGGGTTCCAGGTGTTTTGGTGAACCGACAAGCTATTTGGGCTGACAGCCTCAGCTGTGCACGCGCCTCTCATTAATAAAGTGAATGTGGCAGCGTGCACTGCTCAAACATGTCTTTTTCAGCATAACTGACAGCTTCAACAAATCAAAAAATATCAACACTAAAACACATTGATCTGTCAATGACTTTATCAGTGTTTAAATCCCCCTAAAGTGGTTTTATTTAACAAAAACATGATGAAACAGCCCTATAGGATAATGTGAAATAAACAGAGAAATAAAGACAGTCAAATAAAGGCAGATTTAATCCATTACAGATAAACTGGATGTTAAAATCATTTTGACAGGTGAAAAATCAGTTTGAAGGTATTTGATGTGATAGAAAAGACAGTTGATGCTTTGATCAGGTCACCTGTAAACTAAATGTAATCCTTTACTGTCCGGAGATGAGAAGGTTTCTACAGCAAACTTTTAAAACAGAGTGAGCCTTAGAAAACAGCTGTAAAGTTAAAGGAGACAGACCTCTGATGACACATCAATGTGTTTTAGTGTTAAAATGTTTCATCCTGATAACTTGATCAACCATCAGAGGTTGTTAAAATGAGCTCAGAGCTCATGTGGTGGTTCTGGTTTGTGACTCAGGTCTGGATTTCTGATGGAAGTTCTGACAGGTTTAGTATTTCTTGTTAGGTTAGTAACAGCTGATCCAAACAGTGGATCAGTGAGAGTCAAGATCAGCTGCTGCCTCTGTTTAAACTCTAGACTTGAAGTATCACGATTGTAGTGGAATAAACATTTATTTTACCCACCTTCTGTGAATTACTTCAGTCTATTTATTTAGGATTTATTGAGGTCTCTCTCTGAGCCTGTAACTTTTGATATAGCTGAGATTAATTACAGATTGACACTAGGTTCTCTAAAATACAGTGAGTTAGTTACGTACCCTTTTGTTGATGAATCTGAGCCAGAGTCGTGAAATAAATCTTATAAAATTTATTACACAAAGCGGACGATAGTACACACATTTAACAGTTGAGGTAATAAGAACAATTGCTAGTTAAACACGATGGTAATTGTGTTCTAGTTGGTTAAACTTTGAGATTAACGGCTGAGTCTGTGATGTTTAGACTAGGGTTATTAATTTAGGTTAAGGAGTGAGTGAGGGGAAAATATACTGGTGGATCAGTGAGGTGTTGGAGTGAGCAGTTAGCTTATCAACGGCCTCTGGTTTACCAGCGAGGGTTTCTCTCACCAAGTGCCCGGTCCCAATGGATCGTAGACTGGTAGGTTGGAGTAGATCGTTGGGAGGCGGATGACCCCCCTTCGACTCGTCCTGGCCGTACGGGGACCCTCCGGTCACCGGGCGGCCCTCAGTTGCGTCCGAGATCCGGGCGGTCAGCAGAGACATGGCTGGTGTGAGGCAGGAGCTCGCATGTTGGTACGAAGCTAGGTGTTGTCTTCCCTCAGGGGGAGTAACAGATCGACCGGCAGGGCCGATCGGGGTTTTGACAGGTTTCAGTTGGGTAGCAGGGAACAGCTGAAGCGTGGCTCATCAAGGCTTGATGAGAACTCCGCAAAAGTCAGCTCGAGGCAAACTAAGATGGAGGTTTAGTGAGTCGTGGACCTATCAGATTACATTATTAAGTCACATGACTCAACCTTTAATGTCAAAGGTACCAGCTAATAAAAGTAATACTGGTTTTTACCTTTAGCACAGTAGAAGTATGAAAATAATACTGAACTGGATCAACATTCATAGTGCTGTAAGAGAAAGTGCATTAATCACATTAAGACATTTCTGTATCAGATTTAAGTGTCATTTTAGGAAGAGACACCGAGAGTCTTTAGCTTATATTAACGTATTTGCCCGAATATAGGACGACCCTGATTATAAGACGACCCCCATTTTTCAAGACTGATCTTCAGAAAAAAGAATAAATTCACTTTTTAAAGAAACTATTTTTAATTAAAATTTGAGCAAATAATTTATATGATACCTTAATTATAGACTGCTTTAATATTTGCTTATTAATCAGACAGGAATTAAAGTTCTATGTGACAACATATTTCAGTCAATTGGGGGAAAAAAAAGAGAAAAAAGAAGCTCTCTCTTCCTCACTCTGTCTGTGTGGGCCCTCCCTCCCTCCTCCCTCTCTCCTTATCTCTCTCTCACTGAGTCTCAGTGAGAGAGAGTGTGTGTGTGCGTCTGTGTGTGTGCGCGCGCGCAGCTCCGGAAACTGGTCCTGTGTGTGGACATCAGGCAGCGCAGGATTCTCAGGTGTTTTTCAAGCTTGAGGAAGAATGCGTGTGTGAACCGAGCGCCGCGCTCACCTGTACAGAGCTCACGCTGAAAACACTGCAGCCGCCGCGAGTCCAGAGGTCCGACAGAAGGTGTCGGCTCCATACGTACTAAACAGAACCGTACGGAACCAAAAACCCAAACTAGTCTGAAAATGCCAGAAGCTGGTGCTGGACTTTGCCATCAGGTGTTTTTATCCTCAGTGGACCTGTAACTTTGAGGTGGAGCGGACGTCTGGGACTGCTCGCGGTCTAAGAGCTGCTTCCTGCAGGCGCCGCTTCTGTCGTTTGAACATAAAGCATGCGCCCCCTGCTGGGGCGCGAAAGTAAGACGACCCCCCCTTTTTAAAATTATTTTTAATGAAAAAAACCTCGTCTTATATGCGAGCAAATACGGTATTATTATTATTAAAAGAGTCAGGTGGATTCTTCCGAAACGACCGAACCTTGGAGGAGTGTTGATTCAGGTTAAACACAGTAAAGATCCATTATAATCCAAGTTATTGGGAAAAGCTGGAGTAGTGTTTTGCGATGACCACGTGGACAGAGGTCAAAGCATCTATTGATGATGTTACACGATTCTTCAGCCTCATGCTCATGCACATACCGGTATTATGAATCCTTTGGCAGAATTCAAATGAGCCATTTTAATCTAGATTAATTTCAAAATTAATTCAAAATTAATCTAGATTTAAAAAAATTAATCTATGCCAACCACTAATCCTTATACATCATGCCATCTTACTATATCATTGTGCACCACACACACACACACACACAAACACAAAGGGGGGGGGGGGGGGGGGGG
>SSNR01000062.1:941869-1047516 GCA_006937965.1 Callopanchax toddi | reverse complement strand
GGGGGGGGGGGGGGGGGGGGGGGGGGGGGGTAATTGGGGAGGATGCAAGTTGTTTGTTTCAATTAAATTTCAGCCTTAATGTAATCCAAGAAAGGTTTCCAAACCTCATTAAACTGTTCCTCCTGACCCTTTAAGGAGAGCCTTATCTTTTCCAGTTTCAAATGATGCAGGATTTCATGTATAAGTTGTAAATACGATGGAGCCGTTTTGTGCTTCCAATTCAATAGAATCAATCTACGAGCCAAAAGGCAGATAAAGGAAATCACACACTGATCTCTCCTGCGTGGTATTCTGTTTGTATCTAAAATTCCTAATATGAACAGTAATGGGTCTAACTGGATTGGTCTGCCCAACACCTCAGATAAAATATGACATAAATTATTCCAATAGTTAGTTAGCAAGTCCAAAACATATGGCTTAATGATGCAGGCGTTAAACCACAACGGTCACCTGAGAGATCTATAGATGGGTAAATCTTGTGAAGTTTTTGTTTTGACCAATGAAGTCAGTGTAAGATTTTAAACTGTATAAGGCCATGCCTTGCACAAACTGAAATTTTATGCGTTTGCTCCAAGGCTGCCTGCCACTGTTCTTGTGTTATTTCTACACCTAAATCATCTTGCCAGGCCAGCCTTAAGTGTGCAGTAGATGTTGTGTCAGAGCACTCTAGCAGTTTGCATAGATTTTAGCAATAGCTCCCTTAGTCCCTGGTTCAATCAAAAGAACGAATTCCATCAATGATTTGTTTGGTGGGCTGGGATAAAGTGAATCGTATCTTTTCACAAATGTTCGAACCTGTAGATACTTTAAAAAATGTGAGTTAGGTATATCATATTTATTTTGTAACTGAGCAAAACTTAAAAATGTTTCATCAGTAAAGAAATCCATGAATGTGTGGATACCCTTTTCAAACCAGTCATCAAACATTGAGTTATTAAATGAAATGGCATAAAACAATGATTTTTGACAAGGGGACTTAACAGAGATCCTGCTTGCCAGCCATAGCTCTTCTGAACTTGCGACCAAATTTTTAATGTATTTGCGACTACTAGATTTCCTGAAGGCTTAAAGTTCCCAGATAATTAAGAGAGAAGCAATGCAGATGAGACGAGGGTAAACAGCCATGTACTTCCATCTCCACCCAACTTGGGCAATTCTTTTGTAACCAATAAGCTGCCATTCTGATAGTACAAGCCCAATAGTAAAGCTTAATATCTGGGAGTCCCATACCACCGTCGGACTTTAGACGTTGTAGGAATAATTTCCTTATCCTTGGCATTTTGTTATTCCAAATAAATTCACTAATCATTTTATCCGGGTTCTGGAAAAATGTGTTTTTAATATAGATTGGAATGCACTGAAAAAAATTTTCATTTTTATCAAGTTAACTCATCCTGCCAATGACAGCAAAGCATGGTTCCAGTTTAGCAAATTTTGTGTTACCTGTTGATGTAATTTTACAAAATTCTCATTATAAAGATTGTCAAATACTGTAGTAACATTAATGTCTAGATATTTGAACCGTCTCACATTTTTAAAAAGACATTGTTCAATTATGTGCTGATTAGTGATGCTGTTAATTGGAAAAAACACACTCTTCCCCTATTAAGTTTATATCCCGATACTCGTCCAAATCCCTCCAAGACAGACAAAATTCTACGAAGTGATTTAGCAGGATCCAAAATATATAGCAACAAGTCATCCGCTTACAACAACACTTTATGCTCCCCACCTCCTCTATTAATCCCCTTGTATAATATACAGTATGTTTTCTCAAAGTAATAGCCAGTGGCTCAATTGCAATTGCAAAAAGACAATGGACATCCCTGCCTTGTCGAACGCGTCAACTTAAAAAATTCTGATTTAAGCTGATTAGTCTGAACTGAGGCTCGATACGTATCGTATCCTCATGGATACGATACGTATCCATGAAGGAAGGATCCGTATATTCGGATATATTCGGATTCGTATATACGGATCCTTCCATATTTAATCCATGAAACAAAGACAGGACAGGTAAATATGGATTCTGCTCCCATCAAGTGAAGTGAACATATTTCAATACATAACAGCATAAATTGAAGCAGCTGACCATTCTTCTTTGTGGGTCTCCACTAAAACCTTGTTTGTTTTATTTTGCAGTTCAAACACTTTTAAAACCGTTTATAACCATAATATATTATATCATAACCAAAATAAACCAATTACCGTATTTGCTCGCATATAAGACGAGGTTTTTTTCATTAAAAATAATTTTAAAAGGGGGGGGTCGTCTTACTATCACGCCCCAGCAGGGGGCGCATGCTTTATGTTCAAACGACAGAAGCAGCGCCAGCAGGAAGCAGCTCTTAGACCGCGAGCGGTCCCAGACGTCCGCTCCACCTCAAAGTTACAGGTCCACTGAGCTTCTGGCATTTTCAGACTAGTTTGTGTTTTTGGTTCGGTCTGGTTCTGTTTAGTACGTATGGAGCCGACACCTTCTGTCGGACCTCTGGACCCGCGGCGGCTGCAGTGTTTTCAGAGTGAGCTCTGTACAGGTGAGCGTGGCGCTCGATTCACACACGCATTCATCCTCAAGCCTGAAAAACACCTGAGAATCCAGCCCTGCCTGATGCGCGCGCGCACACACACACACACACACACACACACAGTCTCAGTGAGAGAGAGAGGGAGGAGGGAGGGAGGGGAGGGCCCACACAGCCTGAGTGAGGAAGAGAGAGCTTCTTTTTTCTCTTTTTTTTCCCAATAGGCTTTATGCACAGAGTACTTAGTAGAACTTCCGGTTTAAAATTACCTCGCGGGACCATTTCCGGTTCCATTTGAAACGTGAAGATTTCCAGAGTTAGAGTGCATTTCCAACTAAAGATATTGTTTATAATCAAAACGAGTAATAGTATAGTATAGTACAGTATGATATATATATTATAGCACTAAGAAATGAAGCCATCATATAAGTATCAGCGGACGGGAAGCCTCGACAGCTGAACACTGCTGTGCTCCGTTGTGTACCGCATCAGCTGAATATAATTCATCAGTCAGTTTCCACACATTTCCACTGAATAAATAACTACAAAAAGGAAGGATTGTGAACTTAAGATGATAAAACGTGATCATTTCTAACCACACCGTGTCTGCAGTCCACACTTTGCAGCACAGTAAAGAGCCGAGTGGAGGAGGCTAAAGGAGGAGGCGCGGCGCCGTTCGTGTGTTATTTCACTGGAACAACTATTCTTTTGGTGAATGAAGACTTGGTGTTTGATAACGTACAGCTAGACCAGAGAAAGTTGAAAGTTGGGAAGCAGTTGGAGCCCACGATCACGGCTATATAGATTTGTCTCACTGTTTTTTGATGATGGAAGCTATGAGCTAACGCTGTTTCATGAATAAAGCTGGTTATATACAGCTTAAAGTCCTTCACCCGCTTGCTCGCAGACGTCTCTGTGTGTTTTTCAAAAATCCGGTGGACATCGTCTACCGTGATGCGTGGGAGGTATTGAAGAAAACGGGTAAAAAAATCCATTTTGTCCAGTCTGTGTGGGAACAGCGTTGAACCGGAAGGGAGGGGCAGCCTCTATCGCAACCAGGAAGTGACCGTGCATAAACCCTATTGACTGAAATATGTTGTCACATAGAACTTTAATTCCTGTCTGATTAATAAGCAAATATTTGGCCTCAGCCAAACTAGACAAGATACAAGACAAAGCTAAAATTGTGGATTCCCACACCTAAAATCACTTTGTCAGTCTAGTTAAAACAACTTTAAACTGCTATAAAAACTCTCAACAAACACAACCACCCAGGGGACAGCAGAACCCGTCTGCTGCCCCTGAACAACTGGCTGGAGCCTCAATTAAGCAGAGCTTGATGAGCAGATTGAATCCAGCCGCGCAGCTCTCCGGCCTGCGTCTCTCTGGAGCGCTGCTGGCTGGAACAGGTGGGAGGAGTCGGCAGGGCACCGGCGCTGCCCAGATGCGGGACCGTAACATAAGGTATCATATAAATTATTTGCTCAAATTTTAATTAAAAATAGTTTCTTTATAAAGTGAATTTATTCTTTTTTCTGAAGATCAGTCTTGAATAATGGGGGTCGTCTTATAATCAGGGTTGTCCTATATTCGGGCAAATACGGTAATTTAAATTGACAGCAAAAGCTTCTCCTCTAACTTTAAAAAAATCAAGTACGGTATATGTGATCCCTGTTATTGACTCTGCTGTTTGTTCTGCTGATTATTGCTTTCTATGATGTGAAACTGTTTTCTGTTTGTGCGTTGCTTATTATTACTGGTTGAGCTGCTGCCTGTCTTGGCAAGGACACTCTTGTAAATGAGATTTGTAATCTCAAGAGTCTTTCCTGGTTAAATAAAGGTTAAATAATAATAAAATAAAAATTTACAGAATTCTTTTGTTTTTTTCATTTTCCTTTCTTCTTTTTTTTTTTTTTTGCATTGGTGTAAAAATGTAGAACAAACTCACTGATGATTATGTCAAGCAGAGACTTTGACAGCAAACCTTGATGGTCTCTTATATCTATCCCAGCACCAGGAGACAGACCCGATCTGAACTCGGTGGTTAGGATTGACACGTTGCAGCAGGAAGACCTTAAACCCAGTTATGACCTGCTGCTGCCATCGTGTCTCAGTTTTTTGATTTAGAGCCGCTGTCAGCGACAACATTCATGAATATCAGATCAACAGTTGCTGTAAGTGAGCAGTTAGCAGTGATGAATGTGCCTGACTTCTGACCCGTCCAGAGTAGCTTAACTACAACATGCTGAAGCTGACTTCGTATCCCCACTGCACTGCACCCAAACGTTAAAGTTGCTCTAGTTCACTCTTTAAGACACTTTTCTGCCATTAATCTAAAAGATTTGAGAAAAACAGGGACCCACACAGAACAGAAATAAATTATTAAAACTTTAGTGTTATATTGTAGTTTTAAAGTGATAATATGCAACTTTTTCATATTTTTAAATCTTTTCTTTGAGCCAGTCTGTGCTAATATGACCCTTTACAAAGTTAATGAAAAGTCACTTAGCCCCATCTGGTGATTACAGCCGGAAAACCACGATTGCAAGATCTCCGTCGCCGTCCCGGTAACCAGGAAGTCACGTGTCTCACGAGGGTTAGGCTAACCCAAAGTGGCTAGCTGTTATGCTAACGCTGGAGTGTTTTTATCTCATGATTCCTGCTTTTTTTCAATCTCTCCCTGCTTGAACACAGCTGATTTCTTTGAAAGAGTAAATAACCGCTCCTGTAGAAAGCTATGAAGGCTGAGGAGACATTTCAACAGTTAGATTTAGGCGTTTATAAGCTGAAACGATCTGGTAACTTGTTTAATGCAGTAATTTAAAACAGACACCAGAGGGAGCCCAAAACAAGCAAAACTGCATATTATCACTTTAAATAAATAATTCACACATGTTTACAAGTATAAGCTACACGGGGAAGCAGTCACAACTTTGCCAGCTCTTTCTGAATACTCTTCTTATGAGTTTCTGCAGTGGAGAAGAACATTAGTAAGGCTAACAATCAAGTCAGATATGCTTCTTTTACAGGAATTCAGATAGAATAGAATAGAATTACTTTATTGATCCCACAGTGGGGAAATTCACTTGTCACAGCAGCATACACACAAGAATAGAAAGCAAGTAAATGACACACGAATTTCACATGATGACACAGAGACAAGATAAGAGGATGAGATAAAATACAGATGTGGATTTACAGGGTTGTACAGGAATCAGCTGATATTAGAATATCAATATAAAAACAAAATGCAATAGTGAATTTACAAACTGTACAGAAATGTACCGATATGACTGTTGCACAAACCCTACTGAGTTAGATAAGAATGAAACTAAACAGTGGAGTTGTACAGCCTTACAGCCTTGGGAATAAATGATCTGCGGTAACGCTCTGTTTTACATTGTGGAAGTTTCAATCTGCCACTGAAGGAGCTGCTCAGAGCCCTCACAGGCAGGTGCAGCGGGTGAGAGGAGTTGTCCAGGATGGAGGTCAGCTTCACCAACATCCTTCTCTCACCCACCTCCTCCACAGAGTCCAGCGGACAGCCAAGAACTGAGCTGGCTCTCCTAACCAGCTTGTTCAGTTTCCTCCGGTCACAGTCGGAGCAGCCTGCTCCCCAGCAGACCACAGCGTAGTGGAGAGTAGAGCCAACAACAGAGTGGTCAAAAGTCCTAAGCAGATGGGTGCTCACTCCAAAGGACTGCAGCCTCCTCAGGAGGTGGAGTCCTTTGGCCCTTCTTATACAAAGCGTCTGTGTTGTGGGACCAGTTCAGTTTGTTGTTGAAGTGGACACCCAAGTACTTAAAGGTATCCATTACTTCAATTTCTGAGCCCTGAATGTTCATCGGTGTGGGGGGTGATGCAGTTCTCTGAAAGTCAATCACCATCTCCTTTGTCTTACTGGTGTTTAAGCACAGATGGTTGTGCTCACACCAGTTCACAAAGTCCCTGATGACTGACTGATATTCCAGGTCATTCTCTTCAGTAACACAGCCAACAATAGGCCCGTTTCCACTATTGGAACTTCAGGGTAATTTTACCAGAACTTTGCAGCGCGACTGTTTCCATTTCATCATGCCGTTTCGAGAGGGCCGTCTTCAGGGCCCAACGGAGTCCCTGATCAGGGGCAGGTACTCAGATCAGCCCGATAGACTTGCAGAGTGGGAAATGTGGTTAACTCGTGCTGATTGGTTGTGGGATGAAGGAAAATGAAGACACTGCGCCGAGATAAATTACCTGTGTGTTGTTGGCGGAGCTTGCAAAATGACCGTGTCTTCGAGGTTGGATTAGTTCATCATGAAGTATACTCATCCTTCTGTTCGGCACTCCCATCACTATGCAGTGTTCGCGAAAACTTTTGAGCCACGCCTGCCAAACTGGCAGACGTGGGACCATCTCAGGCAGGACATTTTTGACTCACGTAGGACAATGTCCTCACGTGCTGCAGATCTGTATCTATTTAATATAGTGGTTATTATAGTGACCTCTATGAGACACTAGATCACAATATGGTCATTTTTTCCCACTTAGTCCTTTAAAAACAATAATCATTCATTTATTTATTGATTAATATAGCAACTTCCCACCACCAATCAAAGCAGTCCAAAGCGCTGAACAAAGTCAAATACAGACAGTAAATACAATAATAAAACAGAACAATTCAAAGATAAGAGCAACAGGCAAAAATATCTTAAATGATTCGCCTAAAAGTCAATGAAAAGAACTGTCAGCAGTTTAAAAGACACTAAAAAGACACAACAAGAGGTAATAAACACAACTCCTAGAGCGACATCAGACCACCATAACACTGAGTCAGTCTGACTCTAAAGACCCAGGATGCTGCAGGTCTAGTTTCACTCAGACCACCATAATACTGAGTGAGTCTGACTCTAAAGACCCAGGATGCTGCTGGTCTAGTTTCACTCAGACCACCATAATACTGAGTGAGTCTGACTCTAAAGACCCAGGATGCTGCTGGTCTAGTTTCACTCAGACCACCATAATACTGAGTCAGTCTGACTCTAAAGACCCAGAATGCTGCTGGTCTAGTTTCACTCAGGAATCCTGTTCAGTTTCACATTTCTGTGAATCAGGATCTGATTATGGCATTTTAATGATTGAGCAGTATTTTATTATGCTGTTATTATTGTTTAGGCTCTAAATGACTTTACAGTCAGGTAGTTATTCAGATTTTTATTTATATTTATGTGAATCTTTATGTTTTGATTTGCCTGTAACTTTGCAGCTGTGCACCTGAGTGCACACTGAGGGATAATTAAGGATTTCTATTCTATTCTAAACTATTATTATTAATATTATTATTATTATTATTAATATTATATATTGTTACCATAACAGGAGAATGGAGTTCACAGATTATCCTCCTGTTCTCACTCCTTCATTCTTAATACGTCATTCTCATGTAGTTTGGTTTCTCATCCTAAAGTAACCAGTTAACAGATCATATGGGCTTTGTTTGGGGGACTGATCAGCTGCATGTTCAGATCAGCTGTTCTCTGCCTCATCACCATAGAAACACGTCGGACCCGATGTTTTTTAACATTGTCCGACGGAGCTGTGTTTAGATAATTAAATAATGATGGACAAGGAAGAACGGACTGAATAAAAACTAAACCGTGGTGGTTACAGTTCGTTTAGGAAGCTAATATTAGAGAAGAGAGGCCAACGCAGATCTCACGTCTGAACCTGAACGCTGTAACGTCAGAGAGTTTACGTTGTCCACCTAGAAGCTCCAGAGCAAAATAAATCACCCCAGATTACCTAAATAATCAGAGGAAACGAAGTCTGCAGGAATACTTTGACATTTCTCATCGACACGTGAGCGAAGGCGCGTGAATGAGAGGTGAGGAAAGTAGGTGCCCGAGCGAGAGGCGCGCGCGAGAACGACAGGAGAGAGAGAGAGAGTGAGCAAGTGAGGTGAGAGAGAGAGCTGGAGAAGCACGCCGGTCAAAGTGTCCGGCGTGCTTCAGTTTTACGTCGGACAATTTTAATTTACGTCGGTAATGTCCGACGGTCCGGCGTGTTTTCGCAAACACTGACTATGTATAAAAACAGTGAAATACGCTGCAACCATCACTTCTTTGTCCATTGTTGATCTATTTATTATTCTCCGCTTCCTTGTCTGTTGGCGCCTTTATGCTTGTCAGTGACGCTGATGCTGACGTCTTACAAAAGTTCCGGAAAGGTGGGGGCTGTAATGGAAACACGAGCGCTGAGCGGAATGAGCCAGCCGATTGTCCCGGTCACTTTCGCCCTCTAGAATTTACCCTTGAAGGTCCAATAGTGGAAACGTGGCTAATGGCTGAGTCATCGGAGAACTTCTGGAGATGACAGCTGCTGATGTTGTAGGTGAAGTCCAAGGTGTAAAGGCTGAGGAGAAATGTGAGAGAACCATTCCCTGTGGAGCTCCAGTGCTGCAGACGACCACCTCAGACATGCATTTACGCAGCCTCACATACTGAGGTCTGTTGGTGAGGTAGTCCCCGATCCATGCAGTCAGGTTTCCATCCACTCCTGCTGCTCTCAACTTCTCCTGGAGTAGAGATGGCTGAATGTGTTAAAAGCGCTAAAGAAGTGGATGGAAGTAAAACTATATTTTCCTGTAAACTGGACACTGCACTTCAGCCATGTACATGATGGAGAGAGATAAAAGAGCTAATATTTTATTGCTTGATTAATAAAGATTTAATTCACCCAGGCAGGGTGGCTGGGTCATTCCTGGGGGGCTGGGGGCTTGGGTTCTGGGGCGGGTCGTCCCTGGGTGGGGCCTGGGGTGGTCCCGGGGGCTCGTGTTCTGCTTGGCGTGTTGCCGGTGGTGGGGGGTCTGGTGTCTGTCCCTGCGCCTGGTCCTGGGGCCTTTGGAGTGCTGGTGGGCCTTGGTACCACCTAGCCATGTGGGGCTGGTTCCATCGGCGCTGGGGGGGAGGAGTCTTGGCTCTGGAGGGGGGGATACTTTGCCTGGGTGTCTATGTCCTATGTAAGTTTGTAGTTTACTATGTGCGTGATTGAGGGGGGTATAGTTACCCTGCTGGGGTGGGGGTGGGGTGCTCCGTGGTGCTGTGTGGGGCTTCTGCCGTGGACCTGGATGGGTGGGCCGGTGATCTCCTTGCCCTGGGTGGTTTTTGGGAAACGGGGGTGCTTATTGGGGCCAGCGGGGGAGCTGGCTCTCTGAGAGGGCTTGAACCCCCAGTTTTGCCTCCCCATCCCTGGACTTTTCCCTCCCTCTGCTCCATCACATCACCACTCACACAGGATTTTGGCTTACAGGTACATCACGGGTGTGGAATACCATCTCTGCAGTCCTGTGGCAGCCTGTGGCCCAATTTCAAGGCACAATTTAAACACTTCCACTCATGATATTCTTACAATATGCATCTAGGGTCTTTGGAAAGATTACATCCAGTAATACCCGGGGGCAGGGGTATTTCCTGCACCTTGAAACATTGGGGGCTGAGCCCAGACCCTCAAAGAGGAATCTGGCGGAACTTACACTGTAAATAATGCTTTTGAACCCTTTCATGCATGAATTATGAGATCTTTAGTCAATTTTTTCCCCTGAGTGTTTTATATAATAAAATGATAATAAAAATGATGCAACCTAACCATATGATGAATACATAAAATGTAAAATGATAACCTAACCATAATAAAAATGATGCAATTGAAATTTTTTTCAGGGACCCTTTTTTCATGGAGTTACAAAAATGTCTCAGGTGGACCTCATGCGTTTGTGTTTTCTAACCACGACGTCCTTTTTATAACAGCTTCATTACATAAAATGATGCACTGTAAAAACTATGAAGTGAAAACATTTTAAAATTCTGCTACTTATGTCTCCCTTATGTCCCTTCACTTATGTCTGTATAGAAAATGGATGGATAATATAGTATAATATTGTACCATATAAGAGAGGTCAACATTTTACCTATGAAATATCTGAATAATTAAAGAATATATATAAAATAATAAGATCATCTCTCCAGAGTAGTGTTAGGGTTAGAGAGCCACATGTACAGATCATTCCCATTCCCAACGTTTAGCTAAGCTTTGGAAGGACAGTTGGTAGTGATGGGAACTCCGGCTCTTTTAAGAGAACCAGTTCTTACAGTTCGGCTCTCAATAAAGAACCGGCTTTCAAACGGCTCCTCACATTTTATGTATTTTTAAAATTAATTTATCACCAGAAATGATGTAAAATGCGTGTAAAATTCAGTGTGTGAATGACTGTTGTGTTGTGTGTGTGTACAGCACTTTGGGGAGTGTAGAACACTCTGACTAGTCTACAAACAGACATTTTATCACATGTTAATTATTTAAATATCTTCTAACTATCCAACATGAAACAGAGGGCAAAAAACACATTTTAAATTGTAAAAATAAAGTCTGTAAGAAAAATATTTATAAACATTGAACTAGGTAAAGAACTTAGAAAAGCTCAGATCATCACACAGTAACATTTAAATGAACCTGTGTGAAAAATAAATAATCATCCAGGTAACAAACAGCAGCTACTAGTCTTTACTCAGTTGGGAGAGTGGCCGGTCTGGTAACTGGAGGGTCACCGGTTCGATCCCCAGCTCTGGCTGGGTTACATTGTCGTTGTGTCCTTGGGCAAGACACTTCACCCAACTTGCCTGTGTGACTGTGTGTGAATGTTGGTGGTGGTCAGAAGGGCCGATGGCGCAGAATGGCAGCCTCGCTTCTGTCAACCTGCCCCAGGGCAGCTGTGGCTACAGACGTCTGTCGTAGTTTACCACCACCGGTGAGAATGACTGTGTGAATGAATAATGCAACTCTGTAAAGCGTCTTTGAGTGGCCTAGAAAAGCGCTATATAAAACTGATGCATTATTATTATTATTATTATTATTATTATTATTTACTGAAGATTAGCTTTGAGAAAAACAACAGTGTCAGCTTTGAGGGAGCTGCTTCCTGCTATCACTATATATGTGATATATGTCTTCACCTCTTTTCCTCCTCTTGCTGGGTTTGAACCAGAACCTGTCTGTCAACCCGCTCCTGGTGCAGGGGGGGGGGGAGCATGCACCGTGGAGCTGAATCACGCATGGCTTAAAGACACAGAGATATAGAAATGGAGAGAGGGACCACCGAAAAGTTCTACAAAAGCAGCTAAAGATCGTCGAATATGTCGCTAGGTTTGTCGCTAGGCGCTTTTTTGAAAAAACGTTGCTGAGGGGGGTCGGAAAGTCGTTAGGAACAGCGACAAAGTCGCCGAATTGGCAACACTGCGAAGTGGGAACACCTCAAATTATATTCAGAGATGCTGGGCATTACCTGCTCGTCACCCGTCTCTGCACAACGCCTCTCTGATTGGTCAAACCATCGTGCCTGTGTTGCATTCAATAAAACTAGGAAATTACAAAACTACCTCTTTCAACAATGTTCTGGGACAAAAAACATTCGGGGCTTGATAAGAAATGTTCGGGGCTAGAGCCGGGAATGCCCAGGCCAGGCGACGCCACTGGGCAGGGGGGTCTTGCCGGCTAACATCTCCTCCGGTGTCATTATCCACCTCCATGTTGCATTTAGACACTTAGGATCCAGGGCGGGGGATGGCATGCCGCCTCTCACCCTTTTTTAAACCCATCTTACTACAACACGCATCAACACCACATTGGAGCAGGCAGGGGGAGACGTGGGGTCTTCCCACACACCTGTTCTCTGCTCGCTGCCTGGGGCCCAGGATGGAACGGATTGTCTGGTCGGGGTTTGTGGCTGCTCAGCTGCTGCGGTGTGCGCTGTGGTCTGCTCATCCCCACTTTGGTATGGAAGGGATCATCTTCTGGATCTTCACCCTTAGGGCGCTGGTTCCTGGTCCTGGGAACATAGAGTATGTATGGGGAGTGAGAGTGGGTGTACAGCGTCTATTGTGTGTCTTGGTATGTTTGCAGGAATGTGTGTGTACGCATGAGGGTGGGAGAAAGTGATTGTGTCCATGTGTGACTGTTTTTCTGGTCAGGTCTGGCGCAAAGGCGCATTCAAGCAGTGGGTTCTGGTCTGAATGAAATCTGGTTCTCATGAGGACCAGCGTACTGCTTGTGTGCACCCCTGTTAATGAAGATTTTGGGGGTTACAGTATATTTAAACGCAAGTCAGGAGGAGCATTATAGCAATGGCTGTAATGTCTCACCTGAAACAGCAACACTGTTGGGCTTATTCCTGGCACTCAGACATCTACTCTGTTTGCTCCACAGCTGGACAGGACACGGGGTTTAAAAAAAAATAAAGATTTAATTCGGGTAACACTGAAAACCTGATATTTTACATGAGTACTCATTCAGTGTGTTTACATGCACAACTAAGTCAAGTTAGGTCGGTACACTGTATATTATGATCTGCTTCTCCTCCTAAATAGTTCTATATTTAAATTTAACACATTCAGACATGTTTACTTTGATCACCAAGTCTTTGTCTGACAAAATACCATCAAATACAACAAATTAAACTTTTGTTAAGTGATTAAAAGAAACATGGGCAGACAACAGAGAGGGTAAAGGTCCAATATTTAGCTAAATTCACTTTCTAAAGATCTTTTACCAGTCATATCAGTCACATTGACTGTGTTTGAAACCAAAAACTGTGAAAATATTTTCACCGTTTTCACTTCCTTATTCTCGTTTTTGGGAAATTTGTTTTGAGCTAATGCTAAAAGGAATGGTTTCAAAATCTTTCCCCTGCTGACGTCAAGAAGGGGAAAAGACCACTCCTCTCTAGAGGACAGAGCCAATCACGAGCACCTTTGGCTACCTGAGCCCACCCCCACCCTTTAAAAACCACAGGAACACATCCTCACAAACATTAGCAAACAGTGGTGAAGCTACGTGCAAAGCACAGCAGTTGCTTCGTAGATGGCTGCATCAACTAGCTCAAAAGTCTTTTAAATCCCTTCATCTGAGACTCTGAAGACCCACTGACCTTTCACAGACATACGCATGGAGAAGAGAGATGGGTGGGGCTTAGAGGGGCTTGAATCCCCAACTGCCGCGTCCATTTGAAAGGAAAGTTTTGCTTTAGGAGTTTGGATGAGGGGGTGGAAGAACAACAGCTGCACTTAAAGTAAGGACCAATTTGACCAATGCAGAGCTTTTACATGTTTTTGAGATGTAAAAGAAATGATTCAGAGTGGATAGAAAGTGGAGAATATGGGACCTTGATTATAACAGAGAAAAGCTGCATTTTGCTGTCCATGTTACCTTTGCATTAGTAGTGACATTTTAAAACAAGTTTAGCCTTTGGCTGTCACTCAGAAAAATGGACAAGTAAGAGCATGCTTGCTAAGTGAAACGTGAGAAATAATTTGAATAATCCTTGTTTGGTAGAATTGTTTTGCCATTGTTTGTAACATAAGTTGAGATACATGGAGCGTTTTGAAATAATTTGTTATTTTAACTACACCCTCTTCAGATAAACATTAACTTATTTCTGGTTTATAATGAAAAGTGATAAACTGTCATTTAACCCTGATCATAGCTAATATTTATTGAAGGTATCTAGGTTCTTTGAAAGAGTACAGTGAATTGAATACCTTATTAATAATGTGAAACTGAGACCAGATAAAGATTGAACAACCATTGAATTTGAAAAACCTAAGAACACAGACAGATAAGACAGTTTGAAAGTTTGATGTAAACACGATTAATATTCTTAAACATGTTGAGGATGTTAAAGATAGTTTAATTGTGAGTTTTAACGGACCGTAGCATATGTTTTAATGACTAGGGAAGTTAGTTAATTTAGTTAACCTAGTTGTGACTTTAAGAGTCAATTTAGGGCTATTTTGAGTTTGGAATGGGATTTAGTTTTGGCTTAATTTAGAGTGGAAGAATTAAGCTTTATCAAAGCAAACCTCTCGATCAGAAAGTGGTATTCGCTCACTGAAAGGTGGACGCTCCTGGATCTGGCAGGCGTTGGTTTCTCCACGAGCTGAGGCTGGAGTCCCCAGACTCAGAGTGGTGGTCCTGGAAGGCGTGGCCGCCGAGGACCTCGTCGGACAGTCCGTGGATACGTCCCGGTCAGCAAGGGAGGCATTTCAGCAGGCATGCTGAAGTCATTTCTGATCTGTTCCCGTGGTGAGGGGGAGAGACACAAGCAGGTCTCTCAAGGCCTTGTTCAAAGCTGATGAAGGTTCAGCTAAGACTCTGAAGATAGCAGCTCCGACTGCTTCAGATTCAGCATAGACTCGGCATAGAGCAAGATTCTATGAGGACTCGACAAGACTAGACAAGACTGATTCGTACCGGAACTGAATATTGGTTTTGAGAAGAGTTATCTTAAATTCAACCAATCAGAAGATATTAAGTGTACTAATCAGAACTGATTTAGTGGAGTTGTGAATAGCTCTGATTGGGTATAGGAACTGTGAGGGAGTTTAACAACTCACATATGACTTCCGCCCGTTAAACACTCACATTATAAATGTAGAAATGCATGACATAGCAGAGAAGCATTATAACACTTTGAGTGTGAGTGTGTGGGTGACCCTGAGCAGGAACACTACAAGAGAATGTTCTGTAAACAAGAGATTACAGTTGGAACACCAGTCTGTGGTGTTACAGAAGAGACTTCCTTACAGAGAGTGTTTTATTAGACCAGCTAGTGTCCAGTTAAGGTCATCTGGGAGATGGACACCTGAAAGTGGACAGTAGGACACCTGTAGGGATCTTGATTCAGGTTAACATATAATCGAAGAGTGATTGTATTCCAAGTTATTGGGAAAAAGATGGATTATTGTTGTGATGGTCAACAGAGGTCAAAGGTCAGAGAATATAGCCTATTTGGTGAGGCTACATTCAGTTATGATTAAATGGCATGGTTCTATTTTACAACCATCCCAAAAAGAAGCTCAAAATACAAGAAAACAAAGGGAGTTGGGATTTCATGTTGGAAAGCTGAGTGAGTGACTCACTCACTGCTGATTAGAATATGGTTAGCATTTCACTTGTAATTGTGGAATGTGTCTTCTCCTGCAGGGAGACGATTGGCTGCTGTATCAGTGCCCATATCTGAATTTAATTTGGCCAAACAATGTGAATCGATGGTGTCTCAGTTTGAACGACTGGAATGTGTTTATGTTCTACTCCTCTTACTCTAACAGCTTCTACTGTTTGAGTACATGTATACATTTTACATTGGGAAACTCTTCAGTTTTGTGTTTCCAGAAAACCGTCTGGATGTACAGATGTGCAGACAGCATGTCAAGCAGAGCACGTTTTACCGGTTCATCTCAAAGTGGCCGATCCCTGAGGCCCTGTCTGATGGCTCTCTGACAGTATCTGCTACTCTGCAGTCAGACTAGCTCAGTACATGACTCAGAAATCAAACAGGAGAGTTTTTTCTCCCCCTCGATAGTATCTCCCTGTCTCCTTTCTTGCCGCCATAGCGTTCAGCACCCTCTATTGAGTGTTTCATCCCATTCATTCAGAGCCCACAAGGATGAGTGTGTGCCACATGAATGTGAAAGCAGATGAATGTGCCACTCAGCTGACAATCTGCTCAAACTGCTGAGGGATGTGTCTGCTTTGGCTATATTAAACCAGTTAATATTGCATATAGGTAGAAATTGATAAAGTTTTGCACCTGAGGTGAAAAATGTTTTAATGAAAGTGGAAAAAAGTTTTTTATTGCACCTGATTTTTTGAGTTAGCTAAAAGACCTTTGTTTATCTGAGTAAAATATTTAGATTTTCCTAGCATGCTGTTAGGAAACAGAATGTTTAAAAAAGTAGATTTTGTGTCCAAACTGAAAATAACTATATCATAAGTTGTTTTAGGGATTTGACGGCTTCATATTGCTTTTTGTGGATGATGTTGTCCTGTTGCATGGAGCCAGGACCACCAGCAGACACTGGAACAGTTTTTAGTCACATGGAGTGAGTCTGTGTCCAAAGTCCTCAACTGGGAAAGGGTAGACCATCATTTCTAGGTTGGGAGTGATTCAGTGCGTTTACATGCACATCTAAGTCGAGCTAGATCGGTCTAGGTCAAATTTATGTTAAAGTGCCCATGACATCGGTTTCCATGTTTTCTGACTTATCTATTATGTTACAACGTTGAGTTCTCACCTTAAACCTGCCAGAAAGAGCAAAAAACGGCATCCATCTGTCTCCTAGTCCAGCCAGTGAGAAGCTCTTCCAGATTTCAGACCCAGGTTTCAAACTGTTTTTTTCACTCCAGCCCGCTATGAGGTCATAGTGATCCGGACTTGCTTATATGGTAAATTCTCCGCCCACATGCACGTTCACGACAACTGGAGCGAGGCAGTGCCATTGCCCATAGACCGTGTAGTGTTTAGTTTCAGTTTCGTTTCGTTTCTCTTTCACGCGACGGCACTGCCCCCTGCTGCAGCAGAAGTGTCAGGCTGCCAAATAAGGAGAAACCCAGCAGAACCGGAAGGCGGCGCTTTCTTCTGATCTCTGAGTTGCTCCTTAGGAAATAATTACAGCGTATTTTGAGTTATAATGGTGCAACGCTAATCTAGAGGCATCAAAGATTACACCTGTTTAATATAAAGTGATTTAAATATGGAGTCACAGGCACTTTAATAAACTGGGAGTCTTTATCCTAGTTTACATGTCTGTTAGAAAACCAAACTCTCAAATAAAGTTTGTTCCACTCCTCTACGATAGGTGGCGCCATGCGCCCTTTCATGTCTGTGTTCTGCCGGTTGTTTTCTTAGCGTTTAAAAACTCTTGTTTTAAACGCTTCTATCGGTCACAAATTTGATCGGGTGTCTTCGTGTACCCAGCGCTGACAAGCTGTCCGTTTGTTTTTGCTGCTATCGTCTTTTAGCGCTACTGATTTGTTTGTATTCCCACTTCCGCGATCTTGTCACTCCCAAAGGAGGAACGTTCAGCCGGCATTAGCTCGGCTAAGCTGTTTACATGGAGGAGGAAATCAAGCTACAACCGCATTATCTGGGAGCTTTAGCTCGATTAGATCCAGTTCGACTTCAGCCAGACTAACGTGTTTACATGCAGTTTTAAAAGCCGACTTAAGTCAATTTAAGGCAATAATTCGGTTTTCTTTACCGCATGTAAACGCACTGACTGTCTGCATCAGGTGGAGGAGGTTAAGCATCTTGAGGTTTGGATTTTCAAAAGTGAGGGTAAAGTAGTGCAAGTGACTGCAGGATGCTGTGAAGCTTGCGAAGAAGAGAGAGCTGAGTTCTTTTGATGAGGAGGACCTTCAACATTACTCTGAGCTCCTCTGGGTTGAGGATCCTCACCTTCTTTCTAACTCTCAACTCAGACACCCTAGCTGCTTTTTCTGTTTGTTTCCAGTCATGGTTCAAAAGTAAGGACTGACAGACCAGTAAATCCAGAGCTTTGCCTTTCAGCTCAGGTCCTTCTTCACCACAGCAGACTGGAGCAAAGTCCTCATTATGGCAGACGAAGTGTGATCCATCAGGGCATCTCTCTCTCCATTTTATCATCACTTGTGAATGAGACACTTGCACCTTTCTGCTTGAAGAGGGAGCATTCCATCTTTTTCAGCAGAGAAGATGCACTTGAATTTGAAGGAACTGACTCTCATTCTGGCTTCATGGCTACAAACTGCCCCAGTGCACGTTGAAGGTCTTGACTTGAAGACACCAACCGAATTCCATTATCTATGGTAGAAAACCACTGACTCCAAAACCAGACACACTCTTCTCCACAGCTACACCTTGAGATCCACTCCATAAACCCAACAAACAGGATCAAAGACCAGGGACAGCCCTGGTGGAGTCCACACAACAGGAACAAGCTCAACTTGGTGCCAAGAGTGCAGACACATCTTTTGCTTTGAATATAGGGGGACCAAACCAGAAGTGACCCTGCTCTCCCCTCCTGCAGCACCCAGAAGAATGAATCAGAGGACATGGCTGTAATCCGTCTTCAGGTCTGAGAAACACACTGAAGAACAAACACCTCCTTTTCATAGACCTAGAGTAGATTTTCCTGGGAGTCCAATAAAAACATTTACAGTTGTTTTAGGTCAAATGGTTAAATAAAAAGTGAATAACAGAATTAAATATATTCCAGTTTGTCTCTTGATAAAACAAGTAATAAAACTCACTCAGGAGAGAAAATAGAGTGAAATGAAGAATCTTTGGCTGTAATGATATTAAGAGGCAGTGCTGTAAGCTGTACATGCAGGCTAACACTCTGGCACGTAACTTTGGCATGTGCTCAGATTATGTCAAGGTGACCCTCTTCCGATCCTTCTGCACTCCCTTCTATACTGCCCACTTGTGGTGCAACTATAGTAAGGCAGTAATGAAGAAACTACAAGTGGCTTATCAGGATGCTTTTAGAATCCTCATGAGGCTCCCAAGATGGACCTCTGCAAGTCAAATGTTTGTTGTGAGTAACATCCTTACTTTTCATGCACTACTGAGGTTCTACATGTATAAATTCATCTGCCGATTGAGTATGTCAACTAACGCTGTAGTCAGAGCCCTGTCAACTCTAACTTCCAGTGACACAAGGTATTCCTCAGACCTTTTTAAACATTGGAACAACTGCTTATATGGTCTGTAATGGGAATGTGTTTTATTTTTTGTACTAATTTTATGGTTTTATCTGTGTTTTTGTATGCTATGGTTTTAACTTGATTTTATTATTATTATATTTATTATTTTTTTTATCTTGGGATATGGACAAACCTTTTGTCTGGAATAAAGTTTCATTCATTCATTAATGGTTTCGTATTGGTGCCTGATACCAACACTAACCATCAGCCAAACTCCTTTCACAAAAGAGTCAGGAATGATTTCTTGCTCCTTTAATTGTTGAGTGAAATGGAGTGAAACTGTAGAAACAGATAAAATTTACAATGAGCCAACAGCCGGCCAACAGAATCAATAACACAAAAAGCTACATACATTAGCAGTGTAACATAAACACTATGTTTAAACTTGAAGTTAATAAACTTGCCTAATTCAATGCAAACTAACTTTAAAGACACAATTTAATGTGATACAGCTGAGCAGAACATTGGCTAGCAGCACATCAAGCTAAATACAGAAGTTAGCATTTTTGACAACACTTCAACTCAAATAAACATAAAGTGGATATGCACAGGCTACATGTCTCATTACTGAGCATAAATGTACACAATAAACATATCTAAATCGTTACTTACAGGCATTGCTTCGAAGAAACCCAAGAAAACAGGACGAGCACATGTGAGCAATAGTCAGCTAGCAGCTACGTGTGGCAGGATATAAAAAAACGCTTCCTGATTAACACAACAGTGTAAAGACGCCAGTAGGTGGCAGCATTGCTTCATGCTTGACCTTAAACTTTAACTAGACTGCCTGACGGGCAGAACATTGGCCTTGAAGTCTGACACTGAATACATTCTGGACAGCAGGAACCTTGAAATACTGTCAGTTGTTCAGATGTCTCCAACATTAAAGCTCCAACTATCTGATTATATTCAAACTTAAATAGACTCTGTTGATTTTTCTTTATGTGAGAGGCTCAGCAGGTCTTCTCCACTTAGAAAGCAAAGTTCAAGTATAAAGAGTCAAACTTTTAAAAAGTTCTGCAAACACAGCATAAGGAGTCCCAACCAGGTCCTCCTGCAGGCATGTCCTAACCATTCAAATATCACACATCTTGAAGGATGCAACCTTCTTTTTCTGTCTTTTTTCTTCTGTTTGGGTTATGTGACCCTGTCACTTTCCTCTCTGCCCACCCTCTCTTTCAAACACATGTAAACTGCCTATCTCATCTCAAACAACACTCATCCCTTTGTATATCTGCATGTTTATTCATGACACGACTCTCAGTGTGGCACATCAAGAGCTCGGTGGAGGAAGAGTGGCAGGTTGCTGTGAATTTCTACCCTGACAACATGTCAAAAGGAGGACAGACACAAAGGAATTATTACAGTAACGTCCACATTCACTCTCTGTACAGCGTATGGAAGTGTGAAACCAACATCTGAGGGAGTGTATTTACCGTGTCGGCTGGATGTACATATTCATCTCATCCAGGTGACGGCTGGAGCCCTGCATATTTTAGAGAACAAAACTCTGCTCTTTACTGCTGATTCACACAGGCAAAAAACAAAAAGATGTGGCAGATCAAAGGCCATCAAAGCAAAAAAATGTCACATCCTGGCGACAAATATGTCAAGCCCTGGGAATCCACTGCTTTTGGCAATGCACTCCATTTGTAGCTTAACTGTGCCAGGAGACAGAAAGAGGAGATGTATGAGTCACAGTGGCTTTCCAGCTCTTGCCTCCATGCTGCTCCCATGCTGGAACATCAGCAGCTGAGGAGTTGGCGGAGCTCTGCTTCTCCATCTCTAATGGGGCCTAAGGTTAGACATGCTGAATAAGTAATACGGGAAAAGTAACACCGCTGTGGCCAGGGAGAGTCTTCTAAGCCTCTATACATAATTTAGTCAAAAAGAAGCTTTTTTGCAGTAAAAAGTGCCATCAGGTTGTTTTTTAGCTAATATTGTCAGTGGCAGAAACTGCGTTCTATTTTCCAACAAAAGTCAGGTTGAATTGTAAATCTCAATATGTGTAAAAAAAGGGTGTGTGTGTGTGTGCGCGTGTGTGTATTTGTGTTGTGTGTGTGTGTGTTTGTGTTGTGTATATCAGAATTCTGACTTTAATCTCAGAATGGGCACCAGGCGAGCTACAGTGACAGTCAGACATGAGTTGAGCAGGAGGACGATCAACTTTGTGGAGGAACATGTCGGGTTTAACTGAAGTCAGATTTTTTACTTTTTTTCTCAGAATTCTAAGATTAAAGTCAGAATTCTGAGATTAAAGTCAGAATTCTGAGATTAAAGTCAGAATTCTGAGATTAAAGTCAGAATTCTGAGATTAAAGTCAGAATTCTGAGATTAAAGTCAGAATTCTGAGATTAAAGTCAGAATTCTGAGATTAAAGTCAGAATTCTGAGATTAAAGTCAGAATTCTGGCATTTTTTTTCCTTAGGTGGCCCTAATCCTCTTCCGTAGAGAGGAGCCGAGAAAAAGGAAATGTAGTATTCTTACACAATCCTATTTTAAAGATATACAGTAAGCATATGTGCACACACACACACACACACACACACACACACACTACTGAGTGAATTTATTGAGCTGTGATGCTCCTTGAATTTAGAGCAAGTCATCTATTTCTCATCTAAAGAACCAACCCCTTTGCTGCCATACATAGGGGCAGTTGTGTGCACAAACACCCTCATAACAAACACTTTGATACACACTCACTGCATGGCAGGATGTCTAAATTGCTCCAGTTCCTTCTGATGATTTGTCGAAAGCCCTACTGTTAATGGGCGACAGATCTGAAAGATATTTCTGCTAAACACAGGGAACATCACAAAGAGGCTGAAGAGGTGAAGAAATAAACTTCATCATAATTCACAGCCCTCAAATTAATTTGGCCTTAATCCTTCAATCACACATTCATAATCCCAGATCAAAATCCTTTTACAGGTCAAAGTCCTGGGCTTCTGCGTGGCAGACATTCATATATAAATGATTAAAGCCCAAACTTTAAAGTTTGGTAGAGGTTCATCTTGTATACAGGCTGATTTATCTATCCAGTAATAATGAATCAGGCTTTAGTATTGAGTTTAAGGTATACATAACCTAAAATGTAATAGTCACCCATTTACCATACATTTAAAAAAATAGCAATAAGATTTCTTTTTTTCTTCAATTTTTCATTAATTTGCTGCAATAGGAGTAAACTTGAATGTAATCATTCTAAATTCATATGTAATATGGTTTATATATTTGTAATTGGTCATATTTTGGGGATTTCTTTTATTTGGTTATTTGAGTGCATGTTTCAATAAGATATAGTGGCTAAAATTTAGCCTGTCAAGTGGTTGATCTGCCAGTAAAATGGTTAATTAGAAGAGATTAGTTTCTATGAGGGACCACCAGGGACAGATTTCTAAATTACTTTTCATACACACGTGAAAACCTAGCATGCACAGTTATGAAAAGCTTTCAAACACACATATGAAGAGCACTCATACACACACGACACAACAAAACCTGTCAAATACACATGTCAAAACCTCTCATACACACACAAAATCTTTGATACATATGTGAAAAAAGCCTCTTATACACACGAGTAAAATCTCACATGATAAAGGAATAATTTTCACATTTCGAGTAAAAATCCTGGATTGGTAAAGGTGGTAGGTGAACTAGAAATGTTTTGTTTAAGTGAAACAGTACAAAACCCAGGGAGTGACGTGGGATAATAACAGGAGGATCCAAGTGAATGAATTGAAGAAATTGTGTTTGTGTCTGCACATTTTGATATGCAAAACATTAGATATCAGGTCATAGTATCTTATAAAGTGAGTCTATGTAGACAGGCATGGACTGGCCATGTGGCGTATGGGGTATTGCCCGTGGGCCGACACACGTTATGCAGCAGTGTCTTAACATGTGGTATAAAGCATGCAGCCTATAGTGGATCCTTGCTATGGAGCTCTCATACAAACGCAGATCCCCATCCTAGGTTTTCATTGATGTTTGTGAGAACTTTGTATGTGTGTGTATGAGAGGTTTGTTCTACATGAGTATGAAAGGTTTCCATATGTGTGTAGGAGAAGATTTTATGTGTGTGTGAGAACTTTTTAAATGTGTGTAGAGGAAGTGTTTACATGTGTATTACTGTAAAGTTTTCTTTAAAAAATGCCCCTTGTGGCCTCTCACAAGTTTCAGATGAATCTATCTAGATTTATTTAGCTCAGACTGATTTAAACAAGTGAAAAATAGAAAATTTCCAAGTGATGATGTCTGTAGAGTGAAGTGTGAAATCTCATCTGCTCAATGTTCTATTCACATTGACCACTGGAGAGAATCCTGAACACTGTCTGATCTTCAGCTTCCTCGTGAGACAGCTGAGGAACATGTGCTCTGTCAGACTCTGAGCTTTTTACCATGAGACAGCTGCAGATCTGCTGCAGAGATCTTATGTGAAGCATCATGTCTTTAACTGTATCTGAACATCCAGTCAGCAGGTTTACAGTAGCAAAAAGTACTGCAAGATACTGAAAGACATTAAAGGTTAGAGAGAAATATGAGAGAGAAGTCATAGAGCGATTGAGAGGGATTCAGTTTGTGAATAACAAAAATATGTTTGACAACTGATTCATGATCATCTGATGTCACAGGTCTCACTTCAACCAGCTCCAATCAAATTACCACTTGATCATGTATCAAACTCAATCCTGCTTTTTTCTTGATACTTTCATAAACAAAATCATGTATCTAGTTATTTGTCCTGAATGTAGAAAAGTGCTGAAATGAGACAAGACAAGCAGTCAACGGCACATGGTTCTATTTGAACTAGCTAAATGAGTTGTGGTAATGTGAGATGAGTCCGTTACTTTGAGTATCAGGTCAGTTATTGTCACAAGAAACTTTCCAGATTTTTTAAGTGTATTGTCAGGCAGGGTGCGCAAAAGCTGGACCAGGAGAGAGGGTAAGACTGTCTGCCATGGGATGTGGAAATCAAACTGATTTTTTTTTTGCAGAAAGGGTTTGACTTGAGGTTCAATCCTTGAAAGGTCCAACAGGCTCCACAAAAGGAACTGCAAGAGAGGTCAACAGGTGTTCCAATGGTACTTGAAGATAATCATACATTTCCTAAAATGCACTAGAAAGTATCCAAGTTTCACTGTAATTCATTTCAGTTTATTCATACTAGCAGATTGTACTTAGCTCAGAAGCACAGAAGGCCAGACATACTTCCACAGCAGCAGTGTGGTCATACTGTCTTGCAAAAAGACAGTCCTGGATTTGTCTCTTGGCTGGAACCTTTCTGTGTGGAGCTTGAATGTTCTCACTGTGCGTGAATGGGTCGATCTCAAGTTTTTGTTACTTCTAGGTAGGGCTGAACAATTTTAGAAAAAGATTGAATTGTGATTTTTCTGTCAGAAATTGCGATTTCGATTCAATTCACGATTTTCTTCAAATCAAGCTTACTAATTCACAATGTACATTTACAAACATGACAGCAAATGACATTATACTATCAAAACATTAATAGCTAATAATCTAAAGCAAAGATAAAAACTAAAGACAAGAATTACTTTCTAATATATTTATTTATTAAGAAACATGCATGCACATTTTAAGTTTTTGAGCTACAAATGAAGAACTAAAATAGCCATATTCATTTTAATGTAGTAGTAGTGCAAAAACTATTTTTTAAAGTTAAATAAAATACAAAAAAATGAAAGAATTAAAACAAAATTAAATA
The DNA here is from genome assembly GCA_006937965.1 of Callopanchax toddi. Classification (NCBI taxonomy): domain Eukaryota; kingdom Metazoa; phylum Chordata; class Actinopteri; order Cyprinodontiformes; family Nothobranchiidae; genus Callopanchax; species Callopanchax toddi. Next base: position 1,022,706 of record SSNR01000062.1, on the reverse strand, counting down.
TGTAATAAATAAGAAAAACGTGCACAAATTATTGCACTTGTGTAGAAACTGAAAAAATGTGTAAACAAAGGCTGACACTAAGTCAGAGTGACATGCGGAACAAATAAAATCTCAAAAATACTCAGCAATATCACTTTTTCCATGACAACTCTACATCACTCTTTACAGATTTTTGGTCAAGAAAACCAGCATGTCAACCTTGGATGGTTTTAGACATGAGCACTGACATGTGACAACATTGCCACTAGCACTGAACACTCTCTCTGATGGTGAACTGGTATGGTATGCACAGGAATTTACAAGCCAGTTTGCTCAGCCATGGAAGGTTAACTCTGTGCACTCTCCACCAGGCCAGTGGGTCTTGCTCTCCATCAATAGTTGGCATGATCAGGTAGTTGTCCAGTTCAGCTTTAAGAGCATCCTCCAACTGCACAGTGAAGGAAGGAGGAGGCACAGCCTTGCTCTTGAAGAAGCTGCCCAGTGAGCGCTTTCCCTTCCTGGTGGTGGGCGGAGCTGCCTCTGCTGCACCCTGGGGCGTGGCGTCAGTGGTGCTAAGATGAGCCCTCTTCTCCTGTAAAACAGAAATAAAGCTGTCAAAAGTTTGCAGTCTGATATGATTTTGAACAATTTGGCCTTTTATGTAAACACAAAAGCTGACCAATTTAATAATATAACTTGAATTGATGTGGCGTTTTGTATTGTAAACAGCACAAGTTACCTTTTGTGCCACCTGCTCCGTTTGAAGCTTCACTTTTTCTTTGATGTCTGGGACATTCTCAGCACTTATGTAGTCCGTCTTGAACCTAGGACCCAGGAATGAAGTCATGTCCAGTACAGGGGCGAAAATCATTGTTGGGGGGGGACATTAAACAGTAACATTTTTGAGAGAAATTTCTGAGGGGGACACTAAAAAAATGCTTTTTTTCCCTAAACATTCTTGCATATCATTAAGCCATAACTGTAATTATGATGTAGCTATCCATTATTTATTAGTCCATATCCAAGCTGTCTACAGCAGCGGTTCCCAAACCTTTTTTGCCGCTCACCCCCTTCTATGTCCCAGCCGTGTTCACGCACCTCAATCCCTGGATGAAGATCTCTGACATTTGAACAAATTCCTGGTACCTATGAATCATTAATGTTACAAATTTTCGATACTTTTGAGTGTTATTAAATCAGATGTAACTGAGGATTACTGTGAGAGTCGCGTGTCCTACGGTCAGTAAACGTCCCTCGCATTTCCATGTGATGCTCTTATCTTGTAAAGACGGCGGGTGTGTATGGGGGAGTGCTGATCAAATGTTTGGAAGTGAGCAGGAGGTTACTACACTGGATTAAACTGACAGTTCACTTAACTAACTGCTTAGTGTTTTTAAATTAACACCCAGCTCTGTTAGCCATTATTTCATCAGCGGCAGAAAGCAGCGCTGCATCTTTAGTAAAAACAAAAGAAACAAAGAAAACGACTCACCATGGAGTTGATTAAATAAGGACACACATGGAATCAATCAGCAGAGTTGTTACAAGCTGTCAAGAAGGATTCTTTGAATAAATAATATCCATTTGATGAGGTAAACAGTCCAGCAGCTCCTCGCAGCTTTGCCCCGGAAACTTTCAAGAAATATAAATCTTATAGCTTGTTTTTAAGTAGCACAATTTGTATTGGGCTTTCAACTGCCGGTACTGTAATATTTAAAAAAAATATGATTTGTGTTTGTTGGGATTTTGGAGGGGACAACTTTATGTGGGGGGGGGGACATGTCCCCCCCATCCTCCCCGGGATTTTTGCCCATGGTCCAGTAGCTCCTGTGTGGCTGGGTCGCTGTATTTATCTTCAATGTAGGCAAGAGCTCTGGACTTTATTTCCTTAGTAAGATCTGTGTCCTCATCTTTTCCAGTTAGGATTGATGTTCTCAGGAGATGGAGGACTGGCTTCAGGTATGACACACTTACATGTACATATGCTTCACCAGACAAAGCAACTGTAAATTCCTGCAGAGGCCCAATGGCACTGTTAATTGATTCAAGGACATCTGTGTCCTGCCAAGTGGGGACCAGGTGACGTGTCTTCTTGTCTTCAGACAGAACCTGAGACAACGTCTTGCTCTACTCAAGCACCCTCCCTATCATTTTTTGCCTTGAACCCCATCTTGTCACACACTGTAATGAGTGAGTGCTCAGGTAAACTGAACTCTTGCTGTGCCTTTTTCAGCGCTTTCTTCTTTTTCCAGCTATGAGAGAAGACACCAGCTTTTTGTTTGCAAAGTCCAGTTGCTCTTGCATCATCTTTAACAGCATTTTTTTGGGCAAAAAGAAAAGAACAACATAAAACATTATAAGAGCATTACAGGCTCAAAACGTCATGACAGACTTTGCATTGCAGATTTTCTAGCATAAGAACAAAGAAAATACATGAAAATAATTTATAGAAAGCAAACCGGTAAGGAAATAAATGATCAAAAGCACACAACACATTGTTCATCATCTAATATTAAGTTAAACATGTTGTAAGAATTTTGTTAAATATTAAGTAGATTTTCTCTTAATTTCTTTGAAGCCTCCAAATTTTTTTATTTATAACATCACATTAATATGTATAAATTTGATTAAAACACACACACACACACACACACACACACACACACACACACACACACACACACACACACACACACACACACACACACACACACACACACACACACACACACCAATTGCAAGATGCAGTCTGTGTCCAAAACACTGAAGTCTGGTCCAGTCATTAAGTTCCACTGCTGTGATGACGTTTGCCTCGTTGTCGGTTGTGATGCAGGTCTGGTCCTCTTCTCTCAGACTCCAACTTGACAGACACTCTCTCAGACCCTGTGCGATATTCTCTCCGGTGTGGTCAGTGGGAAAGTATGCTGTCTGCAGACAGCGACTTTTCATTTAGAAATTCACAAAATGTACAGTCAAACTCATATATGGTTCGGTTGTTCTGCTTGACCACATATCAGTAGTTGCGGCATAATACTGAACATTTTTCAGCTCTGTTATCACTTTTTCTTTATGCTCGGCGTACAGCTGTGGGATGGCAACCTGCTGAAGAAGGTGTGAGAGGGTATCACATATCTTCTGTCCAGTGTGCGGAGGAGGTTTTTAAATCCGTGTTTAGTGACCGTGTTAATAGGCACCATGTCCCTGCCAATGTAGTGCATTATGGCTGTTGTTACAGTATTTCCCGATGTCTTCTGCTGCTGGACTCATACGGTGTCACACTAGCAAAAGACTCTGTAAGTGTTGCCTGTTTACTACTGTGGACCTGAGCGTCACTTTCACTCGACTTTTCACCAGACTTTTTTCTCATGCATTCCTCGTGCAAATGCTTGTGATGGTTTTTCAAGTGCCGGTATAAGTTTGTTATGTTTCCGCTTGAAGTTGCAACTTTAGCGCGACAGGTTCTGCACAGTACCTGTTTCTGTTTGCAGTCTCAAACCTGAAATACTCCCAAATGACCGACGTGCTATTTTTCTTGGAGATTAAATCTCATAACTCCGGTTCTGGTTCTGCTGAAGCCATTTCAAAACAGCGTTTTAAAGCAGGAGAAGCAGGAGCAGCTAATTGGTTAGCATCTCTCGTAGGTGAGCTTGACAAAGGTGGAGAGACTGCGTGATCACCACACAGGACCCCTAACACAACAGATCCTAGGTCAGTTAGGTGAGCATCTAAACAGCAGCTTGCTTCCCCAACAGGATGGTGGAGAGATGGTGTGATTGACGCAAAACAGTAATGCACCACAACAGATCCTGGATCAGTGAGGTGCTCAGCAAAAAACTGCAGCTTTGACGATCACGTGATCGTGTTTTCTGAAATCGCAATTTTGGTCTAAAAATGATAGATTGTTCAGCCCTACTTCTAGGGTTGAATTGTCTTCAAGGTAACTATGGCTCTGTTCAATGCCATTCAAACTTTTTGGTGTGCTCTTCACATTTTAGTTTAATTTCGGCTGCTATCAGATTCCAGTGAAAACTGGTTCTGGTGCAACCTGCACAGAAGGCATGACGTCAGTCACACACAGTGATGTGCTGAATTCATGGAAGTAAGCTTAGTATGTGTGTATCAATTCTAAAATTGTTGTTCAATTTGAACTGAAACAAAATAGTGACCAAGCAAAGCCTATACCATCCATTGATTGCTGCTTAGTGCCTTCACTGATGCAGATTTGTTCCATCTGTCATGTTTTTGCTGTAAAGGTCGGATGGAATTTTTATTCATTTATTAGATGTGTTTACCCAAAACAACTTAAACAATTTACCATCACCCTTTCAGGCATGTTGTGATCTGTGGGGGTAATTGGAGGAAACCCACACATGCATGGGAAGAACATGCAGCTCCACTCAGAAAGGCCGCAGCCAGGATTGGAACTTTGACCTTCTTGCTATGAGGCAACAGTGCTAACGACTGCACCTCCATTCAGCCCAAAATGAGACTCAATCATTCAGATTCAGGTTGCTTTGAAAAATATTTGATACAGTATGTATTTAATTTAAAACATATGACGGTGACCTGTGCCAAATTTGTGAAATTGGATTTGTATAAAAAATCCCTCCATATATAGGTTCCAAAAATCTGGTTTGAGTCACTTCAATCAGCAGTGTCAATATGTGAATCTATTTGAGGGTCTAAAACACACTAAACCCAGTGCTTTAAGTGGGGCGGTACGGAACGGTACGCCATACCGGGACTTCTAAATTTGACCCCTCAGCGTACCGGGACTTATTTCCAGCGTTCCGTCCGTACCGGGAGTTTTTCTGGTATTACATCAGTATAATTTTGAGCTTTTCCGGTGGCCGTAGTTGCCTCATATTATGAGCAGCGCATGGCGGGAGGTGTGGAGGGCGAGCGCGGTGCAGGAGAAACGCAGGTGGATGAGAGAACTCATCTGTCACCCGTATTTAGTGACTCCAGGAGGGTGAAACAGAATTTGGTGAAACACCGGATGAGAGAGGAAAAGCGGGGACTCGCGTCCCCTGAACGGACCGTTCCATAGTTGGCTCAGAACTCGGTCCTGGAGGCGAGTCCCGCTGACTCGCAAAACTGCGTTCCCTCCTACAGCTCCAGATCTGTTGCTGCTGCAGCAGGTTGCGAGACACCCCACGTCAGGAAGCTGAGATAAGTCTTCAAATTGGTATTAACCCTTTGATGCGCAACATATCCACACCCCTTCTAATGCACAACATGGGTCAAAAATGACCCGCATTCATTTTCCATGTTTTTTCATGCTGGCTGAGTTTTTCTTTGTTCTATCTTTTGAAATCATTTTATTTTTTGATTGAATATTCCATGTACTCTTTAAATGTCTTGTTTTAGATTATCACAGATCATTATTTCCATTTTTCCTTTCATAATTTATGAACAAAAATAGTTTTTATTTTGCTACATCAAATTTACACGCATTCACACAGTCATCCAAGTGTGGTTTAAAATTAAATTACTTTATACTAAACAATAATTTGTTTTAAGTAATTGTTTTAGCAGTGAGTGGGGCCAAATATTTATGTATTTAATACTTGCAACATGTTTATTTTCATTTTGTCACAACGCTATAAGAGCATTGCTATTGAGCTGAGCTGTATCAGTATTTTAACAACTGTAAACTGGTGGAATGTGACTCAAGAATATAAATTGCCACCACAATTTTTACATGTCTCACAAATTATAAATGCTTCCATGTGGTCTGTTAGTCACAGAGCCCTGGTTCTCTTGTCGTCAAACCGTATGACAGCGAATATCTTAAAATCTCTTCAGCCCCATGGTGGCCTTGTAAATTTGGTTTTGCAGAGGATTCACAAAAAGCTCTCGCAAAGCCACATCCCAGCTCTCCTCCCCCTGCAATCAGGGTCCAACCAATAAAGGCCATCAATTCTTTTTTTTTAAATCAATGTTTCTCCACTCTTTCCCTTTTGTTGTGGCTGTTCTTTACCCTTCTAAGTTGGTGCATTTTAGAACCTCCTCATTGATGTTGTTGCTTTTGAACATATCCCAGGCATCTTTTGGTAAAACAGCTGTTGATCCAGGGGTATAGGGCCTGGGCAGCTTCTGAGAATGTTGTGGCTGCGTGTTCTGCCATGAAGGGGGGACTCTCATCCCAGTACAGTCCTTTTTTACTCATACTGGACTGTTTCCTCTTCAGAAGATTCATCAAATGAGTCTTCTGAATCTTGAGAGGACTTTCCTTCATGCAGGTAAGCTGGATTTCCAGACAGCCCCCAACTCCAGCTTGATCCTGTGTCAATTATTCTGGGTCATCATCATCAGAAATGTCAGACTGAATCTGTAAAAATGGCCTCCTCGTCTTCATCTGGCTCTGGCTGCAGCAGTTCTGCAACCTCATCTGCAGTAAATCTGTCAACAGCCGTACGCTGGATAAAGAAGATCCAAAGCACAATATTTTCAGATGCACATCAATAGCTAACTAGCTAATACACATTTTTTTCATTATTCTAACAAATAAGGTACTCACTCTCAAAGTAAGCTAAACCTAATCAAATACTATGTACCGTTCACAATTTTCATCAAATATGTTTTGGGGTAATGTTAGAACGATTGAAAAACAATACATACATTGAGAAAGAGAGGGATGAGATCTGTGCTGAGCTGTGAACAGTCTTTTCTTTTACCTCCAAATGCTAAAACTAGGAAATGCATGTGGGTCGTGTGTAAAGTAGGGGAAGAAATACAAAAGCTGTGCTTATTCAGATCATAAGCAAGGAAAAATGAAAATGATTATTTGTTCCAAACAAAAGCAAGATTTTTGTCACATAGTTGGAAAAGTAACTGATAAAATTAATTAATTTCAAAGATATATCATAGAAACATGGAGCTATATAAGAAATAACATAGAAAATGGATATGGGTCATTTTGGACCCATGTTGTGCATTAGAGGGGTACTGATACAAAAACATGTTTTGTTCAAAAAAGAAAGAAAGGAAAAATAAAATAATCATGTATTATAGTAAAAAACAAGTTAATTGAGGAATACCTTGACTACTAAATAATGAGAATGATTTATTGCAAAGATATCAACAATAAAAACTCAGCCGGGTCACTTTTGACCCATGTTATGCATCAAAGGGTTAAAAGACAATAATTTAAATATTAATGACGGAGTTGGAAAGAGCTCGTGCGCTTATGGAGAAAAAAGCTGCGCGTCATGACTCAGCTGGAGAGGAGCAGCGTGTCAGGGCGCAGTGGATCAGACAGGTGGAGGGAGGAGGAGCTGAGAGAGCAGCAGGTAGACTCTGTAGTAATGATCAGATCATTGTCAGTAATCAGTTCATTCTTTTGGGGCACAAAATGGACCAGAGTGTCAAAACAATGCTGACTTTTCTGTGTCTGAAAACCAGTAGAAAAACACACTATTTTTCTCAAAATGTTATTTCAACCACAAACTAATTAATGGGGATCTTGTGCACAAGAATATATGTTTAATTATTTAAATATATATAAAAATAATAGATTTATATTGGTATTGTAAATATATATCTATAACTAATATATTTCTATATGGATGGATGGATGTCTACATGGTGCCTTCAAGTTTTTGTATTTTTTCATCCTAGAAAAAGTCAGTAAAACCTGTTTTTATCCAAATGAAGGAGATTTATGGTTCATTTTCTACAGATCAAGTAGCCTTTAGCCCTCATCATCACTACAATGGGAAAGTTACAGTCAATCAATGTGATCGGTATCAGTGATCGGCAGCAAAAAAGGTGATCGGAGCGTCCCTAATTATTATAAATAATATCCTGATGAAGTTTAGATTTAAAGGTTGTAATAGATGTCAGAGTATAAATCTCAGGGTGTTTAGTAAATGTTCCAGTCTCATGCTGCTGCAGAGCTGAAGACAGTAGAGGTGTTGGAGATGATGAGCTGAAGATCTTCACTAGACCTCCTGTGACATTTATTATGAACCAGGTGTAGAAGAGAGGACAGATAGAGAGGTGTCCTGTCCTGAATTTTCTTTTAGACAAATAGAATCCAGTGATGGAGTCTACAGGTCTGAGGGGAGGACGCATTGGGAACCATTAGTGACTAAACTGATGACTGAGTGAATCTGAATTTCTTTCATGAGGATTTAGAACTGGCTTTGTTCTTTTGTCATTTCTGAACAATAAAACTATAGATATCTCGCTCTCTCTGTAATATACAGTATATATATATATATATATATATATATATATATATATATATATATATAGAGAGAGCTCTGTATATATATATATATATATATATATATATATATATATATATATATATATATATATATATATATATATATGTATATATATATATCTCGAACTAATAAGGAGAGTACCGACACTTATTTTTTTCCACTTAAAGCACTGACTAAACCTATGCTATGTCCTATAAAAGTAGCAAAAGGTACATTTTAGATTTTTTGTTAAATTATTGTTACTTTCCCTGCATGCATGTGCATTTCCTCCTCACTCATTGGATGCTCTCTGCACAGGTGGACTGACTGGAGCAGCTGCTCTGTGCCGTTTGGTCGTTTCCCTGCTGGACTTCACACTGTGGAGGCCTCAGTTTGTCAGTCTGTGTAAAAACTTCAGTTAAACTTTTGTTAATACTATTTTCCAGATTGGCTTTGTAGGGGAGAGCTGCCATTTTTGTTGTCCTTATTTCTCCAGTTTATGTTGATTGTTAAGGATACAGAAGCAGGTTTTTATGTTTCAGGTTGGGTGGTTGGATCAGTCAAAGGCTTTTAGTTCTTTTAGTTAGAGATGCTTTTTGTTGTTTTTCCTTCATCTATCCCTAAAGGTAATGCCAATCTATGTTTTAACAAGACAGAAAACCTGTAAAAAACTGAAGAAAAAGCAGAAAATAAACTAGTAAAATGCCAACCACCCTCCTCCTTCTAGGTCCAGATCTATGTTGGTCCCTGTAATACCCTAGACAGAAAACATAACAGATATTTATAACTTTTACAAAGAAACACACTTCAAAATGTCCAAAACAACACTTTAGCAAGTTTGATCAAAAACTTGAAGTAAACACACCTTAGGTCTTGCAGTAACATAAAAAAATGGTTTTACTGCTACAACCTGATGAGAGCAAATTGCTTTCTGTTAAAAATCTATATTTTTCTAGTTGTTGGTCAGTTTTTTGTCTGTCAGGTACCATAATCTTTGTAATAGTGTCAGTTAAGAGTTAAAAAGAAGATTGTGTGGATTTTTAAAAACATAATTGCTTTGAAACATCAGGAAACAATCTATTGCTTTTATTGACTTTGTCCAATAAGACCTGAGTTGTGCTCACTTAGTGAGAGGATGAGTTTCAGCGATCTGTTTACTAACAGTCACATTTTAGACAGTTTTGGGTCAGAGGAAAGAGTCAAAGTATAAATCTAACAACATATGCTTGTTTTTTGTCAAAAAAATTTGACTGACAAAAAAATACTAGAGCAGGGATTGAGCCCAGCAGGGATCCGGGCCTGGTTAACCCCTGTTAAAAGTCCCTGCCAAGTTTCCCAAGTCCTTGCAGTATACGTTATGCTCTGAGGACCCTTTGATTGAGAGGCCGGCAAATAAGGGGCAGTATCCCGGAGCCTCAGAAGCCAGGGATTGGATATTAGCTCTCTGTGTGCATTCTAATAAGAAACTGCCTTCCATGGGAATTGGGCCCCAGCAATCCAAGGTTAATCTAGATGTCAACACCTGCTGAGTGTGCAGCAGATTGCTCTGGGGTGACATCCCCTATCTTCCTCTTTGCTGTGGAAACCTAATGTGGCATCCAAGACCTCCCTCCCTCCAGGAGGAAGTGTACAAACAGGTATTTCAGTGCTCAGAGTTCTTTGGCTGCTGGACTGCTTACTTGCAACCTTGATTGCCTTCGATCTCCTCTGACCACTCGTCAAAATTTCTCCACGCAATCCTTCTTTAAGGAACCCTCCGAGGTGTTTGAAGAGTTTAACTTTAAATGGAACTCAAACTATAGAGGTCATGAAAAGACTCAAGATGTTTGTTTTGCTATTATTAGACAGAAATTGATTTCACTTGTAGTCCACCGTTGTTTGTGTCACAATGCATCATGGGAAGTAGTAGCATGACCTGTTCTGGCTTCTGGACCACACAGAGATAAAGATCACTTCATAGTGAACCTCGGTTTGAGTGTTTAAACCTGTTTTGGTAACAGGGAGGGAGGCAGGTCTTTTCACCACAGACAGTTGGCTGGTCTCTGCACTCCTGGAAATGTTCAAATCAATCCTAAATTCTCTAAAGCCTGAAATATAAAGAACAAAATGTCAAACCAAACAACTGATTAGCTAATGTTACATATAGTATAACAACTATATAATATTATTTAGTTTGATTTATGGCAAATTTCTGATGAAAAAATCTGCATCTGTTTAGCACTTTTCTAAGTCATGGACTACAAAGCTCTTCACATTCCAGCTATTCACACGCTGATGGCAGTGAGCTACATTGTAGCTACAGAAGAGAAGCAACTAACACAGGCATCACTGGACCCTCTGACCACCACCAACATGCAAGGCGGGACAAATGTCTTGCCCAAGGACACGACAACCAGGTGACCCAGCTGCAGTGGGGATTGAACTGACAACCCTCCAGCTGCAAGAAGAACACTATCTGCTTAGTTCTGATCCTAAAACTCAGAAGTGGTTTGATGAAAAAATAAATTTAAAAAAATCTACTGTGAAGGTGAGGTTTGTGTATGAGTTTAAATTTCAAGATTCAATGATGAGAACAACACATTCATGCTGCAGGTTTCACCCAGTCATCCATCTTAATATGTTCAAACGAGCCCAACTGAACTTCTGACTCTTTTTTAAAGACAATTTACTTCTCATTCAGGGAGCTTTTCCAATTCCTAACTCAAAGAATTCAACACGTTATTGTTTTGACTGGAGGTTGATTAAATGAAAAGTGAAATGTATTTTTTAAAATAACAGTTCAGTTGCCTTCATTCAAACCCACCAAGGTTTCCATGCCCTTGATGACTGAAACACTTCAACAGCATGAAGTAAATAAACAAGAACACACTAACAAAATGTTTAGTGATGTTCAGCTATTTCACATGAAAACCCTCTAATTTTCTTTGAGCAGGTCACTTGTTAAACCTCTGTGTTCATTGTCTATTAGAAGACTCTCAATTACTACCAACATGCTTCAAAACACTTACAGGAATTAATTTTGTACATTTAGCCATGTGAAGCTGTGCAAACCTTGCAGGTGTTGTGTAATTATTCACACATTAAAAATGAACACACTCGGAGTAGTAGGCAGTCACAGATACAGCTTAGAGAGCACACAGGGACATGATGCCTTGCTCAAGGGCACTTCATCTGTGATAAATATTGAAGCAGCACACCTCATCATTACCTATCCTTGACATGATTTTCCTAAGAGGTTAAAGAAGCAAACCAGCAACCTTCAGGTTCTGAGCTCTCTCTCTAATCAGGCTGAGTCACGACACCATATAAGTGGGATACTAAACCCTTTATCTGTCCTGCACATGAAATCCAGCCCAGTTATTATTTTACATAAAAAAGAAAGTTGTTTATTCAAAATATAAAAATAATTTAAAAACAGGCTGAAATATTTCTGTTGTTTGTTGTTATTCTGTTTTAGTTTGTGATAATGAAAACAAAAGTAAACCTTAGGATACAAGAAATGTATAAAACAACAAACAGAAGTCATATTTTTGCTATTTTAGTGTTTGTAAATGTTGATTAGCTGTGGAAGCCATCTTGAATGGGGTCAATTCCAAAAATGAGTCAGTTACAGCTGTAGCTCCAATGATAATTTCATAAAAAACATTCAGTGGTTCATCAGATACTTTACTATCAGACAGACAAGCAACCAGTGATTAAAAAAAAAATCACTGATTTTTGGAGACAAGCAATAACAAACCTTTGGTTTGACTTTTGCAGAAGCCGCCGCCTCTCAGTGTGGGTTAGTTACACCACTAACAGCTCGGGGTGGTGAAATTAGGCTTGAAATAATAAAGATCCTAATGATTAATTAAAATAACGATGTCAGATACAGTGGTACTGATGCCAGTGGGCTCATAATTAAACCCAACAGAAGCTGTATGTAAAAACAACCAAACTGATTCTAGATGCTCACCTTCTGTCAGGAAAATACAGAGTAGAGCAAAAGGCTTTGCGTTTTTTTCCTTATGTCAATTAATAACATGTTACACTATGAGTTTAACCTCACATAGGTGTCCAAAGCTGGTATAACAGAACAAGATGACTTTGCCAGTCAATCCTGTTTTTCTGAACTGTTCTTTACAAACACAGAGAGGTTCATAAAGCATCCAGAGCCTCACTAATTGTCACCTTCTTGACCCTGAACAGTAACTGTGACCAAACACCATTTTTTCCAGAGACACCTGCAGCCATGAAATCTCATTTCAGTGTTAATAGTCACCCATCGCCAAACAGTGGAGTCACTTAACCCCCAGAACCCAACTGAATCTCACCGCCACGTCTCTCCGCCATGCTCGCTTGTCTAATCCTCCCAACACACCACCTCGTTTTCATTTTGTCAAAATTCATTTATTTTCTCCACAGATCAACCTAATTAGAAGGAAGGCTTGTGGTGAAAATACGTCTTTATTGCTGTCATCATCAATATCACACTCCTTATCTGGGTCACCGAGCACTGATTGGCTGCATGGCAAATGGAGTGGAAATTTTCCATTTTGTTCTGAGCCTTTCATGTTTCAAACGCACGCCCACTGAGAAAAGGATGTGCATATTGGTGGGGGGTAAACAGTTAACAGGTCTCCTTCTCCCACAAACACCTTGTTGTGAGGAGAAAAGAAAGACCCAGAAATAGAAAATAAAGAGATAAAGACTTGCCTGTCTTCTGGGGACTGAGGGCAGTATTCAATCACACTTGATAAGAACGCCTGAGGGATTAGTCAAAGGCATTCTGCCTGGGTGGTGAGAACACAACCCTGAGTTCAGGAACTCAACAGAAATGCTGTATACAGTGAGATAGAGCAGGAAACTGCTCTGAGGCAGAAGAGAAGATTAAGATTTCTAGACTTATCATACAGAGCCGTTTTGGTGAAACAGCAGGAGAAATTCAAGGTCAGTACTTTTGTTTGAGTGTCTGCAGGTAATAAAACAACAAGGTATTGGACTGTATTATGAGCATCAGTGTAGCTTCTCCTCCCCCTCATGAAGGAGCCAATCCAGAGAACCTTTATTTCCTGTGCCCGTGTTCCTGTAGAGCTGCAGCATGGATATCAATGGAGTCCAATAGCTGTTTATCTGAGACGAGCTGACACAGCTGAATCCTCCTCAGGATCATTTTAACTAAACAAGACAGACCTGCCCTGCTATGGAGAGGAAATCATTTCCTTGTAGTCATTTTGTGTTTTTAAAAAACACAGGTGAGGCCAAGGCTCTGATTGTTGCTCAAATTGCTCGGCTCTGTCGGAGCGCTTGATCCTGACAAGCAATACCGACTCAGCAAAAAGCAATCTGCATCCAACACACAACCATACACTCACTAAAATACACTCTCAGCTGGAGGATGCATGTCATATGCAGTGTGAGGTAGTCAGCTGGTGTGTAAGGTCCAACTAATAACAAGAACCTTACGTTGATTTTCATCCCACTGCTGGCCTTATTCTGCCACGTGTCACAGTGGGACACACACAAGGGGCTGCAGCTTCAGCTTCAAGTCAGGAGTTCAAAGTCTGAATACTGTAACTTTAGCCTTCATCTAAATATTTTGAGTTTGTTTCTTGGGTTTTTAGAACCATCCTCTGAAAATCTGAATCACAATGAACTATTACATGTCATACTTTGGTTCTTAGATTTAAAAATGTTGCCTCAGGCACACAAGTTTGTCAGTGCAAGAAAATAAAAGATATTTTTAAATGTGGCCCCATTTTTACCATCTTTTTTTAGTCACAGTGATTAATGGGGACAAAACACTTTGGAATCAGTACAATACTGAGTGAAAGCTCTTAAACTGGCAGCCATAAAAAGGCCTCAGAGGAATCTATGGGCAATTTTCCACATCAAAGAACGACTGTTTGTTTTTACCATTGACGGGCAGCAGAGTTGCTGACAGCATTTTTTCTAACCAGGTCAACTTCCAGACTCACTTAATAACTGACATGTTTGGTTGTGTCTGCTGGCTCAGTCTCCAAATACAAGTATTTATCTTTAATTTATCCAAACTGTGAACTCATCAGAGCTGAGCAATACAAACTGTGATAAACGTTGTCAGAAAGGTTTTAGAGTGGGTTTAGGCAACTGATCAAATCAAAATGTATTATTTCAGCTCCCAACAACCACAGAAACAATGTAATAAATATATAGGCTATATGTATAGCTATTAGTCATTCACCCATACATACAGTCACACACTGATGGCAGTGAGCTACATTGTAGCCACACAAGCTAACACTACTAGCCACTACCACCACCAGCAGGCAGGTTGGATGAAGTGTCTTTCCTAAGGACAAAACATCACAGCAAATAAAACAGTCTCATACTGACTGACAGTATTCTGGTGAAGGTTCTCAGTCATCCAGGTCATGATAATCCAAAAAAGGGTTTTAACTCAAGGCAACTGGCTCATCCCAGTAGCTTTGTCAATTCTGTCTGTAGTCAAGGAGAGAGAAACTTATAAACTGTGCTTATCTTCCTCTGTCTGTGACACACCTCCTTCTACCCCCTTGAGGAGGTGTTTGCTCCACTGTATTCAACTGGAGTCCTGGTGAGGTGTTTTGATTAGAGGCGAGAATTGTCTGGGAATTAAGTTCAGAGCAGACTGGTAGGTGCTGGAAAGATGAAATCTGAGTCCTCCTCCTCTGTTTAAAGTTGGTTTTTCACATTTGACATAGATGGCTTCTTTAACTCCTCTCTCAAACCATCGGTCTTCTCTGTCCAAAATGTGGACGTCGTCGTTTTTAAAGGTGTGTCCCTTGTCTTTGAGGTGGAGGTGGACTGCTGAGTTCTGGCCTGATGATGTGGCTCTCCTGTGTTGAGACATGCGCTTGTGTAGTTGTTGTTTTGTTTCTCCAATGTAAAGGTCTGAACAGTCCTCACTGCACTGGACTGCATAAACAACGCCACAGATCTTCTGTTTGGGAGTCTTGTCCTTAGGATGAACCAGTTTCTGTCTGAGAGTGTTGTTGGGTTTGATATGCCTTTAATATTGTGATAAAAAACATTGAATCTTAATTCTGAGGCTGCTCTGTAAATAGTTTTCAGATAAACAATACAAATAGCAACTTCTGATCAATCCATATTAATTTCAGACTTAAAATAATGTACAGATTTAAGCTACACCCACTTCAGGGCAAACCACGTCACTCCCTGTTCACGTCCCGCTCACTTCCGGTTTAGGCCCCGCCCACTCCGAGTACTGATATGGATACAGATAATTTAGGTGGTTGAACAGATACAGATAATGTGGTATTCGCTCATCCCTAGTAGTTTGAATGTTTTCGTTCTTTTAGCCTCTGATTCTCTTTCACTCTCTCAGGTTCATTGCCGTCTACTCCCTGTTTTGCCGGGATGCTGTATAGTTTTCTGGCAATCACACTGATTGGTGCCAGGGCCAGAAGTTTCTCCTTGGTAAAGAATAGTTTTTCCTCACATCCTGCTGCTTCTCCTTTTTTCCTTCAGCACACCTTTCATTTCCTTTGTTGTCTGTCCTTTTTCTCTTCTTTTCTGTCCTATTCACTCTCTCCTCTGCCAACCTGAGTGGCACGTAAATAAGTTCCCTCCTGGACACGCCCACTTACAACAGGTGATAGTGATTATCAGTCATGTTAAAATCAGTCCACAGTGATCCAAAAAGTTAAAAACGAACAATATTAAAACTGTATAAAATATGCAATAATAATGTATAAATACAAGGGAAAAAACATGCAAATAAATAAAACTTAAAATCAAAACCACATTTTCACTGTGTGACAACAAGAACACCAAAGAGCACCGATCTGAGTGTTAGTTCAGTGTTTAGGATTGTATTTCCATTGTTAATCAGTAGATTGAGTTGATGTTCAGTTAATAATTGTACAGTTAATGTTTTGTACATTTAATTAATGTACAGTATAATGTAAATATTTTCTTTCTTTATATTATAAAGAATTTTATGTTAAAATATTGTTGGTCAATTTGATTGGCTCGGCCTGTTGCCTTAAGAAATAAAAAGTCATGGGATCATAAAAAAAAATTCTGTGTTTTTAGGTTTTAAAAGTACCGATTTAAATACCGTTTAGGAACCGGTACCGTTTTAAAAGTATCGAAATGGCACTGGTACCGAATGAAACCCTTTCAATACCCAACCCTAGAAATAAGTACTAATAGAGAACAAAATCAGTAAAATCAGATTTAAAAAGATCTACTGAGCTGCTTGTAACATAGGGGTGGGAATCTTCAGGGTCTTCACGATTCTATTCGATTACGATTCAGAGAGCTGCGATGCGATTATAAAATGATTATTGATGAAAGATGTATTGTTCTTCCCCCTCACCTTCCTGCCATGTGACTATGAGGTACTATTGAAGCATTTGTAATAACCTGACATGATTTTACTTCCATTATCTTTAATTATTTAATAATAATTTAATTATTAAAACATAGCAGTGTTTAAATGTGTAAATATAAGTTTAAATACAGTCCCTCCAGGAAGGTGTGTGGTTTTTGTGATGGTTTCATCCTAAAATGACTGATTTGCAAAACTTTTTTCAAAAGTTGTGGTCAAAGTTGCAGTTTTTTTCAAGCATTTTTTGTTTAAGATTTTATTTTGTTTATATGCACACACTGTATGCGCCGTTTCATCATAATACAAAGACTACAAGATGCTGTAATCACCATGACAACAGAGCTGACTGTCTCAGCATCACTCAGGTGTTACAGCGTGAGCGACTCGTTTTACTTTTAGACGTTCACCTCAAAGGTTCACTGGTTCATCAGGAAGAGGTTCCTTGTGATCACTCACTGGATACACACATCATGTGGTTGTTCGCATGTTAAAAAAAACGACGTTCAAAGGATTTCACGTTAGTTCACGCTGACGCCCCGGTCCTATTTTCTCACGTAATAGCAAAACCGCCGACTCAGCACAGTTTAGGACACAGATCAGTTATTTTTAAACATAGTTTTTCACATTGACCGAATACGGACTTTAAACAGAACTCACCTTGTCTCTTTCAGCACTCGTATCAGACCCCCCAGCCGCGGACCCTCTGCTCCTCTCTGTTCAGCCAAGCGAATATTTTCGTGTATAATCCATCACATGATGTTTGGTTCAGAACAGCTTCTACCACTCTTGTGTAATCGCTACTTTGGGAAATTGACTCGCTCGTATTTTAGCCGTAATATATTATAGAATCTGGCCGGTGCGTTTAGCGGCTCGACTCAAAAGCAGAAAGTAAACACAGCTCGAGGCAACGGGGATTGGTCAAAACTTTTTCAAATGGCGGTGATTGGTCAAAAAAGAAGGTGACGCACGACAAACGCCAAGATGATTGGTCAGATTTGGGAGAAAGTTGGTGAAATTCCAAGGCCGCAAACATTAATAATAGAATCGAATTTTTATATTTTTCAATCGATTGATAATCGTTCCTGTCTGCATCTTGATGCATCGGAAAAACGAGTTTATCTCCCACCCCTAATGTAACAACACCTAGCAAAAACTAAACCATCATTTTTTATTTTTTAAACATCAACACTCCTAATACAACAAATTGATGTTCACACACTCACTTCTTGGTCATCTGGGCTTCTGTAGCAGCTTTTCTTTGTTTTATTAAGTTCTCTGTAGCACTGTCTGCCAGTGTTTGGTTCACTTCTAAACATCTCAACTCTGCCCCCTGCTGACATTAATTGGAAACTGCAGTCTCCTAAAAATGTGATCTCTGGATATTTAGGCTTTATATGAGATGGCCTCTGATATAAAATCCCATAGATTTTACAACAAATCACATTGTGTCACACCCTGTGCCCCCTGCCGCCATCTAGTGTCCTTCTAG
Source organism: Callopanchax toddi (assembly GCA_006937965.1). NCBI lineage: Eukaryota > Metazoa > Chordata > Actinopteri > Cyprinodontiformes > Nothobranchiidae > Callopanchax > Callopanchax toddi. Next base: position 1,004,669 of record SSNR01000062.1, on the reverse strand, counting down.
TGTCTTGTCTTGTGCTTTGTCTAACCCTCTGCCTTCTTTGTCTCCCACAGGTGAATCCTATTGTAATCCTGCCACCTGTGTCTCGTCTTGTGATCACCTCCCTCTGTGTATAGAAGCGTGCCTGTCTCGTTTGTGTTTGTCGGTTCCTAGTTGTGGTCATAGTCAGTCATAGGCTGTGTTCGAATCCAGGGGTGGGATGCTTCTGAGGACGTGGACTTGCTGGTCTACCTAGGTTGGGTCCTTGCTCGACCGCTAAGACCGGAAATAAACGGTTCTGAATTCAGACAGTCTAGCCTCATACTTATCCCCGCCCCTCAGTCCAGTCGCTTAGCAACCATGACAGCGCTGACAGACAGGCTAAAGCTAATAAAATGGATCTAAAGAAACACTTTAAGCTCTTTTATGATGACTTCTTTTCTAAACTTTCATTTAAAACATTCAAGCTAGCTTACATTGATTTCTTGTCTTTAATAACGTGAAAAATAAAACATTCAACCTCTTTTGTGGAGATTTTTATTATTAAACTTCATATAAAGATAAGCAAAAAATTCCTAAACACAAGTTTTGTATAATCTTTTGAAAAACTGACATTTAAAACTGAACTGCTCTCTGGTTTTTTTTCTGCTGCTGCTGCAAAATTGAACAAGTAGAATCCAACTGTGTCCTGTGTTGTAAATTCAATAAAGTTGAGAAGAGAAAAAAAAGTAGAATCCCACGGCCGGCACGCAAAGCATCCTGGGATAGCCTTGGCCAGCGAGGATACACCAGACCCATCCTCGAAATTGGGGTGGAGCGAGGACGCATTTGAGGACGCATGGATTAGTATCCTTCGAATTCGGACAGCACTCGTCGCTGCGCTGTGACGTCATCAGCCTCAAAATGCGTCCTCATAAGCATCCTACCCCTGAATTCGAACACAGCCATAGTCTTTGTCAGTCTTAGTTCCTGCGTCTTGTCTGGAAATAAATACTTGAACGTGGATTTCATCTGCGCCTGGGTCCTCTCTACACACACCAATTCATGACACATTGGTGATCAAAGACTTTATTTTTGAAGGTATTTATTGAAAACACCACAAACAGATGGAAAACAGCTAAAGAGAAGACAGATCATAACAACCAACCTCGTGCTCTGAGCATCCATTGATGTTCTTATTTTGATGAGCTCATACCCAGTGAATGTTTCTGTTAATTACCTGTATTTATGATCTATCCCAGTGTTTTTCAACCACTGTTCCGTGGCACACTAGTGTGCCGTGGGAGATCTTCAGGTGTGCCGCGGGAAATTATTCAATTTCACCTATTGGTCTAAAAACATTTTTTTTAAAACTAAATTATTATCTGCAAATAATATTTCATTTTCGCGCGTCTGTGCCAGTCATCACCAAATGGCAGACTCAGGTTCTGTTCGGAGTCAGACGCGCAGCAGATCCAGGACCTGGACCGGGTCCAGCGACAGCACCCGGCAGCGAGCCGGTGCCAGGGGGAGACGCGCGTCTGGGGAGACATGTGTCTGCCCCTGAGAAGCTCCCGCGGCCCGCAACACGCTCGGCATCTGGAACCCCGCCTCCTCTGAACTGGACCGCATCTAGTCTGTGGTTCGGACGGCTGGGAGGGGCCGCCGCCAAGCGAGTCATGGACCCACGGCAAAAACTTGGCAGAGTTTGGGCAGAACACCGGTAACGCAACATGTCAGCAGACTGAACTGGGTCTCTGGTGAACCGACGGTCCAGACGTTTTTAAATTCATACTTTGATCTGATTGTTCCATTAAACCAGGAGATCAGCAGGTCCACTGACACTGGGCTGGGCCAACATCTTTTTACTTTTTGTCCTCCGTGATTTATTCAGCAAAATAAATAAATAAGTCAACGTAAAAAAAAAAAACTCTTAGAAGTTAGCATAACAGTTTGTTTTTGATGGTCTGAGCAGCCCGTTGGTTATTTTCTGCCATGTCTCCTCACTTTGGCTGAAGGATGGATGACATTATCTGATCACCTCCAAGAGAGGCACGCGCCTCTCAATAACGTGATTGTGGCAGCACACGCGCTCAAGCTGTTTCTCAGCATAATCACTGACAGCTTAAAATTCAACATATCAAACAATATCAACACTAAAAACACATTGATCTGTCAGTGATTTTATCAGAGGTTTGTCTTTGTTTTCAGAGACTTACATTAACACTAATGTTCAAATCCCCCAAAATAGTTTTATTAAACAAAAACATGAAAGAGTCCTATGATGTGGATATTGAAATAAACAGTAGGGGAATAAAGTCATTTTAAGGCCAATTTAATCCATTACTGATAAACTGGATGCTACAATCACTTTTTGACAGGTGGAAAAAATCAGTTTGAAGTTATTTGATAGTAAAAAAGAGAGTTGATGATTTAATCAGGTCACCTGTAAACTAAACCTATTGTCAGGTGACCAGATGAGAAAGTTTCTACTGTAAAACTATTAAAACAGAGTGAGCCTGAGAAAACAGCTGTAAAGTTAAAGGAGACAGACCTCTGATGACAGATCAGTGTGTTTTAGTGTTAAAAATGTTTAATTGGACAAAAATAATCCGAAAACTTTATCAATCATCAATGAGCTCAGAGCTCATCTCATCTGGTTTGTCTGGGCTTCTGAGGGAAGTTGTGATAGGCTTTACTAATTCTTGTTAGGTTAGTGCCCCCCCCCAGTGTGCCTTGTGATATTTTTCAACGATGTTGTGTACCTTGGCTCAAAAAAGGTTGAAAAACACTGATCTATACTCTATAACCGAGCTGCCCTCTTTTATTTTTAAGTTTTCATCACTAAAACACGTTCCAAACATCATGTAACATGAATCTAAAATTGATTTATCCATTATTTATAAATCAAGATAACCTTATGAATCTAATGCTGAATGGATTAATTAAGCTTTTTGTGGCTGATTAGTTTGCAATAGACTGTGAAATCTTAAAGCTGAAAACAACCCATGATGCAACACTGTGAGAAGCTCAGTTACACGTTTGTCTTGTCCTTGGATAAAAGACAAACCAGCATTTTTCAAACAGTTTTCAGAGAGAAAATTGCCTTATATCCAGGTCAATATGTTACTTTTCCTCATGCTGTGCAGCAGAGACCAGACCTGGATATTTGACACACTCCAGACTGCTGTAGTATCAACACACACATACACACACACTGAAACCTGAGCACACAAAACACTTTGTAATTGTAAATCAATAAACAATTACAGAACCACCATCACATAACACACTGCTTACTGACCTCAAATCCCTCGGTGCCGACTGCATCTCCATTTTCCTGCTTGTTGGGGGCAGCTGAAACAATGTGGGAATATTGTAGCTGCCATCTAATGTGGACATTCTCCAATAAAGGCTTGAGGTGTAACTAGATCCAGATAGAAACAAAGTGTTTCTGTTTATGCGTCGAACATGTTTGTGAAACACTAAGTGTGTGTCTGGCAGACAGAATACTTGTATTTTTCATGAGATAAATGGTACCTTTAAGAGATCCATTACAAGTCTCAGGCATTTTCAAGAAAACAGGATATTTAGAAATGCAGTTGGATTGAATGTAGTGAATCTATTGATATGCTTGGTTTGGGACTGTGATGATCAACTAAAACATTACAATACACACCTATCAATAGTCAGAAATGTTGATGAAAGTATCTGTTATTATTAAGAATATTATATCGAAAGCAGCAGCAAAAAGGTTTCAAGGTGTATACTGCTGCAGTCAACAGTGATGGCCTATAGGACCACACAGCCAAAAACAAACAAAAAAACCAGAAAAGAGCGGGTGAGATCTTTTTTACCATGTTTTGAGATTAAAATTAAAATGGTGGAAATGTTATGTCAATAAAAAACAATTAGATGTTGAAATAAAGAGTCTACTGTAAATAAAATAATAGAAATTCTGAAGACAGAACAAAATATCAAAACTGATCAAAATAAAAAAAAAGATTCTGATACAAAAATATGAAATGTTGGGAAAAATTCAAGACAGGTAGCTATTTTATAAAGAGTCCAAGGGAAAGGGGGAAGTGATTTCTGTCCACATACACAGCATCTGACCTGTCCCGGAGCAGCAGACACTTTCACGGTTCCCTGGAGGCAGTTGGGGGATCAATACAAGGATTCTTTGACACTTAACTTGGACCTGGGATTTAACTCTAACCTCCTGATCAGTGGACACGTCTTTCTCAGAACCATAGTCAATCCAAAGAATTGAAACCCTGTTCTGCTCCTAAACCTGACTGTAATAGTTTAAAACACAAAGGGTGATGGATAAACTCTTCCTGGGTAAAATAATCACATGGCATGCACAGCATTCAGTGAAACTCAGAGAACTTCATTCAGTCATTTACAATAAAGGTCTGAACTTATTCCACAAAAGCACAAAACAATGTTTGTAGGTTGTTTCAACATTTCATGGTGTTTGACTTCCCAGTTCCTCAGTCCCTCAACATGTAACCTTTTATTGTTTTAAATTAAAATCTCAAAACTGGGACAAAAACAACAAAAATCATCGTCATTCTTTCTGATTCTGACTGACTCTAATATGTTGTCATATTTTAAACTATGAAAATTTCAGGTCCAAGTTTGGTCTGGATAATGTGAGAACTGACAGAACTGTGTGTGGAACCACGACTTCTGATTCATGCAATTCAGAATCTTCTGAACCAAATAAAATCTAATGAACTCTGGAGTAAACTGTTGGTGTCAGACTAAACCTTGTATCTCCAACCACTTCCATGTCTGCTGGTCATATTCTCACACCTATCATTGGATTTATAAATGACTTCAAAGAAAAGTGTCAAAAACAGAATTTGTGACACTCCCATGTTTGTTTGTTGTTTAAGAAACACTTTTTTCCATTTCCTGAAAATGAGCTTTTTGGAGGTTTTTGAACAAGAGCAACAACATGTGAAAGGAGTAGGGCTCAGCCAAATTAGAATAATTTATCTGAAGGGAAGTTTGATCAGAAAATATTTTCATTGAAGACATAGAGCTGAACACTGGAACAGTAAAGAACAACCTTTTTATTAACGTCAGAATGAAGGTAGGCTGATGTTGCCTCTGGAGGCCGCTCCAAATAACAACAATACAACCTGCAGTGCAAAACAACAGCCAGCTGATGAAGAAGATCCATCCATCCATCCATTTTCTGTAGCCGCCTATTCCTCCACAGAGGGTCGCGGGGCAGCTGGTGCCTATCTCCAGCGGTCAAGGGGCGAGAGGCGGGGGACACCCTGGACGGGTCGCCAGTCCATCGCAGGGCCACACAGAGACGAACGAGACAAACAACCATGCACCCACTCACACCTAAGGACAATTTCACCAGCCCAATTAGCCTGACAGTCATGTCTTTGGACTGTGGGAGGAAACCGGAGTACCCGGAGGAAACCCACGCATGCACGGGGAGAACATGCAAACTCCACGCAGAGAGGCCGCAGAGCCGGGATGCGAACCCACGACCTCCTTGCTGCGAGGCAACAGTGCTAACCAGCTGCGCCACCATGCAGCCTCGATGAAGAAGATATCTAAACAAAAAATGCAAATCATTAAAATCTAAACCGATTCAAATCAGATAAACATGTCTGTGTTTTGTCACAAGTAGTATAAAAAGATGAAGGTAACTGGAGAAATGTGCAAAAGTTCAGCCTTGGACCTCATTAAGCAGCAGATCAATGATATTTACATTTACAAAGATTCCCTGGATGAGGAGGTGAAGTGTTGTCAGGTGTCTAATCTCACTTTGACAGCGCTGAGAAACCACAAAGCAGGAGCTGGAGTTCTGGAGTGAATGTCATCGGGGTGATGATGTAAGCATCTCCTGATGTCTGGAGGAAATTCACACATCAAAAGCAGCAGATTTAACACTGAGCTCCGAAACCATTCAGTTCTACTGTGTAGGAATGTTTTGTGTTGAAGCTTGTCCTGGATAGAGTTAATCTGGTTTGACCTCGGTTTGCTGTGACATACAGGAGACACATCAAACTTCTCCACTGACTGAACATAGTCGGTCGTTGTGTCACCAGCCTGTGATCTCATTTATACACACATCTTTCACGACTTGTCCCCCTTCTCATGATTATAGTGCACTGATTTATTATTTTTATTTAGATGGTACAGTATTGCAAACCAACAGCACAGGATCCAGTCATTAAGCCACCAGCGTTATTCACCTATAGCATTGAGAATCCCACTGATTTCCAGCTGAACTTCTCCCACACAGTTCACAAGATATCAGGAATCAAGCTGATGTACTACAGCTAATTTAATCTGAATCAAATGTACTGAAACACTTTGATATTAGAGCTGTTATGTATTAAAATATAGAAGATAATAAACTGGGCAAAATTCAAAGAAAAATCTCAGTAATTCCAAGATTAACCAAAATACTTCAAATTCAAAAAATGAATTATTTGAAACGTTGAATTCTCTGATGCTGGAAACTAAGTCTTACATCTACAACAACAACAACAAAATATTACATTTCCCATAAGTAAAAGCAAAGAACTATAAGAATTAAATTACAATATTCTTTGAAATTCTACATTTATGAATTTGAACAAAAATACTACAATGAAAATGATAAATTTACATGAACATCTGGATATTTTTAAAGGTCTAGTGGGGAATTTATGAGGGAAAATAACTGATCACATCATATTAAAACCAAAACAACAAAACTATTTAAAAAAGGGTAAGATTTTTAATGCCATTCAGATAATTTGGAATAAAACTGAGAGTGGATCAGGTGATAGAGAGGGTCGCCTTCTAATCAGAGGGTCGGTGAATTGATTCCAGCTCTGTCTCTTTGACATTGTTTTCTTGAGCAAAACAATTCAACAGCCTGCCTGTGTGTGAATGTTGGTCGTGTTCAGAGGGCAGCGCCAGGCACTACTGATGTAGCTCACCATCACCACCACCAAAATGTGAATCAGTGCACAAATAATTGATCCTCTGTCAAGATTTGTTTGTGTCTTTAAAAGTGTTATTTAAATCCAATCTATGATTATTAAGATTATTATTAAAACTTAGATAAAATATTTAAAATGGTTTAAACATGTTGGATGAGTCGCAAACTATTGCTTCTCATTTAATTCGACTGTAATAATTATCAAGTTAATATTAAAGAGCAAGTTGCAGCTTAAACACTCCCTTAAACAAATGTTTAGAGAAATATAATAGAAACTTGTCCTGAATAAAAATTTACACAAATTCAGCTTATTTAGGCCTTTGGATTCATTTTTGTGAGAATTGTCTATTTTTTCACCAAACCGGAAGTGACGACAGTTCAGGGAGACCGTTCGTTCTCTATATAGAAAACTGATCCACTGATCACTGCTTGTGACGAGCAAAACAAACCCCCAGAGTGCCGTTATTTTATTACTTTATTACTACAGTGAGTAGTTATTTTATTAAGATAAAAACAATCAGTCCAGTAAGGCTGTACCCTGCCGGTCCAGCTGTAGAGCTGTAGAGGGATTCACCGGTCTAGACCACCTCCTCACTCGGGACCGTACACGGATGGGATAAAATGCCAGCGTTGAGCAGCAGGTTTGATCATCAGAGCTCCAAACATTGAGCAACAAGCTGCGTTCAGGACGAGCTAGATGGATTGTTAAGAAATTAAAGAGTTTATAAGAAGTTTCAGGATGCAGCTGAACGGTTCGAGCTGACGCCGGAACAGTGTCGGGTCAGGCTGGAAACCCCGCTGGAGAACAGCGCTGGTATGAGGCAACGGCATGGATTTACGTTTAACCCCGCCAGCCAGGTGAGGGTCCGACAGCTGAAGAAAACGCTCACATGAAATCGCGGACTGGTACCGGACTACGACCCACCATGAACCGTACAGAACCCTGCCATGGAAATGAGACTCAAGTCTCCCGTTAGCTCCTGTTAGCTGCTGCGTGCTAACAGCGGTTCCGGTGTTAATTTGAATGGATCGAAGTAACGGCGCCTGTTTAGAGTCACACTGAATGTTTTTCGTCGGTATGTGGGACTCCATCACATCCAGTCCTGGACTAGATCAAGACCACCGGGGTTTTTTGTCGCCAAACAGAAGTCACCATGCCGGTAAGGAAGCCGTCCTGTTGTTGACTTGCTGTCCTGGCGATTGGCATTCATAAACATAATAATTTAGCATTTTTTATTAAAATGAATACACACCGACTCGATTAAAGAGCGCTCTAACCTAAAACTAACAACTCATCGCCGACAGCGAGCAGGCAGCTGGCAGACAAGAGCGGTGCCAGTCTGAGATGTTAAAGTAGTTTAGCTTTAAAAAATCTACACAATGATTAAAACAAGCATCTGTTACACAAACTCCACACAACAAAGGGCTCAAATGATCATATTTATGGGATTATTGATCGTACAGAGTGTTAAATTATCCTACAATACTTTATTTATCTACATCAGGGCTGTACAGTGCGACATAGATGTCGCACGTGCGATGGAAAAAACAGTCTGTGCAATAAACTATTTTTAGACGTAGCACTTGTGCAATCAGGGTTTGCTCTACATGTAATTGATTGTGGCGCACCCCCACACCTTCAGAATTAACTTAAAAATATCGACTTTAAAACAATGTCAGGTGGCCTCAGCGGGTCTCCAACCTAGAGCTAGAACGCACGCGCCAGCCCAGAGCATCTTGCCCAAAAATCTTGCCCACCTCCTCCGTCTTCATTTTGGTCATCCGACCAGAGCCTTTCTGCATTTTGACCCGAGGGCCGCCGCCTGGAGACGACCACGATGTAAACCCCGCACCCGATGGTTCGATGTTGTTGTGGGCGACCTCCAACAATCCGGAGTTGCCGTGGCGCAGCTGGTACAAGATCGCCAGCACTGGAAGCAACTGGTTCACTTAATAGGTTCAACACCCTGGTGCGGGATGATACCCGACCTACCGCAGCAGCCGTGATGATGATGATGAAACAATGTAAAGCATATTAAATGTATATAGCCTATATTTGCGCACTTGTATGGATTAAAGTTCTGCGTCATGTCGACTGGCGAGTCTAGCGACGGAGTTCCATCAGTTCTAGCTGTTCAGAAAAAAACTCTTTGTGACTCAAAGTCTCCCTGTGCTTCAGACACACATTAAACAAGAGGAACTAATAAATCTGAATGGGTCACACTGATGTCTGTTAACGAGTCCACGGTCCGAGTCAGGGGGAGACGAGGCTTCACACCGGAGTCTGACGCCGCTAAACACAGCTCAGCCCCAGGGGCGTATCTAGAACTTTTTCTTGGGGGGTCCAGGCAGGGGCAAAGACTGAAGAAAGGCGGCTCACTAAAAGGTCATTATATTTAAATTATATTTAAATGCTCTGCAGTCTTGGACTGCAATGGACAGCAGACCTAAGTTTTAATAACTTATTTATTTACTGAAGTAAAACGCATGGATCTGTTTAGTAGAACTATGCAGCAGATTCAGAATCAGTAGGAGACAAATGAACATTTTAAACACCACAGTCTCACTGTACACCATCAAAAACAGTCTGCCTGTTTATGTGCAAAATTACTATAAAGTAAAATTATAACAGTTTCTGCATATTAATAAATCAAAGATTATAACAGCTGAAAACATCTGTTTTTGTGGTTTTTAGCAGTGTTCCACAAAACTATATGAACAAACTGATTGACAGCTCTGGTGGGCGTGGCCAGGCAGGGCCAATCCGATTTCAAGGGTGGCCAGTGACATCCCCCTGTGGCCCCGCCCCTGCTAGAACTGTATTGAAGCACCAAAAATGATCAAATCAGAGAACTCAGCAACCACACATCACTATACCGGTGTATAATATATACAAACTATAATAATGTACATGGCTGTTTCTAAAACTCATACAGTACACACACTACAGTAAACACTATTTGCACACATTTCTCAGCACACTCACACTTTGAACACATCTACACTAATTTGAATGAATAAATGTTTTTTTTAAATTACTCTGACATAAACATGTTTGAAGATGTTTCTTGTTATTGTGTTTTCACTATAAGCACTTTGTCAGTGTGTTAAAAATGATAAGTACTAATTTTGGCTGTTAGCTGAATTTTTATGCTGGTGCTACAACTTTTTGTTCTGTGCTACAAAATCTGCAACCTTTGTAGCACCGGTGCTATGAGCTAAAAAAGTTAACGTACAGCCCCCCCTGTACATCTGACAACACGGTAGCAGCGCCACCTAGCTGGGAGCTCCCTCTGGTGACGTCACAGGTCCAAATTTAAAAAGGGACACTTTTGACTAGAAAAATGGTTAAAAAAAGTATTGTAAAACAAAATACCCTCAATAAACATTTCAAATAGTATTTTTGGACAGAATTTTATCTGAATTAAAAAAAAACAACAACTTTCAATTTGCTCTTTAATAAAGCATCTATGACTGTAGAGGCGGACCCGACTTTCCTTGTTGAAGTGGACACAGACTGTAGTCTGAAGACATCTTTGTCTCAAATACTCATCTTTTTGGCAACTTTCCTAATAAATTGGCTTTTTTTCCCCTATAATTTAAAAATAACACGTTAGTTCCAGATGTCCTGCTTGTAAACATACATTTTTAATTTCAGATAACATTTGCTTTTTATTTAATTTATTGTAAATTTATAGCAACATTGTTAATTTCAGTAAACAAACAGCCATTTTCAGGTAAATTTAATTATTGAATCCTAAAAATTTTCTTTTTTTTTTCTTGCAATTTCATAATTTCACCAAATCAAAAATTACACATTATAATCTCATTAATTTGTCCACCTGATATTTGAATATCCTTGTTAGACAGGCTGGGGTCATTCAGGGTGAGGTCATTCAGGGTGAGGTCATTCAGGGTGGGGTCATTCAGGGTGGGGTCATTCAGGGTGGGGTCATTCAGGGTGGGGTCATTCAGGGTGGGGTCATTCAGGGTGGGGTCAGTCGGGATGGGGTCAGTCACAGCAGCTTGTGTAGTTTGTTTGGAGTCTGGACACAGCCAGAATATCAGTCCTATTAAACCATTTATGTGACTTCTGTTGATTCATCATGTGTTAAGGTCCTACCACTTTGAGATGTACTGTTTAACCGAGAGTCATGTCACTATGTGTAATGTGATGTAATGAGATAATGTGTGCAAAAACATAAGATCATTATGTATGCACAGGAGGGTTATCCTTTTATGCTAAATAAATAATCTAACCTTATAATAAAAGGGTCAAATAATCATACATCATTATCATCATCAAGTTTTTTGGATAATTATTTGTACACAATACAGATGACAAAATTATTACACATAATTATTATCACACACTTGGAGACACTGCTGCTGTGTGAGGGCTGGGCTGCCTGTGAATGCTCTGGGATGGAGGGGTCCACAGCAGCACCTGCTGCTTAGGAAAACTAATGATTTAATATCAAAGTATCCAAGAACTCCAGTCACTAGATTTGTTGCTAGTTACTTTTTTGAAAAAGGGTTGCTTTATATGTTTTTTCATAGCAACACATTTGCTAAGATGGAAAATCATGTCTATGTTTTTCTGCTTTTTCTGAATTTTACACCTTTCTAGCACAGCTTTAAAAAAAAGATCTACGATGTTAAAACGACATCATAAAAGCACAGAAGAGCCTAAAACATGTTGCTGGCTAGACCAATTATGAGGAAACCATTTTTTTACCAGTTCAGGAGTAGCTGGAGGAGAAACACATGCTGTTCATCTCACTCAGAGATATAGAGGAAGACAAGATTCTGTCAAATTCACATATCTTTATAAGACAGGACAAAATGGAAAAGGAGATCGTCTGATTGTTTGAAGACATTTTCTTAAGAGAGTCACATTAATACAAAGATCTATCATGGAATACCAGTATTTTATATACTGCATTGTTATACCACATTTTTATATTTTGTAACATGTGTACATGGTAATATGCCAACTTTGCTTCAAAAAGTGTTCAGTTAGTTCATCCAAGAAAAGAAAGGAAAAGAAAAACTTATTAAACAATAATCAACTCACCATGAAAGGATTACAATACCCTGCAAATGCTCACGGTCTGGTTCATAATGTCTTTAAGCGTTTATCTTTACCACAAGAGAATACACAAAAACTCAATACTTTTGGTAGCTCAATGGATATGATTCTGCCTGTCATATAAAACACATGAAGTAACTCAAAGCTCATTAATGCTTTACATAGTCCCAAGGAGAACAGAGACAACACTGCAATATTGTGATGTTAAGAGAATAAGGTGTGCAGAGATCCACTCTGTAAAATTCTGATACAACATAAAAGAAAACAGTTGCCTGAGGTTTGTCATTTAGTCTAAAATCTTTGAAGTTTAAAATCAACTCATTTGATCAACTAAGCATGTTTTTAGAAGTTGTTCCTTCAAAATGAAAACAAATTCAGTTTTACAGAAGTATTACCGGTTCTTTTAATACTGCAACTACAAAAAAATTATTAAAACAAACAAACAAAAAATAATGCATACTGTAATAACACACAATTAGCTGATTCACATCAGTGATTAATAATTTTGATGTGAGGCCACAAGTTGACACAAGTCACCTGCATGTTTTGGTGACACATCTCTCCAGAAATAGAAGAGAACTTTGAATCCAAGCAGCAACAGCAGGTGTAAAATACTCATCACTTATGAACAGCTGATAGAAAAGCTGGAGAGTAGAGAAGAAACCTTTAGGTTTCAGTTTAGGTTCCCTTTTTCTGACAGTCAGTAAAGCAATGAGAACTTGATTGTATCAAGTAGTTAAAGTGACAAGATTTATGCTAATATGCTATTTTGCTTTCTTGCTGAGTTAAATGAAAAACAAATTGATTCCTGCAGGTCAAAATACTCACTAGCTGTTAGGTTAGCACAAAGGTTAGAAACACTGTTAGCATTGTTGCTTAGTTAGCACTCTTGACAAAATAAACTCTTTATTAGCCCATGATTCAACTGTTTGGAGGGGTGAAGCCAGCAAAACGAACAGTAATGAACAATAAGGCAGTGGAGAAAACATGGCTACTGCCTGACAAACAACTTCTAATCTTATCTGTGCCCTTGAACAACCCCACGCTACAGAATGAATGGAGCGGCTGCTCGGAACCCTCCCTCCTTTCTACGTTCTCTTCCTAATCTCCTCCTTCACCCCTGCTGGAGGGGGCAGGCGTGCAGCTGCGTCAGCACGGAAGTCTGTGCCTGCTGGCAGAGTTCCTGGTCCCGCCCACCTTCCCGGATGTGTTTTTTAACTGTGGACTGTCAGTGTATTGTTTTCTGTATGCAGAGGTTTCTTCCTCATCCCTCCTTGTTGTTAGCCCTTTTCTTACCTGCTCCCATTTTTTCCCTTTTATTGTTTTGGCGAAATATATTATTGAAGTTTTCCCTAAAATTGTTCTGCCCAAGATTTTAGTATTTTCCCAAGTCAATAGCCCACATAATCTCATCATTTACAATGTAGGTCCCTGTATGCCCAAATCTCTGTTTTGTTTTTTATTTTCAATGTTTTCTCAATTTTGTTCTTTTGTTTGTGTTGTAAAGTGCTTTGTGATTTATATCTGTGAAAGGCACTATATAAATAAACTTTAATTACTACTTACTTACTTACAATGAAATCCCAGTGAAAAATTTGAAATGAAAACTTTTCCCAAAGTTAAACTTATACATACAAAATAGCCTAGTGAGATCACAACTAGTGAACACAAGAAAACTATTTTAATTTGTATTCCTTTTGTCCCCTGAGGGGCTCCATACCGGGTTACATTTATGAAAAAACATAGCAAGGCAGCAAAGGTACTTAGCTTAGTTTTGCTGAATCCTAGTTCTCATTTCTGTGAGAAAAACCTAAACATTTAGAACTACTTCCTAATGGTTCCTCACATTTATCGAGAGGCTGCTCGCTGCAGAACTAGAAAGGTGGAGCTGTACCAGATTCAACCCCGCCCATTCGACCAGAGTCAGCCCCGCCCATTCAACCAGAGTCAGCTCCCACACCTTCCCTGTGATTGACCTGGTTATATTGGACTATTACACTGGGCTGTTAGATCCGAGAACAAGGTGTTGCATCTCCGCCGGATCCAGAGCACAAAGTCCGGCGGAGATGAAACACCTCGTTGTTGGGTAATGCTGCGAGCGTGTCCGCGGAGCTTCATACGGTGCTGCGGGTCCGCGAAGCAAAGCTCCGTTTGGGTCCGGCAGAGGTTTGTGCTCTGGTTCTGCTGAGCTATGTGCTGTGGGTCCGCAAAGCGCTCAGGGTTTCCCCCGGTGCTTTGGACCCCCGCCAGGTTAAGCCACAGAGCACAAGGGCAAAGCTAACAGCTGCTATCATCGGCTAATGGCGGCTAACACTACGCTGGGTCTGCAGAGCTACGTGCTGCGGGTCCGCGAAGCGCTCAGGGTTTTCCCCAGTGCTTTGGCCCCCGCCAGGTTAAGCCACAAAGCCCAAGAGCAAAGCTAACAGCTGCTATCAGCGGCTAATGGTGGCTAATGCTACGAAGCAAAGTGGGCTAGTTCGGCTTTCTCTGCTGGGCTCACTGTCCCTCGTTGTAGTCCGTATGACAGAAAACGCTAACGTTTCTCATTCACAAACTAATACTGTTACCAGAACATGAGTGAAACCCTGAGATATTTAATCAATTTTGAGGATATGTTTTATCCTGAAAACAAGGGGAAACAGAAGGAGAAACAGGCAGATATTCTGGTATTTTCTTATAAATTCACTCTTTTGCAATAAAGTTAATAAAAGAAAACTTCAGCGAGGCAGGGCTGACCCTAGTTGCAATAAAGTTAATAAAAAAGACAAGTCAGCGGGGCTGTGTAGCAGGGCAGGGCTGACTCTGGTTGAATGGGTGGGGCTGAACCTGGTGCAGCTCCGCCTTCTGGTTCTGCAGTGAGCACTACTTGAATTTATCCAGGCCTGTAACCAGTAAAAGTGTGAATAGACACCCTGGCTCTGTTACTTTGTTTTTATTTAAAGCCAAGATTGAATCGTTCAGCGGTGACTTCACACATGAACAATGGATTCATGGAGTCTGGATGCAGCAGGATGAACTTCTCCTGCTTTGACTTCAGCTGGGAGATTGGAGACTTCTGCACAAGGACAGGGCTGCCTGTGAGTGCTAAGGGATGAGGGAGGGGCCCACTGCAACACCCACAGCTTGAATGAAACCTGCTTTCACAACAGCATCTCCAATAAAACCAGCACACTTTGCTGGATTTGGCAATAGCTGCTTTAAAACAAAATGATTTTAAGAGGTCTGAAACTGTTAAATATCTTAAGAAAACTACTAGTTTGGCAACACTGAACAGATGCAAAGAGGGTGCTCTGGACAGGCTGTCGCTAAGCTAACACAAAAAAAACAAAAAATACAAGACAGACAATTATGCATGCACACACACCTTGGGTAAATTTGGAAACCTGCATTTAATGTTCAGTGATCTAGAGCATAGGTACTCAATAGGTGGCCCGTGGGCCCCCTCTTTCTAGCTCTCGAGCCAATTACAGTGTCCCCAATGTTGTCAATATTTCGTAAAACCACGTGAAATGGAACCGCGCGCCTCCCGCTACAGCTTCAGGAAGAAGAGCTGCAGGGAGCTACAATGCACCCTCCAGCTCCAGTTTATATTTAATAAAATCCTCTGCCCTGCACACAGTAATGTGTGTGTTATAACTAGGTGTGCACACAATGCCAGTCCGCATGAGAACTAGATTTCATTCATGCGTACTGCCCTAACGCGCCTTTGCGGACCAGCGCTTTCACGGACCCGATGGGAGACCCCTCGATTTGAGGAGCTTCTCATCCTGTTGCAGCTCAGAGATTGAGTGCTCACATGGCCTCTGAAGCTAGTAGACACACATGGCAGGACCTCCGACACACACAAACACACACACTCACAGCATCTCCGATGCGCATGGCACCGCGCCATTACACACAGCTCCTTTGACGCTCGCTTCAACACACACACAATCACAGTACATCCGACCCAGGCACGCCACTCACACATACCCAGAAAAAGTGCAACGGGTCACTATCGATCCGTAATCTGTATGGATCGCCCTCTATGGTTCGGGACACGGTTCGCAGGTCCAGCAGCGCTCGCGCGTTTAAATCCTCCCCGACCCGACAACCAGTGCTCGCGCTCTGAATCTGCTGATAAATAATTCCCCTCTGAGAGAGACGTTCCAATTTGTAGACTCACTATCCTGACAGACTGTGATTGTATAGCCTTCACAAACACAATAATTTATTTTTTGAGAAAAAAAGAATAGACACTGACTCGATTAAACAGCCGCTCTGCCTGAAAACTAACAACTCGCCAGTCAGCAGAGAGCGAGCCGGTTCACTGCAGTGTTGCCAGGTTGGAAATTTTAAAGTAGTCTTAGCTTTAAATAGTCTGGGGCCTGGGGCTCCTCCGCGTCCTCCATGGGCCTTGGGGGCGGGTCTGTGGCTCATCGAACTTATTATTGAATGTTTCAATAGAGAAACCTTACATACACAAGCGCGCATATATACACACACAGGTGATCACAAAGTGTTCACATAAAGACAAATTCAGGTGTTTTCAGACACATTGACTGGGGCTGTGGTTGACACTGAACTCATCTTGAATTAGTCTTTACCGTATACATTTTAGGAGATCACGACTGTTGTGTATTCATATGCTGTTTGTTGCTGTTGTATCTTTTCTCCCTGTTTTGTTCATTTTGTGTTTTATTTGCAGGTCTAGAAGTGGATTCTTCACGTCTCTTGTTTTCTTCTTTTTCTGTTTACTTTCTCCCCCACCCTTCCTTCTGTACCCTTCTTTTTTTCAGGCTCCGTGTCCATTGGGATTCAAATCAAACCAAAAAACAATTCTAATACAGATTTTGAAAAATGTTTTAAATTATAAGTCAGGTGGAGCATTATAGCAGTGGCTGTAACGTCTCACCTGGAACAGCAACAGTGTTGGGCTTGTTCCTGGCACTCAGACATCTATTCTGTTTGCTCTACAGCCGGACAGGACACGGGGTTAAAAAAACAAGCAAACAAAAAAAAGCTTTAAATAGTCTAACACAATGATTAAAACAAGCATCTCTTGCAAAGATTCCACAAAACAACGGGCTCAAATTATCGTATTAATGGAACTATTGAACGTACAGAGTGCTAAAATATTCTACAAAGAGAATAATTATCATACAACTTTCAATGTTGTGCAGCGCTACCTAGGGTAGAACTCCCTTTTGTTACGTCACAACTGGAGATTTTTAAATAAAGCATTTTTTAGAATCTTTGCTGAAACTGGGCACTTTTGACTATAAAAATGTTGTTAAAAATGTTTTCTAAAACAAAATACCCTCAAAAAACATTTCAAATAGTATTTTGGGACATTCTATCTGAATAAAAAGAAAAACTTGCAATTTTCTCTTTAAACTCTCCTGTTGTTTTATAATCATATAACTGTTTCTCTTAGTAATTCTAAACTAAGTGTACGTCTGACATTTTGGGTTTAGCTGCAATACAGTTAGGAAATATAAATGATTTATTTTTCAAAACTCACAGCAAGAAAGCAGATAGTCACATTGCACAAAACATTAAACTCCTCCTTTAAAGAGGCAACACAGCTGCAGCTCACAAATGATGAATACGCTCTCCGCTACAAAAATGTTTTCTTTAGCAGTTTCACACCAAAAAGCTTGAAAATGACAAAGCGTGTGTTTGTGTTTCAGGGGTGTGGCATGAGATATTACTTACTTACTCATTATTCTTGCTATAAAGAGCAAATGAACTGGAAAGTGAAAGCGAGGTTTCAGCACCTCTTTGGAACGTGATGTGTTGAACCACAGCTCTGAGTCATCCCACTTTCTCACAAGTCTGTGATTCTGTGTCAGTGGGCTGCATGAACCGTTCACCTTCACCACATCCAATAACTTCACCAGCACTGACACGGGAAAATCCCCGAGAGAAATCTCCACTGAATCAGGATGAAAACAAAGACCATAGCGTAAAACTTTAGCAACCCAGATCACAGTCAGAAAAAGAACCAAAGTAACATCCAAAAAAAATAAGTTAACATAATTCTGACACATAGAATTTTACAATATGTACATTATTTTTAAATTAAAATAGATTTGTCAGTTGTCTGATTGGGTAAGTCCTCTACAGAGCACCACTTTTCTCCAGCCGGTCAGTGTTAATTCACAGTTCCTTCCTTTAAAAAGCTCAGTGCCAGCCAATCAGAGAGCGAGTAAGGCTTCCATCTCAAGTCCCTGCCAATAGTTTGTTGGTGGCGTCTTCAGACAGGGCCAAGCCCTTAGCAACAAAAATGGCAGACCCTTCAACACCTCGACTAAAAGAAATAAATATAAAATATATGTAATATTTCTATATATATATTCATAAAACCAAAACCAGGAAAGATTTAAACTCTGATGTGTTTCCTCCACATCGTCTAACTGTGGCCATTATCCTATTGCCAGCCCACTTCCCCTTCTTTCTCCATTTTTCAGTATTTTTGCCATTTTTCAACGGAAAAAAGTTTTCTTCAAACATGTACATCTTATACGCAAGTAAACAAAATGTAAAAGTGTGTGTGTGGTTTTGTATTTTTTTATACGTTTTATCCACTATATCCAAAAGTGTTGCAGGCACTTAAGTCCCTCCCAAACAAAGCAGGTGTTATTCGACAGTGGATCAGGTTGGTTTGGTTATTCCTGGATTCATGTGGGTCGTTCTGTCTGGTTTGTCTCTGTCGATCTTTACGTCTGCTGACCAATGGGACGTCCCAGGTTGCTGCTAGCCCAGGATGTCCAGGTAGACTGGAGTGGCTTTTCCCATGGCGAACAGGACCTTCTGAATGTCCTTAATGTTCAGTCGTTGCTGTGGTTCCCTCTGCCAGCAGCCCAGCATGATGTCATAAACCTCCTTGGGACAAATCCGTGGTCTCTCTAGCACCCGACCCTGGGTTATGCACTCAATAACCTGCAGAGGAGACAGAGCAGTGGAGTGAGACAGGAAGGTCCACTGACTGATTGCTTTGCTTTGTTCGTAATGAGAAAGAGGTGACACAAAGCAGATTGTCCTTTGAGGTTTGAACTAATGAAACTGAGATGAAAGAAATAAACAGAACTCATTCAGTAGTAAATATGTGAAATATTAAAGGGGAAACAAGATTTATTTTTTCGTCCCAGAAGCACAAAATAACAACAAAACTGAGTATCTGTGGGGGTGGATGTGTGAAAGCCTGATTGATCATTTCTTTGTTGGGCTTGTGCACCAATTAGCAGATGACTCAGTGTTGTCATGACAATTTGACTTCACTTTTCATGCCAGTTCCAGGCCACTGTAGCTTGACAAAACTGATAAGAATCTATTGTGTTTATTGATTGTGTGTGCGTGGAAAAACTGCACCCAAATAGTTATTTACCAACACATCAGAGGAGGGAGAAGACAGCCTTCCCATGAGAAACGTGATCCTGTCATGCCAGACCAAGCTCCTCCAAACATGTGATCTGATTGGTAATCAACTGAAGCCTATTTGACTTTAAATAAATAGGATTTTTTATTATGAGATTAATACTCAAGTGTGCCAACAAAACTAAATATTAGATAAAACAGTTCCTTTGTTTCCTACACTTGGCATCTTTACATTGTTATAATCTGTGCTGTGTTTTGACACAAAAGGAATTCAGACATGGCAAAATCAGCAACTGTCAGCAGTGGCAGGAAGGAGGACCACATGGATCACTTTGCATAAATTCCTCAATTACAAACAGTACAATGAGCCAGTAGTGGAGGCTGTGGTCTCCTGGCAACAGCACCAAACTCCACAGAGCATCAAGACTCACCAACAATGCAGATGATTTACACACAGTGCTGTTAGCTGCTCTGCATAGTGACATCACATGTGCTCGGATTCATTTGGGTCAGTTTGAATCTTTAGAGTTCTGAGTCCTTAGAGAATTCAGGGATTTTTCTTCTTACGTTGTTTAAAATAAATTTTTATATGTATGAACAGCTTTGCTACTAGAAAATGGAGAATATAAACATATTCTGTCTTTGAAAGATCCTCATTTACCCTGGATTAAGACCCTGGCATAATGTAAATAAAACAAAATCAGCCAGAGTATTAATGCTCTTAACAGATGTGATTTATTGCCTTCTATCTCCAGCCCTGCATCACTAACATTGTTTGGCCCAGGATCAACATTGTAACCATCCAATCACATTGCAGCAATGTCATATTGTCACGACTCTAGCAAGTGTGGGAAAGTGGATGACACAGTTTAATGTGTTTGTCTGAAAGTGCTTTAGTTATTTTCATAAATAAACAATCTTAAACACACCAACAGGTGTTTAATAAGCACCAGCTGTGTGTTTTCTGGAATACTGCCCATGTCTTAATTTTTTTATTGTTTAGACCTAATAAAGGCTGGGATAAATAATTAGCATTAATACTAATGACCAAGAATTTATGGTCATGCCACTTCATTCACAAGTTTGTCCTGAAGCATGACTTTAAAATGTGTCTTGCCCTGTTATTAAACTTAACTATGATGCTCCAGGACAGATTATTGTTTCATTATGATCCAGGAACAAACTTTAATTTGAAGGTCCAGGACAAAACTTGGATAATGGTTAGACAACTGTTCAAGCTAGTTCACACCAATCTTTCACACCAACATTTCCAATTACCAGCTTGTTAATAGTGTTTCACATTATGGTTAGTATTCATGCCCTGCTACAAAATGACTATAGTCACAGAAGTCCCAAAATACTGACACTGACACAAACTTCTGGATGTTAGCAATAATGTTAATAATTTTGCATTCATAGGCATGTGATAAGAAACCAGCCTACAGTAGTTCTAAACAATCAAAATAACATCAGACTTCTGCATGTGTCGTATTTCAGAAAGGCATAAAAAAAACACTCAAACACATTTAGCTGTAAGCTGTGAGCTGATGCAGGATGATACCAACAGAGATAACATTTTCCTCATCTGTTGTTGTGAATGTGTGACATCACTGCAATGTGACTGAATAATTCACTAAAGTACTGGTGAAGTTTTAGGGCTGTATTAAAACACAGTGAAATCCCAGCTACACATGGTGTGATGGCTCATGGTTTTGAGCATGAGCAAAGTGTCTGTAGGGAAGATGTGGTGGTTTATTATTGTGATAATACCATGTTTGGTAGAGTGTGGTGGCAGCGTGTGTCTGAGGTGTTCATCTCCTCCCACTTAGGCTTTAAAAAATTATTTGTTTCTACTGAGAATTCTGAGAATTTAACGCTTTAATTTTGATTAATTAATTAGAAAAAAATAAAGCGTAAAAAAGTAACACAATTAATCGCAGCTTGCGTATGATTCAATTGGAACTAATAGTCCGTGGAGCGGAACTAGTGTTTGGTTCCGAGTTCCAGACGTGTATTGTTTCATGATGGACGTTTCTGGTCTTGCGTTATGAATGTGCATGACAGACATAAAAGTAAAAGTAATAGGGGACAAGAAATGTGCAAAAACACACTCATAATAAACGGTGCGGTTGTAGGTTTAATATCTGTCAGCAGCATTTATTGTAATTCTCTAGCATGTTTAGATCATGTTCTACTGATCTGTGTTCTCTGGTGGAGCTAGCGCTAATGCTAACTACTACAACTACATACACATCTCTATTAAATAATGTTTGTACTCCAGTTAAATGAGCCTGTTGTTTAAGACTGGCATTAATAAACCTGCACAGGTACGCAAATTCCATTTCCGATTTCTAAAACTCTGCAGACGCACAGATCCACGCAATTCTGCTTTATAAATCGCTCTCATACCTAGAACTGTGCTCAGCTGTTTTTGGATCAGAACCCTCCTCTACACACCCACATTCTGCCATATACGGTCAATACAAAGTACCTCATGAATAATTGCATATGCATTAGTCGGTGGATTTCTGGCTTTTAACAGTAAATCGTGACAAGAGTGCGGTTTAGAAAACATAATTTCACAGAGGCTGAAACTCGAGGTTCTTGTGGTCAGATGGATGGATGGAAAAATGTTTTATTAGGTGATCAAATGTTGTCGGATTACGAGAACACAGAAGTGTTCCGAGAGTCACTGCAGCGCTGCTGTCAGTCTGACAGAGAGATGGTGTAGATCTAAGATCTAAGAGAAACGTTTAATGACAACATTTAATTTAATCCAAAGGGGAAGACACGTCATGTTGTTCATCCTATTAAACAGTCAACCTGTTGGATAAATCTCTGGTTGAAGGGAACCTGAGAACAGCCGGTGACACCGGGTTTTACTGGTTCTGGTGGTTCTGTTGATCTAATACTGGACCCAGTTGATCCATAGGATGCTCTAATGAATCTATCAGCTGATCGATCGTCCAGTCATTATCTAGAAATCTCTAAAAACTCTCTCCCATTCATCCGGAGTCTGACTACTGGCTGAGCTGCAGCGCATTACGCACAAGTGTCACTGCAGGATTCCTAAGTCTCAGAAATCACAATTAATGCACCAATAAGTGCAGCTGTTCTATAATCTGAAGACGACTAGATGAATATAATGGGATATCATTCAGATTTAAATTTTTATTCTTTTTAGAGACGGGATTGTTGGTTCTGTGTGCGCGAGGGTCTACTAGTCTTTAATTGTGTCATAAATTCAACATTTTTCATCTCACCAGCTGCTCTGACAGGTTTCACGTCTCTAACATGTGCTTACGCAAGGTTCAAAGTTTGCTTAGAGTTGTGCACATTTTTCTGTTACGTTTTCTTTTATAAATCCCAAAGTTTGCGTAAAAAGTGATTTATGCAACTTTCAGGCCCATTTTGTGCGTAAGCAAGTTTTATAAATGAGCACCCTGAACTTTTAGATCTGTCCAATTTTACCCAGGGAATTATTTTTGTTTGTTTTTCCACTGTTTTTAATTTAAATGTGATTTTTTTTTAACTAATATTTGATTCGGTCCTCCACACAAATTATTTCAAATAAAGAAAAATGCTTTTGAGGGCAAATTTTCTTGTACTATTAAAATGCAATTAATTGTGCTTAAATAATTACATAGCCTCTTATTAATTTGATGAATTTTTAAAATCGAGTCCCACCACCAGTTTTTATCCTTTTTTATTTTGTTCTTCTGGAAACAGCAACATTGTACTGATGAGTACTGCTCTAACTTGCTGAGCTAATATGCACATTGTGTATATTTTTGTGCTATTATTTAAATTTTTTGATATTTTGTTTTTGAACAAACTCTTCTCTACCCGCTCTCGGGGTCTTGTTCACGAGTGAGGGAAGGAGGGAGCGGGAGATCGACAGGCGGATTGGGGCAGCGTCTGCAGTGATGCGGACGCTGAACCGGTCTGTTGTGGTAAAGAGAGAGCTGAGCCAGAAAGCGAGGCTCTCGATTTACCGGTCGGTCTACGTCCCAATCCTCACCTATGGTCATGAGCTTTGGGTAGTGACCGAAAGAACGAGATCGCGGATACAAGCGGCTGAAATGAGTATCCTCCGCAGGGTGGCCGGGCTCAGCCTTAGGGATAGGGTAAGAAGCTCGGACATCCGGGAGAGACTCGGAGTAGAGTCGCTGCTCCTCCATATCGAAAGGAGCCAGTTGAGGTGGTTCGGGCATCTGGTAAGGATGCCTCCTGGACGCCTCCCTCGGGAGGTGTTCTGGGCATGTCCTGCCGGCAGGAGGCCCCCAGGTCGACCCAGGACAAGCTGGAGGAAATACATCTTCAGTTTGGCCTGGGAACGCCTGGGCGTCCCAGCTGAGGAGCTGGTGGACTTGGCCGGGGAGAAGGTGGCCTGGGCTGCCCGACTTAGAATGCTGCCCCCGCGACCCGGACCCGGATAAGCGGAGGAAGGCGAGGCGAGGCGAGGCGATATTTTGTTTTTATAAGACTGGTATTGTTATGATCCTCAAATGATATCTTATTGGTATTTTTACCTGTGTTATTATGGCAGTGACAGAGTCATTTTGAACTAGTGGTGTCCATGTGTAGCATGTTAAGGCTACAACACTAATATCTCATTCACATCATGATAGAGTCATGAGATCTCCTAGCATGAAGCTGTATTCTGATGCAGGGCGTGCCAGGACAGGTTAAGCATGGTGTGTTTGTGGCTGTATGTGGATAGCTGTGCAATTATGCTGCTGCCATTCAGATCATGTTGAAGGTGCAGAAAACGAGACAGTATCAAAATGGTTAAAGTGCTAAAACCATAACAACACCATCACTGCATTCACACACTTGGAGGTTTTCCAAATTTGATGTGATCCAGCCTCATTCCTATAGGCTGTAGAGCAGAGCAGAGTCGATCAAAGATGATACAACAGCAAACTCACTGTAAGACGCTCAGCTGCAGGCAGATGTAAAAACCTTGGTCTGGGATCAGCTGTCACTGAGAGACCCAGGCAGCAGGTCAATTGGAAAGAAAAGTGGAGAAAGTGTAACTTTTCTATTGCAGGTAAAACATTCAGAGGGGATTTCTTCTTTGAATTCCTTTTGTTTTCTGTAAAGTAGCTTTAACACATGACGTAGCCTGCTGTATTTCAGATTAATGTCCCTATTGTGGCTAAATGTCAAACTCACTCACCAGATCTGTTGCTGTGCGTAAACAAATCAGCATACATGTCATGCAGTCTTTCAGACTTTCAGCGTCTCTGCATGGGGATGCTTAATGCAATAAGGAAAATTGCCATTCTAGGCTGCTAATTTTCTTGCCCACCTTGAGTTGCACTGAAAACAAACGCTTGAAATAATTAATGAAGAAATTAAGTGTTTGAAAAGCTGTAACAAGTGTGTGATTGTTATTCCTCTACAAACACTGCCTTCACATGTTTATGGTGTTCTCTTTATTTCTTAGAAAATGAATGTGCAAATTGAAAACAGTATTTCTTGAGGTGATTTTATTGTGTCTATCTGACAGTGACTAATAGCGGACTGACACCTGCTATTGTCGGCTTTATTCCTAAAAAGAAGTGAATCTAAGTTACATTACACCTTACACAGAAGCCTGCGCTCATAGAGCCTGTCAGGGACAGAGCATGCTAATTTTATATGCAGCTCCAGAGGAGATTGATACAGGCTGTAAAACCCAGAAGAGAGAGAGACCTGCTCATAACAAGCTCCCACAGTAGCTAGGTAATAATTTATCACTTTCACCGAGCCGCTCGTGCCCATTTCTAATTGTTGCAGTAATGCATCACTGTATTATGTGCCGAACATATCTGAATAACCCAATATTAAGTACAACATTCCAGTCAAACCCACTCAATAATAAAATGATATTGAAACAAAAGATGGAGGAGCCTCCTAAGAGCACTCATCTGTTACCACTCAGGTTTCTGCCACCGACCAGGTGTTTCATTCAGACTCTGAAAACTCAGAAATGTGAAGATTTCTGTTTGGGTCAAAACAAACCTGTATTGATGTCTGAGCTGAAATGCTAAAAATCCAATGTGTTACATGTGGCAGGCTATTTGTTTTGGTCAGTTTGGTTTTGCCAACATGCTTGTGTTTCTGGAGTAATCCTAATGGAATTTTATTGACACAAAGTCCAGGCTTCAACGAACAAGAAAAAATAAAACACATTTATGGCTGGTATGTAATATGCCATGTTTTCTGTTCGCAAAGTGGCATCAATTTATCCCTTCAGTGGGTTGGGGTGCTCAAAGAGAGTGAAGAAACAACACAAGGTGGTGGATTAAGATTCAGAATGAAGTGATCATTAGAAAACTCAGAACTCCTCCTGAGTTGAAGGAAAGCAGCTTGTTTCTGCTGCTTCAAAGCTCCGTGAGGGAAATCTACCATGTTCTGATCCACTAACACCTCCTGTTCTGTGTGAATGTACAGCCTTTCTGCATGGCGTTAGCATGCTCTCCCCACACATGCATGGATTTCCCTGGGTACGGTTTCTCCCACAGACTAAAAACATCCTGTGACTCTAAAGGGTCCATAAGTGGGACTAAATATGAAATGCTGAAGGTCTTGTTTGTCCCTGTGTTGGACTGGTGACCTGTTCAAGGTGTCCCCCACTTCCTGTCTGGTGATGCTAGAGAGAGACACCAGCTCCACATGGATGAATGGATGGATAGAAGAAAGGAAATCTAAGAGGAAGTTGTCCCTTTTCTTTCCTTCTTTCCTTCCTTCCTTCCTTCCTTCCTTCCTTCCTTCCTTCCTTCCTTCCTTCCTTCCTTCCTTCTTTCCTTCCTTCCTTCCTTCCTTCCTTCCTTCCTTCCTTCCTTCCTTCCTTCCTTCCTTCCATCATTCACCCATCCTGACATGTTTGGGCTCTTTGTACCTCGTTGTTTCCCAGTTGAAACCATGGCTGCTTCCCATAGGTAAAGATCTCCCACAGGATGACTCCAAAGCTCCAGACGTCACTTTCCGTGGAGAACTTCCTGTACATGATGCTCTCTGGGGGCATCCAGCGAATAGGCAGCATGGTATGTCCTCCAACCTGAGAGGAGAGAAGACGTATGGTGGACAGGTCTTTAAATCAAGCAGGACTGTTGTGTATAAAACAGAGAGAGACATTCAGTCATTAACAGTAGAAACTGTTGGCTTTAACATGTGATTTTGTGTTGAGGTGTTGATAACATAATTTTAAAATGTTTTGACTTTTTTGTGTTAACAGACTCACTAGATGTGAAAGTATTTAGACTGACTTTAAACCACCTCTTTACTCTTGATGTCAAATATCAAACTGCAATCATTTCTCTTCAGTGCTCAGTACTGACATTAGGCTCAGAGCGTCCAATGAAACATGCTTCAACAACTTCTTGAAAGAAATCAACCCAAAGGAATAAAAAAACAACAGATGAATTCATTATAGCTTCTTGTACTACAGACACATGGCTGCTAACGTACACATAAAAGTTTAAATCCAACATATCACCATAAAATCTCTTTGCCGTCATAAGAGGGTTTGTGGGATGAAAGGTAAGAGTTGAAGCAGATGTCAGCATGAAGCATTTTGATCTCCTCAAACCGGCCAAACAAGAAATGAAGTCTCCCACTGCTGTAAGCCCTCTGAGGCTGGATATTAACGGCTTTTCATTAACCACAAGCTTCCATTAGCAAACACTGTTTGTTTGTTTTAGAAAAAGATTTTTATAGATTCGTTTCAGTAGCTTTAGATGCTTTAATAATGGTGATGCTATGAGCAGCGAGGTAATACATGTAATCACCTATAGAGCATCACAGTGGTCAGAAGTATCACTAATAATGTTGCTAACATGCTGCTGGAATTCAAAGGAAAACCCTTTGGAGCTGTAGATACAAGGAAGGTGATTGGTTCTTTGAAAATCCACTGATAACTGATAAGTCATATTACTTGTTATCACAGAACCAATGAAGCTGAGGTCGAAGGTTGAGCTCATGTCCATCTCAGAACATCTTTTAATACCGATACAGGAAATTTGATGTCTGCATCCTGACTGATGTTGACAAAACCAGCATTAGTCATCAGTAGATGAATCCAACCTGGTCATGTGACTGTGCTGTTTATAGATCTCTTATAGAACTGGTATCTATACTAATTACATGGGTTTGGTAGTCTGGTCACTTCCTGTTGTCTTTCAGCCTCTGCTATCTGGTTGCGTTTTTCACCTTTGGTGTTGTTATCTTGACAGTTTGTTGAGATAAAAATAAGATGGATTTTGAAGTCCCTTTGAGGTTTTTATCTCTAAAGCAATGAAAGCACTCCTGCAATGTATCAGACACACATCTATCATCCATCCATCATCAAAACCACCCATCCATCAACGTATCCACTGATCCCCCAGTCTGCCCAAACACACTCATCTATCCCCCGAAGCTCATTTTCTGTGCTTAAAGACAATATACAATCAAATCCACAGTCAGACATGGCATCTGAAATGTATGCACAACAAGAGGGTAAAAAAACCCTCACACGAAGCCTCCGATCTGTACCTCAGGGTTACATCACAATCAGATTCATTTAATCATAACAAGCTCTTCTCCAAACTCCATTTACAGCCTCAACATCTGTGTGCCTTCAGCTGTGAGTGCTGCGTGGCTTTTTAAGCATCAAGGAAAAAAAAGAAATGTCAACTCAAGTATTTCTAATTACCTCCCAGCTCTGTGGTACACTCATTGCACATTTTCTTTGAGTGTTAAACAATATCAGCTTGATGTAGCACCTGATAATCTGAAATTTAAAAAAATAAATATGTAATTAATCGATCTGAAAGAAGGCTGCTTCTGCCTGAGAGTTTATTTAGAACATACTCTAGTTGGATCACTTCATTAGATATAGTTCATCAGTTTGTTGTCCTTCAGCTGTAACTGTCACTGAAGTCTGCACTGTAAAAAATGACTGTGAAATACACAGTAATTTATTGTGTTTCTGTAATGTAACTTACTGTAAATATTTTTAAAGTAACATACTGTGTAATTAGCAGTAATTAGAAAAATACTGCATAAATCACAGTAATTAACACACTACTGTATAAATTCACAGTAGAACAAGTTCTACTGTAGTAAGTCACAGTAATATCATCACTACCGTAAAAAACACAGTGAGAATTTACAGTAGTGTGAAATTTCACAATAACATTTTGTGTACTGCATAAAATCACAGCTACAGTAATACTACTGTAGAAATTCACAATAATAAATTGAAATTTACAGTAACATATTGTGTATGGTTGGGAATGACAGTATCTAGTATAGGACTGTAAAAATTCACAATAATATATTTAAATTTACAGTAACGTATTATTTACTGTTGGAAATGGCAGTAACATGTAAAGTACTGTAAAAGCTTACAGTAATACAGTACTCTAGAAATTCACAGTAACAGATTGTGTACCAAAGACTGTAAAATACTCAGTAATTTACAGTTATTGTACAGTAACTTAATGTGACTATTTTAAATTAAAATTCTATTTTATTAGCAGTAATTAACAAAATACCATATAAATCATGGTAATAAACGCAATACTATATCACTTCACAGCATAACAAGTTCTACTGTAATAAGTCACAGTAATAACATCTCTACCGTAAAACATAAAGCAAGAACTTACAGTAAAGTGAAATTTTACAATAACGTCTTGTGTACTGCAGGAAATCACAGCGACAATAACAGTACATTAGGAATTCACAATAATATATTTGAATTTACAGTAATGCTTTATTTACAATTGGAAATGGCAGAAACATGTAAAATACTGTAAAAGCTAACAGTAGCCAGTAGCCTACTGTAGAAAATCACAGTTACATTTTTGTAGCTAGAAACCTTAACCAGTATAGTATGCTATTGTAAAAACTAACAGTAACTCATTAGTTACTGTTAAATTACTTTTAGGGAATGACAGAAACCAGTATTGCATTGTAGAAATATGCTGTACAATAATGTATAGCCTGCAAGGTATTACAGTAACCTGCATTGTACTACGGAAAATCATAGTGATATAACTGACAAATACAGTAACATATTGCGTACTTCAGGACATGAGAACAAGGGTTAAGAATGACTTTATTTCAGCCCAACATTAAAGGAGACGTTATTCATTTGAGCTAGGATGTCAAATTTAGAGTATGTTTATGGGAAAGTTAGGGCCATCCCCTGTGCCAAGTTTGGTGTCAGTGGGGTCAAAGGTTGCAACATAGCAGCAAAAAAATTACTTCAAAATTTTCAAATAAAAAAATGGCGGGAAAAGGATTAACTCCCAAAGGCTTTGACCTAGAGAGTTGAACATTTAAAGTCTTCATCGCGGGGGTTGAGCCATGCATTGTGCAAAATATCAGAGTGTTAGCAACTTGGGAAGTGTCAAAAGTCACAGAGGTCAACCATAAGTGTGAATGTGGCCTCTTGGCCTGCTTTTTTCTAATAACTCACACACGCTTTAAGCTAGGATGTCAAATTTAGAGTTTGTTTATGGGGGGTTAGGGCCATCCCCTGTGCCAAGTTTGGTGTCAGTGGGGTCAAAGGTTGCAACACAGCAGCCAAAAATATACTTTTTAAATTAAATATGGAGGGAAAAGGATTACCGGTTAAAAAAAATGGCTGTGAAATACACCGTAATTAATTGTGTTTTTGCCTTGTAACATATTGAATATTTTTTTAAAGTAAGATACTGTATAATTAGCAGTAATTAAAGAAATACTCTATAAATCACAGTAATTAACACACTACTGTATAAATTTACAGTAGAACAAGTTCTACTGTGGTAAATCACAGTAATATCATCACTACCGTAAAATATCACAATAACATTTGGTTTACTATATGAAATCACAGCTACAATAATAGTACTGTAGAAATTCACAATAATATATTATGTTTGGTTGGGAATGACAGTATATAGTATAGTACTAGTGTAAAAAATTAACAGTAATATATTTGAATTTACAGTAAGATATTATTTACTTTTGGAAATGGCAGTAACATGTAAAGTTCTGTAAAATCTTACTATAATCATTACAGTACTGTAGAGAATCAGAGTTACAGATTGTGTACTAAAAACTGTAAAATACATAGTCATTTACATTTACTGTACAGTATCTTACTGTGACTATTTTAAAATAAAATACCAATTTAATAACATTAATTAGCAAAATAACATAATATCGAGGTAATCAACACAATTATATCAATTCACAGCATAATAATTACTACTGTAGTAAATCACAAGTAATATCATCACTACCGTAAAAAAAAGTCTGAATTAAAAGTAGTGTGACATTTATATAAAATACTGTAAAAACTCACAGTTACCCTTACAGTACTGTAAAAAAAATCACAGTTACATTTTTTTTAAACGTAGGACTGTTGGCTAATGTAAATACTTACTGTAAATAATTGTGTACTGTGTAAAACTACATCAACCAATAAGAATTTCTGACTAATAATCACAGCAACCAGCATGATACTGTAGAAATTGACAGCAAGCAGTACAGTGTTGTAAAATATGCTGTATAAAAATGTGTAGCCTGCAGGGTATTAAAGTAACCTGTATTGTACTAGAGACATTTATAGTGATATAACTGAAAAATATAGTAACATATTGTGTACTTCAGGACATAAGGGTCAAGAATGGCTTCCTTTATTTCAGCCCAACATTAAAAGAAATATTAAGAGATCAACATCATAGAGATGTCAGATGTTTGAGCAAGCATGTCAGATTTTGAGTATGTGTATGGGGGCGGTAGAGTCATCCCCTGTGCAAAGTTTGGCATCAGTGGGGTCAAAGTTTGCCGCATAGAGGCATTTTTTTAATTTTGAATTTAAAAATGGAGGGAAAATAATTAACTCCCAAACGCTTTGACCTAGGAAGCTGAAAATTTAAAGTTTTCATCATGGGGGCCGACGCAAGCAAGGAGCAAAATTTCATGGTCTCAGCACCTTGGGAAGTGTAAAAAGTCACAGGGGTCAACCATCAGAGTCAATGTGGCCTTTTGGCCTGCTTTTTTCTTACAACTCACACACACTTTAAGTTAGGATGTCAGATTTTGAGTATGTGTATGGGGGTGTTAGGGTCATCCCCTGTGCCAAGTTTGGCATCAGTGGGGTCAAAGTTTGCTGCAGAGGCAAAAAAAATCCAGTTTTTAAAATTTCGAATAAAAAAATAGAGNACTGCAGGAAATATCATTGATCACAACAAAAAAACAGTGAATTAAGAATGCTACAATTACCAAAATCACATTTAATTATAACTGATTATTATTCACACATACATTCAATAACATTGACACCCACCTGGAAGGCAATATTAAATTCTGATAAAGGTTTAAGAGCAGCGGTCAGGAACATGAAGTAGATCTTCACTACTGGATCGCGCAGATGGCTGGCTAGATCATGCACTTTGGCACTCCTCTCCACCTCCTCATGGCTGTTAAAGTAGGCCTAGAGTACATAGGGACACAGGGTGGCAATTCATTATTAAAAGGAAAACATAGCATAGTAAACTGAATGTATCTCCTGAAGTTGCCATCCTTACCTGTAGTGCATCCCACTGGTTCAACACTCTCTGGATGCAGGTTAACAGACTCAGCCATCTGGTGCTGCAGTACCTGAGGAGCTTCAGGTGGTCTGAATCAGTAAAATCTACAAACTCTTTGTAGATTTCACATCTTTTTGCACTGTAATACAGAACATTATTTAGTTAGTGGCTGGAAATGTATGTGTATGTTCGTAAAAATATCAACTGCAGGCCTGTTTATTTATATACATTTACCTTTTATCAAAGTGGGTGTATATCCCAACCAGGATGTCTTCCACAGGTACCTGTGCTGCTCTGATGGCACAGCCAGTGGCCAGCTGTGTTAGGTGGCAGATGCAGCCGAGGTCCTGGACGTGGGGCTGGCTGGTCTTCAG
Source organism: Callopanchax toddi (assembly GCA_006937965.1). Lineage (NCBI taxonomy): Eukaryota > Metazoa > Chordata > Actinopteri > Cyprinodontiformes > Nothobranchiidae > Callopanchax > Callopanchax toddi. The sequence goes on along the minus strand of SSNR01000062.1, from coordinate 972,362 downwards.
TCTGCTGATGACAGAGTTGTGTCTGCCTTTCATCACACTTGCATTGTCAGAGTTAAAGGCTATCAGGTTCTCCCATGGAATGCCTCTTTTTCTATTGGAAACAGGAAAAGATGCCACAAAATGTCTCAGACAAAACCCAACGTTATAATTAAATGCAAACTACTACACATCAACAACACAATGCAGCTCCTCTACCTTAATGCTTCACTCAGCTTTTCATACAGATTTTCTGCATTTCCCACGTTGCATATAGGCATCTCCATGAATTTTGTAGCGACCTGCAGAGTAGCCTCATCGTAGAGTCTGGTCAGGATGACAAATTCTTTGTCTGTTTTTCTGTTGTTCGACTCGTCACACATCAATGAAAAGGGCTGAGCTCTGCATGTTTTGGCCAACTCGTCATCTAGCTCTGCTGCTATGGCACCTGTTGAGTTAGTGCCCAGTAATGTTAACAATTAGATGACAATATGCCTGCTGGACATTATCAAATATGTATGCGCATACACAATATTTATACTTAATTTGAATCATCTTACCTTTGATGAGTTGTGTAGTCTTGGTTTTTCCTGCTGAATATTTTCGTGCAATAGCAGAGTCCGGGAACATCTCAGCTACACACTTGTTGAAGTCATCACAGAAGGTGAATGAAATGTTGTTTTTGGCACACAGCATCGCCATTTTAACCTCAGCATTTATGACTTGGTCAGCCTCTGTGGTATTCCTAGTCACAAATGCCGACATTGCCTGGGCATGTTTCTGCGCTTCTAGCCAGCGTTTGTGCTTGGTCGATTTTTCATGCTGACCGACATCATTCCTCCCCCCGTGGGAGACGCTAAAGTCGCAATTACAAATCTTACAGAATGCGTGACCATGCCCCATCCTGCTCTTCTTCAGGAAAGTAAATTCGCTGTCCCATTTTTCCAGATATTTACACGACTTCTTTGGTTTTTTGGCAGGAATGCCTTCTTCACTCACATCCATCTCTCTCGTTTGTTTTCTTCCTGTTATATTCCCGCGGTCTGCACAAATCTCGCGAGAACTTCCACCCGGGCTACTGCATGTGGCAGTTCTCGCGAGGTTACAGACAGATCAGTTTGGAGAGGCAGAGAAATTTAAAAAATATCTATATAATACGGGAGATTTACGGGAAAATAATAATACGGGAGGACGGCGGGAAAGAGGGGTAAAATACGGTAGTTTCCCGGCCAAAACGGGAGACTTGACAGGTATGCTCTTGGCCTGCTTTTTTCTAATAACTCACACACGCTTTAAGCTAGGATGTCAAATTTAGAGTTTGTTTATGGGGGGTTAGGGCCATCCCCTGTGCCAAGTTTGGTGTCAGTGGGGTCAAAGGTTGCAACACAGCAGCCAAAAATATACTTTTTAAATTAAATATGGAGGGAAAAGGATTACCGGTTAAAAAAAATGGCTGTGAAATACACCGTAATTAATTGTGTTTTTGCCTTGTAACATATTGAATATTTTTTTAAAGTAAGATACTGTATAATTAGCAGTAATTAAAGAAATACTCTATAAATCACAGTAATTAACACACTACTGTATAAATTTACAGTAGAACAAGTTCTACTGTGGTAAATCACAGTAATATCATCACTACCGTAAAATATCACAATAACATTTGGTTTACTGTATGAAATCACAGCTACAATAATAGTACTGTAGAAATTCACAATAATATATTATGTTTGGTTGGGAATGACAGATATAGTATAGTACTAGTGTAAAAAATTAACAGTAATATATTTGAATTTACAGTAAGATATTATTTACTTTTGGAAATGGCAGTAACATGTAAAGTTCTGTAAAATCTTACTATAATCATTACAGTACTGTAGAGAATCAGAGTTACAGATTGTGTACTAAAAACTGTAAAATACATAGTCATTTACATTTACTGTACAGTATCTTACTGTGACTATTTAAAAATAAAATACCAATTTAATAACATTAATTAGCAAAATAACATAATATCGAGGTAATCAACACAATTATATCAATTCACAGCATAATAATTACTACTGTAGTAAATCACAAGTAATATCATCACTACCGTAAAAAAAAGTCTGAATTAAAAGTAGTGTGACATTTATATAAAATACTGTAAAAACTCACAGTTACCCTTACAGTACTGTAAAAAAATCACAGTTACATTTTTTTTAAACGTAGGACTGTTGGCTAATGTAAATACTTACTGTAAATAATTGTGTACTGTGTAAAACTACATCAACCAATAAGAATTTCTGACTAATAATCACAGCAACCAGCATGATACTGTAGAAATTGACAGCAAGCAGTACAGTGTTGTAAAATATGCTGTATAAAAATGTGTAGCCTGCAGGGTATTAAAGTAACCTGTATTGTACTAGAGACATTTATAGTGATATAACTGAAAAATATAGTAACATATTGTGTACTTCAGGACATAAGGGTCAAGAATGGCTTCCTTTATTTCAGCCCAACATTAAAATAAATATTAGAGATCAACATCATAGAGATGTCAGATGTTTGAGCAAGCATGTCAGATTTTGAGTATGTGTATGGGGGCGGTAGGGTCATCCCCTGTGCAAAGTTTGGCATCAGTGGGGTCAAAGTTTGCCGCATAGAGGCATTTTTTTAAATTTTGAATTTAAAAATGGAGGGAAAATAATTAACTCCCAAACGCTTTGACCTAGGAAGCTGAAAATTTAAAGTTTTCATCATGGGGGCCGACGCAAGCACAGAGCAAAATTTCATGGTCTCAGCACCTTGGGAAGTGTAAAAAGTCACAGGGGTCAACCATCAGAGTCAGTATGTGGCCTATAGGCCTGATTTTTTCTTACAACTCAAACACAATTTAAGTTAGGATGTCAGATTTTGAGTATGTGTATGGGGGTGTTAGGGTCATCCCCTGCGCCAAGTTTGGCATCAGTGGGGTCAAAGTTTGCTACATAGAGGCAAAAAAATCCAGTTTTTAAAATTTCGAATAAAAAAATAGAGGGAAAATAATTAACTCCCAAACGCTTTGACCTAGGAAGCTGACATTTTCAGTGTTCATTATGGTGGTTGAGTCAAGCAAGGAGCAAAATTTCATGGTCTCAGCACCTTGGGAAGTGTAAAAAGTCACAGGGGTCAACCATCAGAGTCAATGTGGCCTTTTGGCCTGCTTTTTTCTTACAACTCACACACACTTTAAGTTAGGATGTCAGATTTTGAGTATGTGTATGGGGGTGTTAGGGTCATCCCCTGTTCCAAGTTTGGCATCAGTGGGGTCAAAGTTTGCTGCAGAGGCAAAAAAAATCCAGTTTTTAAAATTTCGAATAAAAAAATAGAGGGAAAATAATTAACTCCCAAACGCTTTGACCTAGGAAGCTGAAAATTTAAAGTTTTCATCATGGGGGCCGACTCTAGCATAGAGCAAAATTTCATGGTCTCAGCACCTTGGGAAGTGTAAAAAGTAACAGGGGTAAACCATCAGAGTCAGTATGTGGCCTATAGGCCTGCTTTTTTATTACAACTCTCACACACTTGAAGTTAGAATGTCAGATTTTGAGTATGTGTATGGGGGTGTTAGGGTCATCCCCTGTGCCAAGTTTGGCTTCAGTGGGGGCAAAGTTTGCTGCATAGAGGCAAAAAAAATCCAGTTTTTAAAATTTCAAATAAAAAAATAGAGGGAAAATAATTAACTCCCAAACGCTTTGACCTAGGAAGCTGAAGATTTTAAGTGTTCATCATGGTGGTTGAGTCAAGCAAGGAGCAAAATTTCATGGTCTCAGCACCTTGGGAAGTGTGAAAGGTCACAGGCGTCAACCATCCGAGTCAATGTGGCCTTTTGGCCTGCTTTTTTCTTACAACTCACACACACTTTAAGTTAGGATGTCAGATTTTGAGTATGTGTATGGGGGTGTTAGGGTCATCACCTGTGCCAAGTTTGGCATCAGTGGGGTCAAAGTTTGCTACATAGAGGCAAAAAATTCCAGTTTTTTAAATTTCGAATAAAAAAATAGAGGGAAAATAATTAACTCCCAAACGCTTTGACCTAGGAAGCTGAAAATTTAAAGTTTTCATCATGGGCGCCGACTCAAACAAGGAGCAAAATTTCATGGTCTCAGCACCTTTGGAAGTGTAAAAAGTCACAGGGGTCAACCATCAGAGTCAGTATGTGGCCTATAGGCCTGATTTTTTCTTACAACTCAAACACAATTTAAGTTAGGATGTCAAATTTTGAGTATGTGTATGGGGGTGTTAGGATCATCCCCTGTGCCAAGTTTGGCATCAGTGGGGTCAAAGTTTGCTACATAGAGGCAAAAAAAAATCCAGTTTTTAAAATTTCGAATAAAAAAATAGAGGGAAAATAATTAACTCCCAAACGCTTTGACCTAGGAAGCTGAAATTTTAAAGTCTTCATCAGGGTGGTCGAATCAAGTAAGGAGGAAAATTTCATGGTCTCAGCACCTTGGGAAGTGTAAAAAGTCACAGGGGTCAACCATCAGAGTCAATGTGGCCTTTTGGCCTGCTTTTTTCTTACAACTCACACACACTTTAAGTTAGGATGTCAGATTTTGAGTATGTGTATGGGGGTGTTAGGGTCATCCCCTGTGCCAAGTTTGGCATCAGTGGGGGCAAAGTTTGCTGCATAGAGGCAAAAAAAATCCAGTTTTTAAAATTTCGAATAAAAACTGCCTCTGTGCCTCTATGGGATCACATTTTTATTATTGAGTTTACACTGTTGCACAAACATCATCCTAAAATTCAAATAAAACTTTTAAAAAATCACTCAGTCAAGATGAGAATCTGTGAAAAATTTACTCAACTGTCTCTGAACATAATTACTCATCTGAAGAATAGTCATGTGCCTCGTTATGTAAAAAAAGGTTTCAAACATTCATTTAAACAAGTTTTTGTTTTTTAAGGCAAAATATAAAGATATTTCAAAATAGTTAAAAAAATCTATTCTTCTCTTAAAAAATGGTTAATTTATACCGATTTCACTTTAATCTACAGGATAAATCCAAGTCCTGCACAAACTGCTGAAGAACAAAGATTCAAACTAAAGGACCTGAGAGACTGTCTGAAAGCTAAAAGCACTGGGTTGGGATGTTGGTGACAACATTCATGAGGGAGTTTCCAAAATGGCTCCAACATTAGTGCAGAATCATTGTATGGATTACAGGAAGTGGTTAGGGCCAAAAGTTCATAAAACTAAATTATCATAACTTGTGAATAGATGTCAAACGTCCCATGTGAAGAGGAACTATTGAAATGACCTCACTAAAGTGTCATCTGTACCAAATCAGTCTGATTCCAAAGGAAGTTTTTTATTCATTTTCTCACAACTGTGTTTCTCTAGTTCCCAGCTTTTTAATCCAGAAGGGTTAGCAGGTCTCCTTAAACTCGCCATCATACTGTTTTTTTTTTCTATCAGTTTCCACTTATTTACAGGGATTGCTGATCAACAAAACCATCAGCATGATGTTTAAATATTTAAGAAAAGACTAATAGTGTTCAGGAATTCATCAATTACAAGAAACTTTCTTCAGAAATTGACAGATGAGTTGTTGGTGGAGATCTTTCTTCATCCAGGACATGAACCTGGGTTCCTAGAAGAACCTGAGGTCAACTGAAATTCTTCTGTTACTTTAGACATTTGACCTCTCATTTAAAATGCGTCAATAGCTCTGAAGAAGTTTATCAGCAGTCAAGAAGAAGCTATTCCTCAGCCTTTTGTCTGGTCTTTGAGGCTGCTCAACCTTCTGCCTGAAGGTAGGAGGGTGAACAGCTCCTGGGCTGGAAGGGCAGGGTCCATCATTATTTTCTCTTACTCTGGTTATGGACTTGCTTCTCTGGAGGAGGGAGGCTACTGTTAGTCTTTGTTTCTGCAGCTCTGACCACTCAGCTCCTTATTTCAGCCTTTTGTAATCAAAGTAATTCATTTAAAACAAGTGAGACTTCTAATTCAAAAGGTCCAGCAGTAAAGCAGCTTCTGACCTCATTACATCCATAAATTAAGTCATTAATTCTACACATTAACTGAATGTACTCAACAGTTAGAGCCATGAACTCGCAGGAAAACCAGGCATCAGTTTGTCCTCCACACCACTGTGAACTGCTCCTCCTGGACCAACAACTGTAACACACATCCTTTCACACAACAGTTGTGTGTGTTTTGTTTCAGTCTTAGCTGCATCTAGCACAGATCAATAGTGTGTAGTGTTTTCTGAGCAATGATATCACAAATCTGTGTACCCTCCTTACATTTAACACAAATCAATATTAGTATAGAGAGCCTGCAGGGGAACAGGACCGTTAGAGACCGTTTTATACACCAACACACAAACGCTGACAGAGAATCAAAGTCTCACCCCATTAACCTCCAGAGTGTCAAACTTTTGGTTTGACTGCTGTTTCAGCAAAACAAAAGAAAAACATCATTTCTTTTCTATTTTTCCCTGTCTGAAAACCCATCTGAAGTTTACTCTCCATAAAGAAAATAAACATAAAGGGTTTTAAAAATAGCTGAGTTATATATAGTGTAGCTTTATGATTCTGGATTTCTGTATAAATGTGATCAGAATCTAATCAGATTCAAACCATGGGTGTAGATTTGGCGTGGACGGAGGTGACGTGTCTTCACCTCTAACTCAATAAGAGTGCAGAAATAGTGCTGCATCTCCACCAATAATACATCCAGCCCAGCGGACCGAGGTGCTGCGCTGCTGTGCACGGAACTCTGTGCAGGGGATGGAGGTGTGTCTGGATCAACCAGTGCGAGCACCTCACTCTATGCTTATGAATGGAATGTCACCTCTCTGGCGGGGAAGGAGCTGGAGCTTGTGGAAGAGGCTGAGCGATACCGGCTAGATATAGTTGGGCTCACCTCGACACATAGCGTTGGCTCTGGAACCCGAGTCCTGGAGAGGGGTTGGACACTTTTCTTTGCTGGAGTTGATCCGGGTGAGAGGCGGAGGGCTGGGGTGGGCTTTCTGTTAGCCCCAAGACTCTCTGCCTGTACGTTGGGGTTTACCCCGGGGGACGAAAGGGCAGCTTCCCTACGCCTTCGGGTTGGGGAACGGGTCCTGTCTGTTGTTTGTGCTTATGCACCAAATAGCAGTTCAGAGTACCCACCCTTTTTGGAGTCTCTGGCACGAGTGCTGGATAGCGCTCCTACTGGGGACTCCATAGTCCTGCTGGGGGACTTCAACGCTCACGTGGGCAATGACAGCGTGACCTGGAGGGGCGTGATTGGGAGGAACGGCCCGCCCAATCTGAACCCGAGTGGTGTTCTGTTATTGGACTTCTGTGCAAGTCGCAGTTTGGCCATAACGAACACCATGTTCGAACATAAGGATGCCCATCGGTACACCTGGTACCAGGGCAGCCTAGGTTACAGGTCAATGATTGACTTTATAGTTGTATCATCTGACCTGAGACCATATGTTTTGGACACTCGGGTGAAGAGAGGAGCGGAGCTGTCAACTGATCACCACCTGGTGGTGAGCTGGATCAGATGGCAGGGGAAGATGCCGCGCAGACCTGGTAGACCCAAACGTATAGTGAGGGTCTGCTGGGAACGCCTGGCAGAAGAGCCTGTCAAGATGGTCTTCAACTCCCACCTCCGGCAGAGCTTCGACCGCGTCCCGAGAGCAGTGGGGGACATTGAGTCCGAATGGGCCTTGTTCCGCTCTGCGATTGTTGAGGCGGCTGTTGCTAGCTGTGGTCGCAAGGTAGCCGGTGCCAGTCGTGGCGGTAACCCCCGTACCCGCTGGTGGACACCAGAGGTTAGGGGAGCCGTCAGGCTGAAGAAGGAGGCCTACGGGGCGTGGCTGGTCTGTGGGTCTCCAGAGGCAGCAGACAGGTACCGGCGGGCCAAGCGAAGTGCAGCAGTGGCAGTTGCCGAGGCAAAATCTCGGGCGTGGGAGGAGTTTGGCGAGGCCATGGAAAAAGACTATTGATCGGCTCCAAAGAGGTTCTGGCAAACCATCCGGCGCCTCAGGGGAGGAAGGCAGCAACTCGCTCACACTGTTTACAGTGGGGACGGGGAGCTGCTGACGTCAACTGGGGCTATAGTCGGACGGTGGAAGGAATACTTTGAGGAGCTCCTCAATCCCACCGACGCGCATTCCGAGGAGGAACCAGAGCTGGGAGACCTGGGGACGGACTGTCCAATCTCTGGGGCAGAAGTCGCTGAGGTAGTCAAACAACTACGCAGCGGCGGAGCCCCAGGGGTGGATGAGATCCGACCTGGGTATCTCAAGGCAATGGATGTTGTAGGTCTGTCGTGGCTGACACGTCTCTGCAACATTGCGTGGTCATCGGGGGCAGTTCCTATGGAGTGGCAAACCGGGGTGGTGGTTCCCATTTTTAAGAAGGGGGACCAGAGGGTGTGTTCCAACTATAGGGGGATCACACTCCTCAGCCTCCCTGGAAAGGTCTACTCCAGGGTACTGGAGAGGAGGGTCCGGTCGATAGTTGAACTTCGGATAGAAGAGGAGCAATGTGGTTTTCGTCCTGGTCGTGGAACTGTGGACCAGCTCTTTACCCTCGCTAGGGTGATGGAGGGGTCATGGGAGTTTGCCCAACCAATCCACATGTGTTTTGTGGATTTGGAGAAGGCTTATGACCGTGTCCCCAGGGGCACCCTGTGGGGGGCGCTCCAGGAGTACGGGGTGGATGGTCTTTTGTTAAGGGCCATTCAGTCCCTGTACCAGAGGAGTGTGAGTCTGGTCCGCATAGCCGGCAGTAAGTCGGACCTGTCCCCAGTGAGGGTTGGACTCCGCCAGGGCTGCCCTTTGTCACTGGTCCTGTTCATAACCTTTATGGACAGGATTTCTAGGCGCAGCCGTGGTGTGGAGGGTGTTGAGTTTGGTGACAGGAGAATCTCGTCTCTGCTTTTTGCAGATGATGTGGTCCTCCTAGCTTCATCGAGCTCTGACCTTCAGCTCTTGCTGGGAAGGTTCGCAGCCGAGTGTGAAGCGGCTGGAATGAGGATCAGCACCTCCAAATCTGAGGCCATGGTTCTCGACCGGAAAAAGGTGGATTGCCAACTCCGGGTCGGGAGAGAGGTCCTGCCTCAAGTGGAGGAGTTCAAGTATAGACGGGTCTTGTTCACGAGTGAGGGAAGGAGGGAGCGGGAGATCGACAGGCGGATTGGGTCAGCGTCTGCAGTGATGCGGACGCTGAACCGGTCTGTTGTGGTAAAGAGAGAGCTGAGCCAGAAAGCAAGGCTCTCGATTTACCGGTCGGTCTACGTCCCAATCCTCACCTATGGTCATGAGCTTTGGGTAATGACCGAAAGAACAAGATCGCGGATACAAGCGGCTGAAATGAGTTTCCTCCGCAGGGTGGCCGGGCTCAGCCTTAGGGATAGGGTAAGAAGCTCGGACATCCGGGAGAGACTCGGAGTAGAGTCGCTGCTCCTCCATATCGAAAGGAGCCAGTTGAGGTGGTTCGGGCATCTGGTAAGGATGCCTCCTGGACGCCTCCCTCGGGAGGTGTTCTGGGCATGTCCTGCCGGCAGGAGGCCCCCAGGTCGACCCAGGACAAGCTGGAGGAAATACATCTTCAGTTTGGCCTGGGAACGCCTGGGCGTCCCAGCTGAGGAGCTGGTGGACTTGGCCGGGGAGAAGGTGGCCTGGGCTGCCCGACTTAGAATGCTGCACCCGCGACCCGGACCCGGATAAGCGGAGGAAGGCGAGGCGAGGCGAGGCGAGATTCCCGCAGAGCGCACAGAGCTGCACCTCGTTGCGCTGCGCTCGACTCCAAACGGAGTTTTTAGAAATGTCTATAGGATGACTGGCTGATCGACTAATTTAGTGTCTAATCCTATGGGTTTATGTGCTAAATGGGCCCGGTGTTAGAGTAATAATGCTACTGAAAATGTAATTATTATAATTTTTAAAATTAATAAGTGACGGATAAAAATAGATTATGATCGGATTTTTTAAACCCTGTCAGTCAAAATGACGGAAAACCAAAAAGTCTAGCGCGACCTCTGGGCTGAACAGGCATGCTGTCTCCTTTTACAGCACAAACTTTATTTTTGCTTGCAGAGCACAGGAATACGCCCGCACTGCAAGCAGCTGGAGACGGAGAGAGCGCCTCGCGCTGGAACACAGAGCCACAATAACACAGACTTCCCATAATTCCACCTTTTTAAAGGGCCAGGCACAGCTGGTAACAGACTGTTGAAAAGGAGGAACGCTCGAGCTGTGGGCAGAGCAGCCGTGTCTGTTTGATGTAAACTGTAGCTAAAAGCTGCTTCTCCTCCATTTTTACCTTCTGCAGAGCATGATGGGAGGAATTTTGCGGGAATGAAATCCTAACATAATCTAGTTGCAGTCTTGTAATTAGTGTTCCTACAAGATACAGTCTTTATAAAATCTTTAAGGCTGGAATACACCGGATACCTCAGCGATGCGCCACCTTTTGGCTGCGGTGTTGGCGAGTCTTGTACTCACACAAGACGCGCTCCTGACACAGCGCGCCGTAGGATCTGCTTTAAAAAATCGTGCGATAGTCACAACATCACGCGGGAATTGAAAACTGGAAGCGGGAAGTGAATTCTTTGTTTATATGTGATCAGAGCTGCCGTCGTGTGTTCTGGGAATCTAATTCTAATTCTTTCAAAATGGGTAAGTAAGTTATTTAATGGAGCTGTTGTTTATGTGTACCGTAATGTTTGTGGCGGTTTATTTCTGTGTGCCGTAATAGGAGCCATTCTGCGTCGTAACGTCGGTGTCATGGTAATGCCGGTGTCAGAAAGTACTCAACATGTCGTGACACACGCGCACAGCTGCGACTGGCGCTCCTTTTTAAACTGGTGCGAATCTTTAGCAGGCTGGCGGCATCTCGCGTGTCTGGGACGCGTTGTGGCGAGCTCTGTGTGAGTGATCTGATGGACTAGAATGGTTTTAAATCAAAATAACGCCGCAGCCACGACGTGGCGTGTCGCCGACGTGTCCGGTGTATTCTAGCCTTTAGTCTGAGACTAGTCTAGGACTAAAGACTGTTAACCCGAGTCTTTAGATGTGAGCTGATAATCTTTTAGAGTCTTTTCAAAATCTTGTCAAAGTCTTTAGGTGTAAGCCCAGCATGCACACTGCGGTCCGTGCTCCCAGACACACACCCTGCCCCTGCACAGAGGTCTGCACTGAGCCACTCACGCCAAAGTCACATGGTAACTTTGGGCCGGTCCAGATGAGCTGGCCGCACAGCCCGCAACTTACTTCCTATTTTGGTGCGAGCTTGAAGCACCCCCCACCCCGCCGGTCCAGTCCCATCCTGGTCACCTCCAATGTCAAGAGCCATATGCCATTGATTCACACAAACCATTAAAATCCTGGGTTTTACTCTACTAGTTCATAGCCACGCCCCTTCCCTATACATGCTCATTTAAAACTGAAGTATTGAAAAATAAATAAGCTAAAAACAGGCTTTATCACATTCAAATGCATGTTTACTTTATTGATTTGATTTCTACAAATTGTATATATTTTTTAGGAAATCACTGACAACAACACATAAAGTGAGGTGATCATTAAGCTCATGAGCTCTTCAAAGACACTTCAACCCAAAGCAGAGGAGGGAATCAAAGGCAAGGTTTGTAAACTAATCATCACTAAGTGATGGTTACAAGTCTTCATGTAGACGTTTTGCTTCAGAATCAAAATGATCAAGTTAATCAGAACTTATAATAAAATATATTTGAATATAATTTTTCTACTCAACAAAACACTGCTCTCCATTCCATTCAGAATGCTGTTTTGAACCAACACTGCTGCTTCACCTCCATCGATTCCCAGTGAAAACCTTCGTCTCCACCTCAGAGTGTCTGAGTGCAGCCACTAAGCTCACCGGGGGTTACGTGCTCTGCTCCGCTGCATCTCAGTGTAGGCTTGTGAAGTGAGGAGAAAACACCATTGTGTCATTTTCCCTAAATCCTCCCGTCACAATCCTGCCACTGTATGACTTGCCCAAGGGCATCTGAGACATTGTCTAGCTACATCCTTTACCTCCTCGTTTCTAAAACCTGGCTCTGCCGACTCACAACCTAAACAAGTCTGATTCCTCTCCACCCTGGAGGACGATCAAAGCTGATGTTTTCTCACTGGCAGGAAAGATAAAATAGTAATTAAGATAAAGATAAATTTGAGAGGTGCTCAGGGTAAGGTGTCCTCTCTACATCTTGAACATGCAAAGGCTTCATTGACGGTGTCAGCGTGAACCTTGTATCAGTGAGGAGGTGCTGGCGGGGTTTCTCCTACGCATGCACCCGTAAACTCATTTGCCAGGGTTTCATTGCAATCTAATGGCTAAATGAGGCCTGACTTAGCCTCCACCTGCTCTCATTACACATGACACGTTTTGTATTGTACACAACATTAAGCCAATACTGATACGGAAACCACTCGCGCCTCCTTTGTGTACAGCCTTAGCTAGGTGGGCTGAACCAGCTGAAGGAGTTGGTGAGGGGCTGTATACCGCTCTGTCCCCGCGTGGAGCTTTGTAGAGATTAAATAAAATTAATTAAGTTCCCCTTAGCCCTAAATGACTTATCCGAGGCCCACCCTGCCCACTGGATGCACCGCTCAGCCTCGTCAGATGCATGCTAATGATCCGAGCCTCGCTGCAGCGCGCTGAGGAACATTAAACGCTGGATTTCTTGCCGCTTCCCAAATGACTGCACGCTATCACCTTGGGTTTCCCTGACAAGGCCATTGCAATTAGCCTGGGACATGGAGGTAAAAGAAATAGGAAAAAAGATGCTCAACACAATAAAAATTAAATAATTGCCCTGGTAATTATCCCCATATTTCTCCCTCAATGTCACATGGAGAAGCTGACAGAGCTCTGTGGGGAGTGAGGAATGAGTCTGGGGCTTTTTTCCGTTGCTGTGTAAACTGGATTAGTGCTCTGCCTGTCCCACCGTGGCAGGGGAGTGATTGGATTAACGGTGTGGAGAGCACGGCGGTATGGCAGGGGGATAGATTACCAGCCCAGTCGGGCTCTTCGACGGGCGTTCTGTGGCCTGCAGGGTGCCTCGGGAGGCCCCTGACATCTTAAAGGGCCCCCGATAACCATCTAGACACACTCACACTCTGTGCTCTGACCGTGCTGCTATCTCTGCTCTCCTGGCTCAAACAGCAGCGAACACAGGTCCACTCTAAGAGGCTATGATGTCCATTAGGTTTCTCCCTGCTGCGCTGCTGCCAAGTGGAGATAAAGTGGTATCTGCTCTGGACAGTGCAGGCTGGTGGGCTGTGAAACTTTTTTTTAAAACTCACACTCACAAACTGCACTGTCTAACATGTCGTTTCTGCATCGTCTGCATTTAAACAATGAGCTGCTGCTCACATAACAGCTGATTTAAAATATTCTTAAATTATTGCTATTTTTCTTCTAAGAGCAGTGATGTTTAAAAAACAAAAGACAATTCTATAAGTATAGAAGACGACTGTAATTTGTTAGCCCTTTAACCTCTATGGAGCTGAAAAAAGCAACAGACCCCAGAAATAACATTGTTTTTTTATATCTCAACTTTTTATTTGTAATTACCTTTTAATGAGTATTATTTAGTGTCAGTGCTCCACCCACAAGTATCACACACTGTGTCTAGGCACCAAAATCAGGCTCATGAAAAATCATCATAATTATAGTAATCACAAGAACATCTTTAAAAACAGGTGAATTCTTAAAAAGGGTCAGGGAGACAGCTCCATTCTGTCACCCTTCTCTCCTCCTCTCCCCCTCTCCTCCTCTCTCACCTCAGAGCAGCACGGAGGAGAACAAACCTGCATCATTATACTGCTGCAGACAAAAAATATAAAAAAGCATCATTTTAGCTGCAGCTATCCACTACTGAAGCACTAAACGTCTTTGAGCAAATGAAAAACATGAGAAATGATCAATAAAAAGCAACAAAAACATTAGAAATGATCTCATGTTCAGCCGGTTCCACCTGTCCTGCATCAGCAGTAAATGGTAAATGGTTTGTACTTATAGCGCTTTCTAAGTCCTAGAACTCCCAAAGCGCTTCACACTACATAGACACATTCACACGCTGAGTAGTGATTTACTTTGAACAGTAGAGTTAATGTCTAGAGGGCATGTCATTATTAAAAATATTCATAAAGATCTACACCAATAAAAACAACATTTTAGGCTGCTACTTAAGACTGTTTTAATTGATTATACTGTTGACTAAATGATCGATTATTTAATTGTTTCAAACAATTAGATTTCTTCCAAAAATGTAAAATCAACCAGGTTTATCTTTAGATTTGAGATTTATAATTCACCACAGAAGAAAATGCTGCATAATGAAATCTGACACCTGACAAAAATAAAGTCAACTATGTTCTTCTTATTCACGTATTTATAAATAATAAAATCCCTAATATTCAACATGTCTTCACATGTTCTGATCTCCCGTTAGACATGAGACTGATGTAATCAGAAACAGGCCCATTTCACTCATAAGTGTTTACATTGTTATACATACGTATGAATTTGTCTGATTTATTCAGGTTCTGGTCCAAAACTTTTTTCAAACTTGTATTTACTGGTAAGTGTGTTAAACAGAGAACGTGTGGGGCATTTAGAGCACATTTAGCAGCCTGTGTTTCATGTCGCTTGTGGTGAACTAAGACCTGACATAGCTAACATTTACTGTCAGTTACCATGAAGTACTCACTCACTTTAGAGTCCTGTGGTCTTTGAAAACTTTAAAAACTCAGCTCATTTGCTTTATTCACATTGATAGTTTGAAAATGACAGCTGAGGATGAAATTGGCTGGCATACGCAGCGCCGACTAGTGGTGTGGAGGAGATCTACTCTTCAAACTTTTAAAAATGAACTCTAAATTGTAAAAAAAAAATTGTGTTGAACATAAAACACTGACCTTACCATGGTTAACTATTTGCAACAGCCCTAAAGCCTACAAAGAATATTATTTAGTTTTATCCTTGAGACCAAATCTTTTTAACTAGTTCTTCACATTAAATCTGTCTCATCAGATGATGACTAGATTGTTAAATCATCCAAAAAGACACTAAGGTCTCATCAGTCAACATATTAATGATATTCCTTACATTTATTTAAACTCTAAACAACAGAGGAAAAAGACAGAAAAAGGAGCAACAGAAGAGATTAGTGTGAATCTTCTCATGCAGGCGTAATAAATCTGTTCTGTGTTCTCGTTATCAGCCAGCTGTATACAGTTGTGAGGAGCTGGTGCTTGATAAATAATGCAGCAACGGAGCGTCTCTTTGATCCCTGAGACAAGAGGAACCTGGGGACCATTTTCCTTCAAAGCAGAGCAGGTAAGCCGCGCTTCCTGGAGGAGTCACTCGGAAAAACAAGCGTCAGTCTGAGTCATTGTTTGTTTGTTGTACTTCTCAATCCATGCTTCAGAATCACATCACATTGTATTCTAGCTATGATGGGAATTTTTAATATATATTTTGCTTTTGGAATATCTCCATCTTAACTTTTTTAAACACTTAAAGTTTATTTTTCTTTTCAGATAGGAAAAGTCTCCCACTCTGCACCCAGACGTATGAAAACATGATGAAAGTCAAACACAGGGTTTCCTCTGAGGCCCGTAGACTTTATGTCCCATCTGGTGCCTTAAAGTTTTTACGTTTCTCATGTTAGTTTGAACCTAGTTTCATTTCATCCTGATCTCAGTGAAACTGGTAAAATGATCACGACTCTTTAAATCACATTACCTAGCGGTGGCACCTGTACTTTGAGTCAGACTGCTGGGATGGGAAATTTGACATAAATTACAAAAATACAATTCATTATTGTAACAAATCAGGGAGCAGCTGTCTCAGACTTCTCATTCTGCAAACCAAAGAAGACTGCAGAAATGTAAATGGGTATTTTAGAGGAAATGACAGAAGGAAATTAGCTGTCAAATTTACTGCATTGCACGATGTACGAGCAACTCAGCTCTGAATTAAAGGGAACATGAAATATAAAGACACCCTGTCATTACAGCAAAGGGAAATAATACACCCAGCAATGACACCTGAGACCTTCAGGTTGTCAAGGAAGCTGAAAGAATGCTTTATTCCTCTAAAAAAATTACACCAAACAAACAAAAGCTACTTTAAATGCATTTTAACCAACCTAAACATACATATCTCAGTACTTAGGAAAACTTTTTCTAATTTATAGTGAGCCACTGGCAGCCGTCAGTCTGGGTAGGATGTGCAGTTGTCTCTTTTTAAACAACTGAGTGCAGGTGGAGCAGAAGGAAGTGACAGATGGATGTGATTTAGGACAATATTCGTTTCTAGCTTGAAGTTGCTCCTTCCTGCTTCAAAGTGTGTCAGCAGTCCCAGGGGGCAACGAGCGTCCACACACCCAGCGAGCGACGGGTGGATTGTGCTTTTGGCAGGATGCTGCAATTTATAATCACTTAGCTCAGGGAAAGTGTCCAATAGTGTTCAGAGCTTCTCATCTCAGCACCGTCGATATATTCATCAGTGCTAGTGAGCAGTGCTGCTTTTACAGTACAACAAACTGCAGCTTCAAAGAAAGACAAAACTTTAAAAGTTTGAATCCAAACCTAAAATACCATATTATTGTTAATAATTAGAAACAGATAATTTACTAATGAATTTTATAGAGATGTCCTGAACTAATCTCAGTCAAGTTGTTGTTCTTGACTGGTGTTGGATGAAGACACTCAGCCCCTGATCTCTAATGTTGACCTACTCTCTATGCCAGGGGTACTCAGTGAGATATGACTCGGATCTGGATCTGGTCCTCGAGCCATATACTGTGTCACCTAATTTGTCATTCCTTCAATAAATCCATCTCGCCATTCTGGGTGGTTGTGGTACCGTCTGCAGAGTTCGTCATTACAGGAGGAGTAATGAAGTTTCATATTCAGTATTGAACTTGTCTGCTGTCTTTCCTGCACTGCAGCAAGTCTTTAACTTGTGCACTGTTATTAAACTGACTTGTGATATTAGAACAGCAAGGATAACAAGACAAACCCTGTGATCTCTGTAGATAAACTGTCTCCTTACACTGTGATCCTAAACTCACACACATTGATTTTATAACTTTAATGTACTTTTTAGTTTGTAGTATTCAAGTCTGCTGTAACAATAAATAAATAAATGACATAAGCATCACACTGACTGTGAAAGCTAATACTTCATGCTAACTGACTCGGATCAGCACATTTTTAAAGGATTAATTCTAGGTTTAAACCTCCAGCAGGCCTGAAAACAAACACAAAGACAGACCTGGCTGCAGTTTAAAGAAACAAGATTCAAACAGAAAGAGACTCAGAACTGCACACAGACCCTTATTTAGCTTGACTCTTATCTTGAAATCCCAATAGAAACACTGAAGTCTGACTATAGACTATATATATAGGCTCAGGCCTCGGTTTGCCTGAACAGAGTCCAGCTACACATGAAGCATCCTGCTGTTTGTTTTCATCCATCAGTGATGAGCATATGAGAAGCACCCCCCACACACACACACACACACACACACACACCATCTTCCTCTGCACAGCCAGCTTGAACTATAGGAGTCCAAAAGGTCAAGGACAGGGTCCCTCACCGGCTTCACACTTCTGAACTGATCCAATATCAGGATTGAATGAAGTTCCATGCAGCAGCCAGGAACCAGATTCTACAATTAACTGACTGTACTTCCTGTGATTAAACATGAAGCAGACCTAACAGTGCTCCTGGCTGCTCTGTTAGCTTTTATATCAGTTTAGACCCTCTCTGTTTACTCACTGCTCCCATATACAGTATATTAGGCTTGTAATTGTTGAGACGAGAAGAGCCAACTCAACCAGTCTTCCATCTGAGTGCTATCTGCCTGCTAAATCACTTGTGACTGAGACAATTAGATAAACAGCTCTGCAGCCAAAACAAGGAAACACACTCACTTCTTTTCTTTACTGGTCCACAGAGACCTACTGAGCTACATACTGGGCTAGTCTCCACACTGGTCCACACCTACAGGGCCTTATTGACCTGATCCAGGTTCTACAAAACACTTCAATGTGTTTCTCATTCACACACATTAAATATGCATGCATATATATATATATATATAGTGGAGGAAATAATTATTTGACCCCTTGCTGATTTTGTAAGTTTGTCCAATGGCAAAGAAGTGAAAAGTTTCAGAACAGTATCATTTTAATGGTAGGTTTATTTTAACAGTGGCAGATAGCACATCAAAAGGAAAATCGAAAAAATAACTTTAAATAAAAGATAGAAACTCATTTGCTTAATACTTAATACTTAGTGGAAAAACCCTTGTTTGCAAGCACAGAGGTCAAACGTTTCTTGTAATTGATGACCAAGTTTGCGCACATGTTAGGAGGAATTTTGGTCCACTCCTCTTTGCAGATCATCTCCAAATCCTTAAGGTTTCGAGGTTGTCTCTGTGCAACTCTGACCTTCAGCTCCCTCCATAGGTTTTCTATAGGATTAAGGTCCGGAGACTGACTAGGCCACTCCATGACCTTAATGTGCTTCTTCTTGAGCCACGCCTTTGTTGCCTTTGCTGTATGTTTTGGGTCATTGTCGTGCTGGAACACCCATCCACGACCCATTTTCAGTTTCCTGGCAGAGGGAAGGAGGTTGTTGCTCAGGATTTGACGATACATGGCTCCGTCCATTTTCCCGTTAATGCGGTGAAGTTGTCCTGTGCCCTTAGCAGAAAAACACCCCCAAAGCAAAATGTTTCCACCTCCATGCTTGACGGTGGGGACGGTGTTTTGGGGGTCATAGGCAGCATTTTTCTTCCTCCAAACACAGCGAGTTGAGTTAATGCCAATGAGCTCAATTTTGGTCTCATCAGACCACAGCACCTTCTCCCAGTCACTCTCTGAATCATTCAGGTGTTCATTGGCAAACTTCAGACGGGCCTGCACATGTGCCTTCTTAAGCAGGGGGACCTTGGAGCTCTGCAGGATTTTAATCCATTGCGGTGTAATGTGTTTCCAATGGTTTTCTTGGTGACTGTGGTCCCAGCTAATTTGAGGTCATTAACTAACTCCTCCCATGTAGTTCTAGGATGATTTCTCACCTTTCTCAGAATCATTGACACCCCACGAGGTGAGATCTTGCGTGGAGCCCCAGACCGAGGTCGATTGATGGTCATTTTGTGCTCCTTCCATTTTCGAACAATTGCAGCAACAGTTGTCACCTTCTCTCCCAGCTTCTTGCTAATGGTTTTGTAGCCCATTCCAGCCTTGTGCAGGTCTACAATTTTGTCTCTGACATCCTTGGACAGCTCTTTGGTCTTTCCCATGTTGGAGAGTTTGGAGTCTGCTTGATTGATTGATTCTGTGGACAGGTGTCCTTTATACAGGTGACTAGTTAAGACAGGTGTCTTTAATGAGGGTGACTAATTGAGTAGAAGTGTCTAACCACTCTGTGGGAGCCAGAACTGTTCATGGTTGGTAGGGGTTCAAATACTTATTTCACTCAATGAAATGCAAATGAGTTTCTATCTTTTATTTAAAGTGATTTTTTTTATTTTCCTTTTGATGTGCTATCTGCCACTGTTAAAATAAACCTACCATTAAAATGATACTGTTCTGAGACTTTTCATTTCTTTGTCATTGGACAAACTTACAAAATCAGCAAGGGGTCAAATAATTATTTCCTCCACTATATATATATATATATATATATATATATATATATATATATATATATATATATATATATATATATATATATATATATATATATATATATATAACAGATACACTAACTCTCCTGAAAACAGACCCACACACACATCACCTCAGTTTCACTATAAAATAAAAAGTCAGTATTCTGTCGTTTTCAAATGTAAACGGGTTCTTAAAGGTCAAGGTTCAAGCAGGAAGTCAGATCATCTCCAGGACAGTCTCTCTCTCTCCTGGGTTAAGAAAACACTACAAAACAAAACAAATAACTATTGTAAACAAAAAAGCAACAAATGGTGATACAGTGTCTTACCCACAGACAGACAGACCACACTGCAGGAGCTGGGGATTGACCCCTGACCCTCTGAGTGGTAGACAACCTCCCAACCACTGAACACAGCTGACTTACAATGTTAAGCAAGATTGACAGTTTATAGGAAATATTTGCAAATATCATACTTGCATATTTGTCACTTTAATTATCAGAAAAGTAGAAGTTATAGTTCTTTTTTAAAATGATCTTTTTTTGTTTTGATACAAATTGAATAAAAGTATTTAGTTCTATCATTGAAATGAAAGTTTAAGAGAAACCATTTGGCTGACATCATCCGCAAAAGAAAAGATCTGTTAAATGTCAAGATAAGCAACCACTGTGGCTAAAAACTGACTTCACTTATAAATTTAAAGGAAAACGAATCCATGGATTAGAAAATTAGTTCAAACAGAAAGAAGTGACACACACAAAGGCAGGGACGGAGGTTTTCTTCTTTTTTTTTTTTTTTTGTGGCTGAAAAATTCTCAGAGCTAACACGCAGGACTGATAGAGTAACATTTACCATGGCTGCCATTAAACTGACCTGGATAAGGCCGCCGCCGTCCGAACATCCAATTATCCTCCCTTACAAAGAGTCTGATGTTAAACCCATTACAAGCTTTGAATATTACATTTCAGATGTGTGGCGAGCAAATGAACGTGTCATCAAGCTAAGTCAGAGAGTGCAAGAAATCGTTTGGGTTGAAATTAAATTCGGCTGTGAAACTGATTTTACACACAAAGGTAAACGCCAAACGTAAATCTGTGTGTTTGTTGCTCTAATTTCTCCCTTGGTCTGAACTCATTAGTATTCACCACATAGAACCGACGACTTTCTGTAGCACCTTCTGACACCCTTATTTCATCCACTGAGAAGCCAAAACTCCCACAAAATCTCCAATTTGCATGAAGCATGGCAAACAAAATCCTGCCGTAATTCTTCCACAACTTAAACAAATATTCAGCTTTATGACAGTAGTTTACTGATCACACAGATGGCGCGCATGGCGGAGCCACAGAGCGAGCACCCAACGCATCCATCTCCTCCAAATTTCCCAACAAATCGTTTTATGGGTGCAGAACTGCTCGCACAGCAGGCGAGGACGCTCCGTATGCGCTGGCAGCGTCCCAAGCAGCATCCAAACCGGCCCAGCTGTCACACTGGGAAAACATTATCAGGCGCACCTAAAGTCATTTCGCTAAAGCGAGCTATTTAAAGCAGCCGTCGCTCCACTTATTTGTTCAGCAAAAACGCTAAATTCTTTAGCCCAGCATTTGCCGCCTGGTTTGCGGCATTCATACTCGCTAATCGTGTTAAACAGTGGAGGAGACACGACTCAGAGGCAATATAAACAAGCCTCTAAGCATCCGACTGGAGGCTCAGCAGGCTCATCTCCCAGCACTCTGCTAAAGCGCTCCATCCTGGACTCCATGTACGAGGCGCGGCGTGAGGGCCTGAGGCTGCAGCGCTGATGGGAGAGCTGTTACATCTCCTCAGAAAAGAGAAAAAAAATGGAAGCATAAGCATATAAATAAAATACCACAGGAGAGCAACAGCTAACACACATTATAATTATCTTTTTAGTTGGCAGCCCCAGAGGCCTTATTTAGACTTGTTTTGAGTCTAAGTAGAGACCAAAAGCTCTGTGAACCAGATTTACTTTTCCAGGGTAGAGACTCTCCATGTTTAATGTGGAGCATGTTGACAGCTGAAGGACAGTGAAGCTGATGTTTTGTATCTTTACACTCAGTGTGGAGGCCTGGTGCCTGTGGCTGGATTAATTGAGGTGCTACAAAAAGGTTTCAGTCTCACTGACTGTGGCTCTAAAACACAAACTGTAATTTTACCAGCAAAAACCAGAGGCTCACCCTGTAGTAGTCGCTGCTATAGATGTCCCTGGACATGCCGAAGTCTCCAATCTTGACCAGAAGGCCGTTGCCAACCAGGCAGTTGCGTGTTGCCAGATCTCTGTGCACAAAGTGCTGCGAGGCCAGGTAGACCATGCCTGAGGCTATCTGAGTGGCGATGTGCAGCATCTGGGAAAGGCCAAGCTCCCCATTGGACTGCAGCGGCTGGCCGTCCACCAGGATCATGGCGTCAGGACCGTGGGCTCTGGGTCAGAGAAGCATCATTATGGTTATTTTAATAAAGTGGAACTGATGAAAGTTTTCTCTAAAATCCAGTCCTGATTGGAGGAGATCACAGTTACCTACCTAGAAAAAATGATGACAATGTTTACTGTTTTTAAAATCCTTTTGACCTTTTGGGGCAATAAAGATTATAAAAAATTCTAAAAGTATTATTATTGTGTACTAATAATAATAATAATAACTAACTTTTCATGAAACATCCTCATTCTAAATAAAATAAAAATGCTGAGAACTGCACACCAGGCAGTTCTGCAGCATGAACAACACAAATGTTCATTATCACTCATAGCTGAAAGAAAAGGTGGGCAATAATATTGTTGCCTGTTTTTATGAGAATGTGTTGTTAGCAAAAAAGCATCTTTAAATGCAGGATGAATTTCAGTGAAGTAAGAAGTGACCATTACATTTACAACTGCTTCACTTTTGAAGTTAACTCCACTGAAGATGGTGACCACAGACAGTCACCTTTAAAACACGTTTTCCACACGTTACCTGTGTGAATTCAGCACAAAAAAAGTGAATTTCACAAAAAAAAAAACATGTAAAAATGGTAAATTAACATGTAAAGCACAACTTCTGCACATGTTTTACATGCGACTTTAGAACATCTTTCACATGTTTGTGTGATCACATGTTGTTCTACATATAAAACATGTTAAGTTTGTGTGTTACTTTGTAAGGGTTGAGCTAATATTTAAGGATTATAGTAACTGAGAGTCATTCACAACTCATGGTCCAATCAGATTTAAAACCCTCAATCAACCTCTCTGTTAGCTTAACGTCTCATGAACAACTGGACAGATGTTATTGAATGTCTCATAATAAATAATGATACTCACTGGACATTCATCTATAGTTGATATAGAGTCAACCTGATTCAAGATGGCTTCCACAGCTTATCAACTGTAACAACCACAAAGACGTCTATAATTCAGTCGGCTAACCTTTGGTGAGTCATCCATAACATGTACAGAATGTCTGACTGCTAACAGATCATGTGAGATCCTTTGATCTTGCCAGAGATCACACAAAACAATATTTTCCCAAGACGGATCAAAAGTATAACTGCATCATTGCTGAAAATAAGCTTTTTAAAATTCTAAAATGAGACAGTTGGGGAATTCCATCAGGGAAACCCAGGCCTTTCATTACTCATGAATTTGACTGGTATTTGAAGAAAAAGCCTGTGTTAATTCTCCTTTTTAAAGTATTATAGCCGCTGTTTGCTAGTGAACATAGCAGCTATGTGTGTTTGGTATGAGTGAGGTTGCCTTTTCACAGGCTAACCCAAAGCTCTTTTCATCACCACAGTAATGAAACCCAGCATTCTTTGAGTCTTATTCCACTTGTTCAGGATAATTAACATAATAATGAGAAAAAAGGAAGATATATTTACAAATGAACTCTAACCTGAAAGCTCTCAGGCTGTATTCATTGTGTTGATAAACTGCGCTCTGATGGATTCTGGAGCTCTAATATGAGTTTCAAAGGATTGGTTTTTCTTATTCAATTTTTGATGCATCCCATCGTACCAGGAATTCTAAGTGAGGCTGTGGAATTCCATCCAGGCAGTTGTATGTTTACCAGAAATGCGTGACTGCAGGTTTGTGGGTGATGAAGAAGAAGATGGTGTTTTCTGTGAGGAGTCCCCGCTGTTCCATCACCTTCCTGTCACTGTGATTACAGAGCAGACGCCACACAGGAGATCCTGTTTCCACCTCTGATTCAACCTCCAGTTTGGAATTTTAGGACAAGTTGTTGTTGTTCACTGAGGTGTTTGTGTGTGATGGGGGAGTAGTGGTGCTTTTTGATTGGTCTCTTTCTTCTTCTTGTTTCACTTCACCCACATACAGGCATGTGACAAAGTACAGACTGCCCTCTGTTTATCTGAAGGTTGACTTCACATCTGATCTTCTATTCACTCCCATTGATTCAGTGCACATCTCGTCTTTTAAATGTGACCAAAAGGGTGAACAGATGTGGAATCAGTGATGTCTTGCACCTTCCATGAAAGAATTTCATCACTCATGACATTGCCTTTCATTTCAAGAATGATTTCCCAACAGCGAATCTTTATGAGCTCTCAAGTCCACACACACACACACACACACACACACACACACACACACACACACACACACACACACACACACACACACACACACACACACACACACACACACACACACACACATACACTCTCACACTCAATCATAACATGTCATCTTTTCATCCATTGCTCAAGTTTTAGAAGCAGGACAGCCCACACACACACACACACACACACACACACACACACACACACACACACACACACACACACACACACACACACACGCACGCACGCACGCACACACACACACACACACACACACATACACACACACATATTCTCCATACACACAGATATATTATCCATGCACACACATATATTCTCCACACACACACACACACACACACACACACACACACGCACGCACGCACGCACACACACACACACACACACACGCATTCACTCTCACACTCAATCATAACATGTCATCTTTTCATCCATTGCTCAAGTTTTAGAAGCAGGACAGCCCACACACACACACACACACACACACACACACACACACACACACACACACACACACACACACACACGCACGCACGCACACACACACACACACACACACGCATTCACTCTCACACTCAATCATAACATGTCATCTTTTCATCCATTGCTCAAGTTTTAGAAGCAGCACAGACCTCGCACACACACACACACACACACACACACACACACACACACACACACACACACACACACACACACACATAGCTGCAGCCGCTGTCATCCAACTTGAAATAGCCTGCTTCTATCTCTGACTGCTCTCGAGCGCCCTGACATCAGCTCCACTGAAGCTTCCCATTACCAAAGCGCTCGCTGCCAGCATCGTGTTGCTTTTGTTCAGGCATCAGAGGTCGTTTTCTTTTGTACAGACTGACAATTTTAGAACAAAAGCACTGTTTATGGACCCAGTCAGCTGAGAGGAGGGCTGGAGATTTTATCACCACTGGGAATTAGTCAGAAGATTTACATTTTCTTGAACTCCTAAACTTATTTTTTCTACTTTAAAAATTCAAAAGTACTCCAACCAGAGATAATCTGTCTAGCAGCCTTGGCACTCTTACACTTGGGCCGAAAACAGACTTGTTCATACTTTCTAACAGGGTCACACAGCCTCCACCGCGTGCAGCCCAGAGTTTTGTATTCTGGTTGACTGTGTACATTGCAGTACCCACCTCGTCCATCTAAACATGGGGGGCGCCATAGATACAATGGACATCATCAAACAAAGGAGGAGAAGAAGAAAATCAACAGGGATTCTGGGAAATACTGAGGAGACTTCTTGTTTTTAACATCTGGATAATTAATCAGTCAGGGACTACAAGGACACAAAAACTGTGTCAAATTCCTGGAAAAAATTCATTAATACATTTTCTTGTCTTGAAAAGAGTTTACAATTCAGCTCATTATCACCTCCTATTAAGCTGTAGTGAAAGCTGTAGACCCCACTGTGATGCACTGCTGATCAAAAGACTAAACACAAAGGACACAAACGGTTTGCCTAATGTGGAAAGTATGAACAGTATATTTACAGCTTAATGCTTCTACACTCAGTGTTACCAAATACTGCCTACGTGGAAGTCTGACCTTAGAAATTTGTTCAGATCTCCATGTTTCATGTATTCGAACACCATGATGAGTGGGTCGCCATCTACACACACGCCGTAGAACTTAACAATGTGGTCATGCTGCAGGTTGGTCAGCAGCTCCGCCTCCCGCTGGAAGTCCTTTCTAGCTGATAGGTTGGGATCTTTCAGAGTCTGAAACAAAAAGCAGAGTTCACATAATGAGAAGTGGTGAACATCACTAATGGTGGATTTGTTTCATCCTATTTTAGCTCTTTTTAAATAGGATCAGTTGACACTTCCTTTGTTATTGTTATTATTTTCAACCTGCTTCAAACTGACCATAATTAGAAAAACACCAACACAATTTTTAATGTTAGTAAAAACATGCTAATCATTTTGCAGCTAACAGCAAGTGACAGCCCAGCCTACAGAGGCAGGAAGTAGAAATGATGTAAGAAATCTCAATGTGCAATTAAAAAAAACATTTTATTTAAAAAACACAATTGGACAAATGTATGCAACTAATGTAGTCTTGGAATTAATGCAGAGTGATATTAACAAATATAATATTGTGCAATCTCCCCACTTTGAGTCATGGAGGTATGATGTCACTGCAACGTGATTGGATGGGATAACAACATGATGACGGTTCAGGACTGAAACAAACATGGCAAACAACCAACCAACAGGTCACATCCATCATAGGACCACACAGAGATGGACAACCACACACACACACCTAGGGCCAGGTCTCGGTTCAGTGGGATGAAGCTGATTTAGACCCAGGTGTGGAGAATGTGCACACTCCCTGCAAAAAGATACCTGCTGGGAGTTGAGCTCAAGGCCTTCATGCTGCAAGCAACATACCAACTGCCTTCCTAGACTAACGCAAGTCAAACATTAATTCATTTTTCCTTATTCTTGTCCAGTTATTCTTTAAAATGCTGTTTCCTGTCTTTTGTTTGATGAGACTCCTTTACAGGTTTAAAACGAGACGGGAATTCCTGGTCTCAACCACAGCTCACATGCTTTGTTTCACAGAATGCTTAATGATGCATATTTTTAAGGATATATTTTCCACTCCTCTCAGATTTAAAAGCATGCAGCTCACAGCTCCATTTTGTGACTGCTGCTTGTGAACACAAAACTTAAACCTGTGCTCTCCACTCCAGCTCGGCCTGTGGCTGTGGTTGGAGTGATGTGTCTGCTCTGCTGCACAGCTGGGCTTACATAGACCAGACCACTGAATAAGGCCTCACATCTCAACTCGTTATGTTCTAAAATATTTTACAAACACATTCACACATCTGCACCACTCCCCAAAGTCTATGTTCTCTGTTAAACTCACAAAAAGGCTCAATGATTGGTGGAATTAAGGTTCACACAAATACTGTTACTGGCATCACAGTTAAATAAATCTATCTGGTGATGAAATAAACTCTAAAAGCTCTAACTCCTCCCATCCTGGAAGTAAACTCTTAAAGCTCCTCCCCTCTGACCACAGGCTACGATCTGTCAGAACCAGAACTTCACATCACAGGACGCTTCTTCCCATCAGCTGTTGAGCTGTTAAACACTCACTGAACAATAAACATCCACTAGAAAACTCTCACACACAAAATGACTAAAGAAATCTCCCAGAATGTTCATATTGTCTGTTCTGTTTGTGATGTAAATGTTTTGTTGCTGTTAGGTGGTGATTGTGAGGATGATGGTTGATGTTTGCCTTTGACGAAGTGAACCATTCTGTACCAATGCATCAAGACAAACTCCATGTTTGCATGTTTTTATGAACATGGCCTTACACCTCCTTCTGATTCTGTAGCATTAATGAATGAAAAGTATTCTTTTTTCCCCACAGAAACAGGAATTTGCCTTATTTTAAATGTGTTTTTTAGGTTATTTATATGCATTATTTTCATAAATAACGTTTAAATAAATTTGTCCCTTTAATTTTTAATCTTGTTTTTCACATTATTTAGTGATTTAGTGATTCATTTTTTTCAAACTTGTGCATACATCTCCAATACATTTCATCACTCCATTTTTGTGTTTGAAAAGGAGAAGGCAGAAGTTTTCACTTATTTCGCCCAACCCCCTGTAATCTTACTTCTCATTTATTCCCTTCTTGAATCAACTAACAATTATTATTAAATAATAAAAAGTGATTGAACATCACAGAAACAAAGCCTCAGACATTTATTTAAAGTAACGGTTTGTATTGGGTCATAAATCAGGTTCAGTTAATAAAACGGTCTCTATTTTCTCGTAGAGGAACGTTATTGTTAAGGCTGATACCCAGGGGAGTGCACTTGAAGAAAGACTTTCTCTTTATCAGCTTTGCATGCTGCCAACATTATTTAGCCTGACTCTGATTGGTGTGCAGCCCAGAGGGATGTCACCTTGGATTATTTACAGTTTGTCACATGATGTCAGTCCCATTATTTAGTCTGTGTCCACAAACGTGTTGTACCCACCTCAACCCTGAAAGAGAAGAGCCCCTCCCCCACATAAAAACACCTCATTTAAGCCCATATTTCCTTAACATGGTTTAGGTTTTTGGCAGCACTGCTGTTCATCCTTTTGTAGAACCACATTGTCTCTATAGTGAGCGGGAATTCTAGATCAGGAATTTTCCATCACGTTGTTGCACAAACCCATTCAGAACCTGATTATATAATTTGTTGGACTGTGTGTTCATTATCAGTATTCCAATGTGTATTTTTGATGCTGTGACCTACAGCTGACTTGTGTG
This sequence comes from Callopanchax toddi, assembly GCA_006937965.1. Lineage (NCBI taxonomy): Eukaryota > Metazoa > Chordata > Actinopteri > Cyprinodontiformes > Nothobranchiidae > Callopanchax > Callopanchax toddi. The sequence continues at coordinate 943,777 of SSNR01000062.1, read as the reverse complement.
TTTCTGTGAGAGCCCTGCAGGAGCGGTGTGGCGCGTGGCCGTGCATGCAGGTTTGATGATAAATGCTGTCCCCTGTGCTTCACACTCTCCTTGATGTGCATCATCAAAAACTAGCATGCATGTGTGTGCATGCATGGCATATGAGCATGATGAGAATATTTCCATGTAAATATATACCCTTCCTATAATGTCTAAGACTTATCATTAGGGGTGTTTTAGGATTTACATTTTTCTATAAACTTGAAGCTTTTAGCAAGTAGTGATTTAGAAGTATTAATATTTAAGCGTGCTATTACATAGCCATTGATGCATTCTTTTTAATATTTTCCTATTAATCTTCTATTTTTGAGATGAGTTTTCATTTACTTCTCCTTCCTGTGCTTTGAAATCAAAAACTGAATTAACGAGATAACTTAAAAAAATAGAATTAAAAATAAGCTCTGCTCAGAGACTATCCTCCCTGGCTGCGCCTCGGCATTGGGTGGTGCCTTTTTCCACTGGCGTATTGGGGTGTCTCGGGGTCGGGGTCTGGGGTTGTCTGCCTGCTCTTCTTCCTGTAGCTGCCTGGTGGGATCTGGGCCCCCGGCTGTGGTCGGGCCTCTGCTGGGGCCGGTTTGCTCCTGGGTCTCGGGTCTCTGGTTCCGGCTGGATCTGCCCTGGATGGCCGACTGCGGGCGGTGCCTGTGAACCCCTCACCGCGACCCCCGGGGGCTCTAGCGCATGCGACTGCCGGGTGGCCCACGTGGGGTGAGCCTCTGCGCCCTCTGGGGGAGAGTTTAGTGACTGCCCTGGCGGTGGTCTCCCTGGGGTGTCCGTGCCCTGGGTGGCCTCTAGGCGTCTGGGGCCTGGACCTCCTCCACGTCCTCTGTGGGCCTTGGGGGCGGGTCTGTGGCTCCTCGAACTTATTATTGAATGTTTCAATAGAGAAACCTTACATACACAAGCGCGCATATATACACACACACAGGTGATCACAAGGTGTTCACATAAAGACGGACTCAGGTGTTTTCAGACACATTGACTGGGGCTGTGGTTGACACTGAACTCTCTTGAATTAGTCTTTACCGTATACATTTTAAGGATATCACAACTGTTGTATATTCATATGCTGTTTGTTGCTGTTGTATCTTCTCCCTGTTTTGTTTGCCTGTTTGTTTGTTTGTGCTTTATTTGCAGGTCTAGAAGTGGATTCTTTGTGTCTCTTGTTCTCTTCTTTTTCTGTTTACTTTCTTCCCCACCCTTCTTTCTGTACCCTTTTGTTCCCTTTCAGGCTCCGTGTCCATTGGGATTCAAATTTGTCCTAATAAAGTCTTTGGGGGTTATATTTAAACGCAAGTCAGGAGGAGTTTTATAGCAGTGGCTGTAACCTCTCACCTGAAACAGCAACACTGTTGGGCTTGTTCCTGGCACTCAGACATTATTCTGTTTGCTCCACAGCCGGACAGGACACGGGGTTAAAAAAAAAAAAACTCTGCTTTTCTGAATTAATGAAATAAGAAAGCCTTAAGTGACCTAGACCTTTGACCCTTGTGGTCTTGAGTTCAGCTGAGAGTTTCAGCTGCACTCCACAAGGGTCTAGAATTGTTAATATTCTTCTGATTGTTTCCTGTGACACCACATAGTCAGACTGAATGCCTTTCAAATCCATCAGCTTATAACTGTGGAGCATTCCATATTTAGTCAACTGATCCTGGAGAAACACAACCACATCCAGAAGATCTGATGGGGATTTGCATCTAACAGGTGCAATTCCCTCAGGTGTCTGCTCTGATCGAAAAACTAATTCTGTGCTCAGTTCAGGGTCCAGTGTTATTTAGTCACTTTTACTATTATGATGGTATTTTAAAGTGTGTGTGTGTGTGTGTGTGTGTGTGTGTGTGTGTGTGTGTGTGTGTGTGTGTGTGTGTG